>JARFJB010002098.1:3245000-3510000 GCA_036346205.1 Vesta saturnalis | reverse complement strand
GTTTTCTATTCTCTGTATGAAGGATTGGCAAATAAGTATATCTTTCGTAAAGCCGGACCTGCATAATAATTTCTTAATGCATCGGTATATCCCACTAAAAACCAAGAACCCGTATATTAAATAAAAAATTATTATACAGGGTGGTTCCCCAGTTATGAATAAGAAACACAATAAATTTCATTTCTTCACTGCAAAATCCTAAAAAAACTAAACATGAAATTAAAATTTTCGTAGTAAAGTCGTCTGCCCCAAAAATACAACCACACGATTAAATTCAGTTTTTTACGCTCTTTTCAAATATGGCGATTAAATTAAAAAATCAACTATACAGGATGTTATTTGGAGGATGGAAGAATTTGTGAATTTTTCGTTAAACCGGACCTGCATTATCAATATTTTTGTTACATCGGTATATCCCACGAGATATGAGGAACGTGTATACCAAATATAAAAAAATCTACAGGGCGGTTCGTAAGTAATGGGTAAGAAAAGAAATGGTAAAATTATAAAATGCCCTGTATCTCAGATAAACGTAAGACCCATAATATGGGTTTTAGACTCGGCTAGGTGACTATCCACAGTTAACGTATTTACTTACCAATGAATCACCTTGTATATATATATATATATATATATATATATATATATATATATATATATATATATATATATATATATATACGTGTATACAAATGTATATATATTATATACATATACATATACAGGGTGACCACACATGCAATAAGCGGACGAAATTTTGAGTACAGGGGCTTTTTATCACGCATAATTCAAATATGACTGAAGAGCAGTGATCATATTACAAGCCCCCCACGACCAATCCACCTATTTTCAAACTTTCTTTCAAAAAATTTCCTTACCACTCAAGAAAAGTGAGCTAGCTCGTTATCAAGCATAAAGTCCACTCTTGCAACAATGTCCAATGAAACATCTTCTAATAATTTGTTCAGGTTATTCAGTGCGACGAGTTCTGGAAACTCCCACTATTACCTTTTTTTTTTAAACAGACATCTTCACCATCCATCTCCATCCAAACGTCTATGCACGTCAATAAATGTTCTATCATTAGGAATCTGTCCTAAACGATATCATTCTGGATAGATACGTTGAGCTTTGGAGAAATTTGCTTCTCCGTAACACATAATCATGTCCCTGTATTCTTCAAAAGTATAGTGAACCATTTTAGGAACACAAAATAATATGTACTATTGGAGTGATGAAAATAACAGGCGGTGGAAATTTACGAAAAAACAAACGAAATCTATGACACTTGTCAAAATATTATTGTGTTGTTAGAGGTATTTTGTGTTCTTGATTAAGTTTTTCATTGATTCTCTTATAGATTTTTCAAAATTACTTTTGAAAAATACAGGGACATAAGTATGTGTTACGGCGAAGCTAGATCAAATTCTTCCGAAGCTCACTGTATCTAAAAAGAGATCCATTAAGGCATATTACTCATAATAGGACATTTATTGGCGTGCATAGGCGTTTGGGTGAAGAAGGATGTTTTAAAAAACCAACAGTTAATAGTGGAATCTCCAGAACTCATCGCACTGCGCGAAACGAAGAAACTGTTTTACGAATGATAGAAAATAATCCGAGAATAAGCACCAGGAAAACAAGTTCAGCGGTTCGAAATGTTAACCGTGAATCAGTTAGACAAATTTTCAATGAACAACTTCTTCGCCTGTATCATTTCCAAAAGGTTCATTCACTATTACAACATGACTGTCTTCCTCGTGTACAATTTTGCGAATGGTTGCAAAATCAAAGACACGATATTTTTTCTTCAATTTTGTTTACTGATGAAGCTGGTTTTAGCCGTGATGGTGTTCTGAATCTACATAATATGCACCATTGGAGTGATAAAAATCCTTATCAAACCGTAATTAGAAGTCACCAATATGGGTTTTCTATTAACGTGTGGGCAGGTATAGTTGACAATTATTTAATTGTCCCATTTCAATTGCCCAATCGATTGACAGGTGAACTGTATCGAAATTTCTTGGAGAATCAACTAAATACGTTATTAGAGGATGTTCCATTGGCTATTATTGATAGAATGCGTTACATGCATGATGGCGCGCAGCTCTCTCTTCTCGATTGGCAAGGGAATTTTTGGATAGGAGATTTGTAAATACGTGGATTGGTCGTGGGCACCTGTACCCTGGCCAGCTCGTAGTGCCGACCTTAATCCCCTCGATTTTTAAATTTGGGGATTCATGAAAAATGATGTTTATACATAATGAAGAGCAACTATGGATAAGAATTATGGAATCCGCAGATAGATTCCGTAATAACCCAGGAATATTTCAAAGATGCCGTCAATCCTTAGGAAGAAGAATTGAAAAATGTATTCAAGTGCAAGGACAACGATTTGAACATCTTCTAAAAATTTAATGTTTTTTTTAATCACTGCCCTTCCTTGTTGCTATTAAAACTTAATTGTTGAAGTGTTATGTCATTGTTTTTGCAAATAAGTTACTTTGGCGCTTTTGGATAACTTGCATGCATTGCATCGGATGCATTTTTCTCGTAAACCGTTGGTCCTAGCGACTTCAATAAGGTATACCTTTCTGAAGCAGAAAAGATGTGAAAACAAATTTTTCCAGTCGATAATGACATGCAGTGGAAGGCAAAAAAGTTAGGACCGATTCAAACAAGATGGAAACCTGTATGTGGCGACCTCTATCAGTACTAAAAGAACTAAGGTCATGTTCGAATTCTGCGTGATAAATAGCCCCCGTATACAAAATTTCGTCCGCTTATTTCATCATTGTAAAAAGATATTAAAAAAAAAAAAATAAATAAATAAATTAAATTTCAAATCTTTTAAACGAAGGCGTTTCGGACTTAAGTTCATAGGAAATTTTTTTCTTATTTTAGTGTTCTCTATCGCGTGGAACTTTTTCTATGTCACCTGTATATATTATATATATATATATATATATATATATATATATATATATATATATATATATATATATATATATATATATATATATATATATATATATATATATATATATATATATATATATATATATATATAATATTAAACACATTAACGCAAATGATAATTGTGATCATCTGTTAAATATGAAAACCATGACCTTCAGTTAACGTTTTTTAATGCTTTTCAATTAACGAAATTAATTTTAAAGTTTATTTGCTTTCGTATGAAAAGTTTTATAAGAAATACTTATCCATAATTTAATTACCTTTAAAAAGTTGTCTATATCTTTACTAAAGTTTATGGTTTTTAAAGTATTTACTAGAAGTGTAGGGGTAATCTTTTGACTACCTTACAGTAAACTTCATTGTCTCTAACACAGGATTCATTCAGTTTTTTTAATAAACTAATGAATTTGGATTTGTACGCAAAATACACACATACACACACACACACACACACACACACACACACACACACACACACACACACACACACACACCGCACACGCGAACACGCGTAGTTACGTTGCCAATGGCCTAACTCGATAACTCAAAACGTGAAATTGGATTGAAAATTTGACATTGATTTTATCAGGGAAATAATATGAAAAAGTAAAAATTAATATCTTTACGCGATTCCTTGAAATGTGCTTTATAAAGTAAAATAAGAGTTTGTAAAATATTTACATTGCATTGTTTAAATGAGCCTTGTTAAAGGAAATAGACTACTACGAGCGAGGATTAAACTGCCTTAAGGTGTTCTCGTTTATTCAGACTAAAAATCACTTAAAAAGCTTTCATAAAAAAAACACACACACTTATACATTTACTGAACCACAATTATGATGGTATTAGTGCAATAAATTTATGTAATGGACATTGTTACAAAAATTTGAAATTAAAGTCTTAAACACACAATTACGCAAACATTCTTTAGCAAATTGTAATTTATATTAAAGAGAATTGGGACATTATTTCGTACAGTAGCAATCTTTCCGTTGGGCCAAGCAATTCTCAAATGTGCACATCTATACGTCTCGGTTACTGTTTTCCCGTGTTAATTCTGCACATTTCTGGTCGATTAGATGAGCAACGTGGGACGTACCTGTGTGTCTCGTGTCGATCTCTTAACCTAAACTATCAATCCTGGTTTATCACGATAAAGGAAATTACCTTTCCATTTATATTACTTTCTGCTCGTTTGTTTTCTACCAAATATTTTTACATCCTTTTAATATCTAAATGGATTTTCCCGCTATGAAAAATTAGTGATACATCCTTTGATTAACAGGCAACTGTGATAATTGTGTAGCATAAGTAAGAATGACACGATACTGACTTTATTGACCGTTCCTTTCTAAAGCTAGATTAAAACTAATTGTCAAACTTTAACTTTTCTAGTTTGTCATTCAATATATTATAACTTACTGTGTTGTTATGTGTTTTCTGATTTTATTTAAAGGGTCTAAATGTTCATAAATCATAAGTCTTACATTTGTGGTACCTCCAAAAAAAAATGGATAAAACAGCGCAAAAGTTATGAAGAAGTATATTATCTACCAAGTTAATAAAATCTGATAGTGGTTTTCTTTTATCCGGCGGTACACTTCAAACTTAAACAATGATTCAATTAAAAACACCATTCAAAGATGTACGAAAACAGCAAGTTAGTATATTCTTTTTACTCACATTATCTTAAGACGTCAATCACAAAATCGTGAAACCCAAATATAAATATGTAAGTTAATTATTACATAACACTATTACGTTATGTAAATTTACCAACACTTCACCTTAAATGCCGGTATAGTTATATGGGTGAGACGTTCGTTAGTTGGCCCCATAGATCAGAATCTCTAGATAATTTTTTGATACATTTGAACAACATTCAGCCTATCAAATTTACTATGGAAATAGAATCCAACAATTCCATATCATTTCGGGATGTACTAATGACAAAACTTCCAAATGGCAAATTTCATTACAGTTCATGTAGATACCTTAAGGCTCTTTCACACCATCATCCGAGTCAACTTGATTGTGTAGTTAAATCTTTAATTAATCGGTGATACAAATTAGCTGATGAACTGATAGTATTGTTAAACAATCTCCAAAAGATCAATTTCGTACCCTTTTTAACCATACCGGACTATTCAACTACTGTTCCGTAATCCAAAAGACAAAATTTTTTGTGAAATTCAAAGAGTGCATGAAATACCATGCAGTGAATGCACATGTACATAGATTTTTCCAACTAACCGCGAGTTACGTGTTACAGCTTAACCCTCTATGGCCCAATTTTTTATAAGTTAGAAAAAAAATATTTTTGAAAGTTTTTAGACTTAATATGACTAAAAATACCCAAAGATGATACATTTTACAAATTTACATTAATTATTTATAACTTTGATATTCGTGGCTTTGAGGCAACAATGGGCAATAAAAAACAAGACATAGCTTTAGAAATCATTTATTATGCCAATCATAAAAACAGTTGTGTGAAGCTGTAAAACATAAATTTATTTTACATTTTTAGCAACATACTTTAGGAGTATTTGTGCAACCTGGTTTTTTGCACCTACCTTTTTTATCAGAAAAAATTGGCCAATGGGATGTTTGATCCAGCCTAACTTCATTTGGTGGAACAGCTGCAGTAGGGCCCCTTTTCCTTTTTCTGCAAGGCTTTGTTCAATATCGCTAGTTCTTGGACGGCCTTTGTTACTACTTTGTAATCCTTTTTGGAAAAGTGTGTTTGCAAGCTCAGCCTTAAAATCTAGTAGATTGAGCTGATTTTTTCTTTCAATTTTGAAGTAAGTAGAATCACGTCTATATAGCAACCACGCATTTACAACGCTGAGATCCAAAATATGAAAGAAAATTCTGAGGTACCATTTTTTAGACCTTATTTCTGTTCTATGCAATGCAATCAGTAAATCAATCAGGTCAACGCCACCCATAAAACGATTATAGTATTTGATTGCTCTTGGACAATCTACGTCAATTTTTCTTTTCTGCTTTCGATCCCATCTTTTTACTGTTTCTGTAGGTTGTGTGCCAACAAAAGAACTAAGCAAATGCACATCCTTATTATCATGCCATTTAGTGGCTTTGATGCATACACCATCAACAATAGCCTGATGTTCTTCCATTACACCACGACCTGTATTCTTCATACCCTTGTCACTTCAAAACGGGCACCCTTGAAGTTGATTAGGCTGAACGGTTCCCAAACAATTCACTCCAATTTTCTCAAGTTGGATTTGTAACGGTATATCATTAAACCAATTGTCAAAATATATTTTATGGTTTAGATTTCTCGGTACGATACTGCAAACCCTCAAAACTACATTTCCGCTGACGCCTACGTCAGATAATTCTGCGGGAGCTTCATGTTTATCAGTGTATAATTCCCAGTTATGCACAATTCCATTTGAATCGCATAAAACGAAAGCTTTGAATCCCCATTTTTTCGGTTTTTTACGCATGTATTGTTTTATGGAATGTCTTCCTTTGAACGGTATCATCTGTTCATCTACACAAATTGTCTCTCCAATGGGAATTTGTCTCGTTTTCAACGATTGAGTTTAAAAATGGTCTAATTTTGGATGCTTTATCTTCTAAATTAATATTTTCATTATTGTTGAAATGTAGTCTTGATTTTATTTCTTCCCAGCGATTTCTTGACATGGTATTGGCAACTTGCGGTACCCTTGTTTCTATTTTCCAAAACATGCGCGTTCTAGGGAGTCCATAAATTGACATCATCATCACAGTTCCAACAAATTTTTCTAATTCAGGAAGTGTAAGACTTAGAGGCTTATTTATATTTTTCTGAATTGAATATAAATTACTCTGCCCGACGATATCCTTCAGAATATTTTCTGAAATCATCTTTCTAAGATAAAATATTGGCGAACCTGGTCCTTCCACAGTTGGTGGTGGTATACATCCTTTCCAAATGGGAATAGGATAATTGACTCGTGCTCCAGATTTCCATACAATATCTTTTTTTGGGACAACTTGTTTTTTAGGTTGTGGAACATCGTTTGAAACACGTGAATTATTTTCCTCGTCGACAGAATCTTCGGCTTCTAATTCCGAATCTTCTGACTCATCTGCATTATGTATTATTCTTACAAACGTATCAGGATATTTGACGTTCCCTTTTGAGCCGTAAAACTTTTTAGGATCCATACCTGTACAATTGTTGAAAATGAAAACTTTATAGCCCAATGTGTATTAAACGCAACATACCTATTTTAGTGTTTTCCTCTTGTATTTCTTTGAAAAATATTATGAAAACGTTTTATACGTACAAATAACAGTTTACAAATTCACTGTATAATTTTTACTTCCCGAAAATAACAGCAAAATTCACTTCACAACTATTAAATAAACACGTCAACACAATCAAGCCGCCATTGTGGTACTTTCGGCGCGATTTTGAAGAATTTTGAAACTAAATTAATAGATGGCGGCACGAATCGCTTCAGAACAGCGGGCATATGTTGCTTTTCGACAACAATGATCCACAAAGAACACAGATTCGCAGATTTTATGTTTTATTGAATATTTTATGGTATGTTGCCTTGAATCTACATGGGGCCATAGAGGGTTAAGAGAGAACAATCCAAGAAGCTAGAGAAATAGAAAAACGGCCTTATGCTCTCAACAAACGTGATGATAGTCTACGCCTCCCAGGTATGTGCAAGAATCTAATTAAGAAGAATGATACTCCTTTAAGACTACCATTCACCGAATTCACGGAGCAACAACAAATTCGCACAATCAATAATACTCACATAGACCCGCTATTTATAAAACTAGATGGCATAATTCACATATACGAAATATTTTAAGTTTGTGAAACGTAGAAAGAAATATTTTTATAATGTGAATATTTACAGAAATGCATATATATATATATATATATATATATATATATATATATATATATATATATATATATATACAAGGTGTCCTGAGTCCTGAAAAGAATGGGCCATACTGCAGGGGCACCTTATCTGGATTAAAATATACCGATTTCAGTCAACTTACCGTAGTACAAAGTTGCTCCTTTAAGGACACACGAGCCTAGATTTATATTGTTTTCTATTTTTTTACGAGAACTCATTTATTTTTTGTTATTTAATTAAAATTTGGTTTTTATAGGTTTTTGCATTAGCTGAACATGTCTGTGAAATCAATTTTTGTGTAAAGGACAGAGGGCGCATGCAGCAACCTACATGTTACATTCTCGTTGTCATAGTTTTTGGTATCTGAAAAATTTGACATGAGTAACTTTTTAAAAATTTCATACCAATAGCTTTATAAAAGGTATACTTGTCGCAAGTCGCTAAATTACACCATTTCCAAGAAAAATGTATTAAAAATTAGTACTACAGAATTTCTATCAAAAATGTTTGTTTTCATATTAATTAACTTCTAGCTCCCTCCAAAAATTATTTACACAAATGAACATACAATAAAAAAAAGTAACCAAATTTAAAACAGAATATAATGGTTAACGGACTAATAAGAAAATTGAATCAAAATAAACAATAAAAACCATTAAATCAAAACATTACACTAAGGTATTATTTTCAAAATGTTGACCGTTAACTTCAACACATTTCTGGCATTTTTGAGGAAGTTTCTCCTTACTTTCTAAAATGATGGATGCTGGCTTTTAATACTATTGGTAGCTTCGTTGATTCGTTACCAAAGTTCATCTCTTGTATTAACTGCGCTGGAATAGACATGAGCTTTTATGTGGCACCAAAAATAAAAATCCATTGGATTTAAATCAGGACTTCTAGGAAGCCATGGATGTTCACTTCCTCGTCAAATCCAACGATGGGGAAATATATTATTTAAATAATCCTGTACAACCGCAGCGTAATGAGCAGGGGCACCATCCTGTAAATACCACATGCTATGACGAATATTCACGGGCACGCCTTCTAATAAATCAATCAAGACCTCTCTAAGAAAGTTTAAGTAAATATCGCCAGTTAGATTTGTTTGGAGTTAAAAAGGAACAACAAGATTGTTATTAATTATTCCGCACTAGATGTTAATTTTAAATTCATGCTGGAAATGTCGCGCCAAAGTGGCATGTGGATTTTCGTTAGCCCACATATGACCATTCTTTCTTTTTAAAACTCCTCTCCTATAAACGTTGCTTCATCTATAAATAAAATTCTACTTACAAATGCTGGATTTTGTTTGTTTTTATGCAGTATAAGTTAACACAGATTTGTTCTGGTCGAAAATCACCAGGAAGTAAATTTTAGACTAGTCTATAATGAAAGGAAAAAAGCTTCCGCATATGTAAAACATTAGATGTAACAGTACGGGACAATCCAACATATAATTATAATCGGCGAATACTTATTGTTGCGTCATCTTCAACAGTATTTAAAAATTGTTCTTCTTGTTGAACAGTGCGCTCAATAAGTCGCCCGTTATGACGCACAGGATGATAACTATCCGTTTCACGCAATCTTGCAAATAATCTTGGAAATGTTTTTCGGTCAGGTTGTCTATGATTTGGATAGGTTCTTGCTGCAACGCGTTCATTAAAATATTGTTGGGCATAAATTGCCACCATATCGGCCATTTCACTATTTGAAAATAAGTTATGTCGAGACATTGTAAAATAAAAATTTAGCTGTGAGATAAATTCAACAAACTACAGAAATTAGGGTTAAAGTGACGCTGATTGACAGCAGCCTACTAAATAGATTGCACTACAGTTTGTTAGAAAAGCAAATTCGAGCAAAAAATTAATCTCTTTTTAACGAAGGAAATAGAATTTAAACAATTTACATGGAGTAATTATAAATATATCATTTACTGAATTTTCGTTAAGTTAAAACAAGTACTTGTGACAAACAAATCTTGTACATACCGATAAGTGGATCACACATATTAGAAGTCCTCAGAAAAGAGTATTAGGTATAATAAAGATGCACTATACAACTGGTCTAATGTAATACATAAAATATAACCAAATAATCACGAAGAAAAAGAAAAGAGCAGTGACGGCAACAAACGACATTTTTAAAATAAATATATTTAACATAAATTATAGTCATGTCGCTTCATAAATCTATTTGTTGGTGTACATCATTGGCACTCATTTTTTGCTTGTTAATGTTGCTGTCGAATACACTATATTGAATGTTCGGAAATTGTGCACTTTAGCAACTTGCGACAGGTATACCTTTTATAAAGCTATTATGAAATTTTTAAAAAGTTACTCATTATGTAAAATTTTTCACATACCAAAAAAACGAGATTGTAACGTATAGGTTGCTGAAAGCGTCTATACTTTACACAAACACTGATTTCACAGTTGTTCAGCTAATACAAAGACCGATAAAAACCAAATTTCTTCATAGAGTACACCTCAAAATAAGTCGATTTAACTGAACTTACCTTAGTCCAAAAGTTGGTAATGACCGAGTTACAGGGTGTCAAAGTTGAATAAGTAAATAATATTTTCTTTAATATCTTTCGAGCTATTTTCACGAAATTTGCTGCATAGGGTTTTTTTGGTATGAGAAATTCAAATTTGTGAACGATTTTGTTGTATCTCATAGAGGGCGATACAAGCGACGATTAGGAGACCCTAAAATCACTATAACTTTTTTGTGCCTCGGTCTATGTCATTTTGGGCTTGACAAATCTTTTCCCCTATCTTTTCCAGTTAAGAAAGGTATACTTTATTGAAGATGCTAGAAGCAACCCTTCCCGAGAAAAACGCATTTCAAGCTAATGACGCATGTAAATTGTCAAAGTGAGTCGATGGCTGTTACAAGATATTGCAATTGTTTGAAACTTTGGCAAACGTAAAAGAGTTTTCCTTGCTTGACACATGGTGAACTCTGACACACTCTCGGAATTTCCTTGACAAACGGACACACGTACACACGGACACACATCATGACCGATCTTGAGGAAACTTGGTTAAAAGTTGTAAAATCGTCTAATTAGATTTAGCAATAGTGAAAAAAAGTCGATTGCATTACCTTCTATTCCTAAATATGGGTTAATACTACTGTTTCTATATTGCGCATAACAATAGTCGTTATTACTTTGTATTACTACTTCAAGTTCCTTAAAAGCAAACAACAAAATGAATCAGAAAACAACAAACCCTGTATACCTATCTTCTGATTTACGGAGGGAAATGTCATGATATAGTAACATTAACTTTACCTCCTGTACATATATAGGTATATAAGATTATACAATCGACTATATTTTCACACACGTTAAACCAACGTATAACATCATAGGGTCTTGCGACATGTAGAGTCTGATGGGGTGATGCTTTTCGGGATGAGAATCCGTTAAGACACTTTTTGAGTGCCCTCTTGTCTTTGGAGCCCCAAAACTATGTCCAAATATTACAATTTCTTAAAAACTAATTTTCCTTATTAAATTTAGAAACGTTTTTATCTGTAGCAATTTTTTCCTAAAATGCGTCGTATGCGAGAAAAATTGCAAAATGTGATCGAATGCATATCGACATTTGCATGAATTCGTATGTGGCTCGTAATCAATAAAGAAATTTGCTTTTTGAGATTTATTTAATGCAAAAATAATGACAAAGCAACTAAAACAAAACAACTAAATACGGTTTGTTTCCTAAAATGTATTCGACATTCGCATGAAATTCAACTTGTTAATCGTAGGTGGCTGGTGCTTGTAATCAACAAACAAATTTGCTTTTTAATAGCTGTCAGATTATTATTTAGTTTTTATCAGTCGTCAAATTATTATTGTGATGTGTTTAATAAGAAAAATGGAGATATTTTCCGTATAAGGAAAAGTCCAAATGCACCAGATTTACGGAGAGACTCGTGGAAGTTCACATCTCGCGCGTAGACTGTACGCTGACCGATTTCCCCAACGAGTACTCTCATACCATTCGACATTTACGCGTCTGCACCGGCAACTTATGGAAATGGGTTCTGTAAATGCAAGAAGACCTCGTGTGTTAAGAAATTGTAATAATTGGACATAGTTTTGGGGCTCCAAAGACAAGAGGACACTCAAAAAAGTGTCTTAACGGATTCTCATCCCGAAGAGTATCATCCCATCAGATTCTACATGTCGCAAGACCTCTGTGTACCAAATTTCGTAATTTTCCTATGAGAGCCTTCTGACTTATTAAATAAAAACTATTCTTGGGTGCGAATTTCAGGGGGGTGTAATTCCGAAAGGGGGTAATTTGGGAAAAATAAAAAATACGGCTCTCCTAATTTCGTTTTGAAAATCTGTGGACAAGTCTTATCTTTGGAGCCCCAAAACTATATATATATATATATATATATATATATATATATATATATATATATATATATATATATATATATATATATATATATATATATATATATATGAAAATGAATTTTCAGAATAGTTATAAAAAATATGGCAACGGTATCATTAAGTAGCAGTAAAATTTAGTATATCATAATAATTTCAATGGTCACCATAAAATTCTAGCGTAACAACACATTATATACGAATATACAGGGTAAACGTTTTTAAGTGATACACGCGAATATCTCGAAAAAGATAAGTTTCTTCAAAAAATGTTTCAGACAAAAGTATTATGGGTTTAAGGGGGAGAAATGATGTCATTATCAATTTAATTGTAGATGGCGCCACTTTAGAGATTTCATCATGGCGGCCATGTTTTTAAATGGGAGTGGATTTTTTTTTCAAAATGAAAGTTGTGTAAGACGTATTTTGTAACTCCACACCACTCTGCATCTCTCTCTCCCTCTCTGTGTTGTTCCTATCCGTTATCTGGACCAATTCTGTTTGATGGCCAACCAGCTCCAGGCTGATTGACACGAATTTTCCCGTGCTCAGCATTACCCAGGATGAACGAGGTGGGCGTGACGGGGATTTCATCCCTTTGGGGTGGTTGATTAGTGTGAGTCTCCTTACCTCTCACGATTTTTTTATAAAATATGTTCGAAGATGTTTTAATTTTCTTGAATACAAAACGCGATTCTTCACTCAAAATGGCTAACAGTTGTTAGTAATACGACACGTGGTATGTTTGTATTTTCACTGGAGTGTAATCTTAGCAATAATTCTAATTATTAGTAAAACAAACGTAATAATTACATTTCTAGTAAATTATAACTAATTTAGAAGTTATTTCAAATTAAGTACAGTACTTAGAAATTCTTAAAAGCGTTGATAAATGCCCTTTTACGTCACAATTAAAATCACCAGAGTAGTATACACACACACGCACGCACGCACGCACGCACGCACGCACGCACGCACGCACGCACGCACGCACGCACGCACGCACGCACGCACGCACGCACGCACGCACGCACGCACGCACGCACGCACGCACGCACGCACGCACGCACGCACGCACGCACGCACGCACGCACGCACGCACGCACGCACGCACGCACGCACGCACGCACGCACGCACGCACGCACGCACGCACGCACGCACGCACGCACGCACGCACGCACGCACGCACGCACGCACGCACGCACGCACGCACGCACGCACGCACGCACGCCGCACGCCACGCCGCACACGCGCACGCGCACCGCGCACACGCGCACACGCGACACGCGCACACGCGCACACGCGCACACGCGCACGCGCACACGCGCACACGCGCACAGCGCACACGCGCACACGCGCACGCGCACACGCGCACGACGCGCACACGCGCACGCGCACCGCACACGCACACACGCACACGCACACGCACACACGCACACACGCACACGCACACGCCACCACGCACACACGCACACGCACACGCCACCCACACGCACGCACGCACGCACGCACGCACGCACGCACACGCACGCACGCACGCACGCACCGCACGCACGCACGCACGCACGCACGACGCACGCACGCACGCACGCACGCACGCACGCACGCACGCACGCACGCACGCACACGCACGCACGCAGCACGCCCACGCACACGCCACACGCGCACACGCGCACACGCACGCGCACACGCGCACACGCCACACGCACCCGCACACGCGCACCCGCACGCGCACACGCCACGCACGCGCACACGCGACACGCGCACACGCGCACGCGCACACGCGCACCGCACGCGCACACGCGCACACGCGCACACGCGCACACGCGCACACGCACACGCGACACGCGCACACGCGCACGCGCACACGCGCACACGCGCCACGCGCACGCACGCGCACGCACGCGCACGCCGCACGCCCACGCACGCACGCACGCACGCACGCACCACGCACACGACACACACACACAAAAAATATATATATATATATATATATATATATATATATATATATATATATATATATATATATATATATATAGTTTTGGCTCCAAAGATAAGAGGGCACTAAAAAAAGTGTTTTAACGGATTCTCATCCCGAAAAGCATCACCCCATCAGATTCTACATGTCGCAAGAGCACTGTGTACCAAATTTCGTAATTTTCCCATAAGAGGCTTCTGACTTATTAAATAAAAACTATTCTTGGGTGCGAATTTCAGGGGGCTGTAATTCCGAAAGGGGGGTAATTTAGAAAAAAATAAAAAATACGCCTCCTAATTTCCTTTTGAGAATCTGTGGACAATTTTTGTTGCATTAATTTCCGGAGACCCTGCATATTGAAA
Source organism: Vesta saturnalis (assembly GCA_036346205.1). NCBI lineage: Eukaryota > Metazoa > Arthropoda > Insecta > Coleoptera > Lampyridae > Vesta > Vesta saturnalis. Next base: position 3,495,338 of record JARFJB010002098.1, on the reverse strand, counting down.
CACTTTCCAAATAAAGAATTAGATAAGAAAAGTGGGAAAATGGTGGCGTTATCCGCGGACTTAAAAGCGGCGTTTGACAGATTAAGGGTAGGGGAAGTAATGGTAAGAGAGGACATAATAAGAAGAGATAGGGAGGTATTAAATCAAGAAAGATGGCCAAAATAAAAGAACCAATGTAAATTATAGAAAGATTAAAGCAGAAGGGAAGAAAGGATATAAAAAATGATAGCGAGATTCAGATGTGTTAATGAAGAGTGGGGAAACAAATATTAGAGGAAAGCGGAAGAAAGGATGTGTAGATTATGCAGGGAAGGATTGAGAATGTGGGACATATGATAAAAGAGTATAAGGAGTTAAGGAAGGACGGCAGGACTGTAGAATAAATAGTAGAGGAGAAGGGAAGGGGAGCGGGGTGGATTGAGAAAACGCCGAAAAGGGGAAAACTGAGAAGGTAGATGGTGGGAAAAATGCGTAAAAATGTAACTAGGAGAATTGTAAAACTAGATAACTTTGCAAAGTACGTTTTCTATCACCCTTTTTCCTTTCCCGAACCCCGCGTATCCATCTCCATCCTCTATCTCCTTCTGTAGCCTTTATTCCAGTACTATCGTATATTTTGTATGCCGTGTTTAATAATGTCACTCTCCTGTCATTTTTCACTTATTTTCTGTCCCCTTTTCTGTATATTGGACATATTACTTCTTCTCCCCATCTCTTCTCCCCGGGAAGTTCATACATCTTCTTCCGTATTATTTTCTTAATCTGCTCTTTCTATTTTTTTTTGTTTTCCTCCTCTTTAATCTCACATGTTTTCTTAGATTTTCTTATTGATCGTTTATATTCTACTTTCTCGGCCTTCCCTTTTTTCCATTCTCTTAGTGTTCTTCTTGCCCTCTTTGCATTCTCTATACCACCACCTCTTCCATCCCGTTTTCTCCCTGTTCCACCTTTTAAAGTTGATTTTCTCAGTTACTTCCTCCATCTTCTCTCTCATTTCTTTCACGATTTATTGTACCCCCTTACCTTCCCATATTGTTTTTCCCATTTTCTCTCTTTCTACTACCTTTTTTGTTATGTACTCCTCTTCCTTTTCCCGATTTTCTCTTGCTCTCCCTTCCATTGTTAGTTCCAGTGATAGGACTTAGAAATGAACAGTCTCTAACTTCTGACCTGCAGTCTCTTGGGCATAAAAGAATAGTTTGATATCTTTCTTCATTCAATCGCTATTACAATGGCAAGTGGCCTCCGAAATACACTCCTCAATACCTTGTCAGACGATCTTCGCTAGGGACTCTTGGTTTGACCATTCACACCATAATTACGCACCCAAAATTTCTTTTTGTCACACCAAACGGATGCAACCTACATTTTTCCACAACGCCACCAAATTGTGGAATGCACTATCCAGTTCCCGTTTGATTTCAGTAAATTTAAGACAGCCGTTCATAAACATTTCATGGCAGTCTAAGCCTCAGTATACCTGAGTCCTTTAGCACGTTAGGCTAATCTTGGCCTGCTCAGGAATATTATTAGTATAAAAATAGTCTCCTTTCCATTTAAAACTTAATGGCTTATTCATCGCGGTCTGAAAAACGAAATGGATGTAAAATGCCACACCAATGTTTAAATTGAAAGCTTTAGAATAATTTAAAGGATTAGGGCTGTTGTTTTCTAAATCTGGTAAATCTGAAGTACAACCTTATTTTTTGCAAAACCTCAATTATTCTTTAGAATATAGGTTATATTCTTTCATCAAGGTAATGGGTCAGGGTAGAAATACCATACCAAAATATTTTGTATTATGAGCATCTGGTGTATTGAATTTATATTTGCTGGTCTACGGGAGAGAGGAGTATCAAACTTTCTCAATAACTGAGACGTATAGTGATTTAGTAACTTAGTCGGTAGAGATGTTCTATATACTTTTGAGGAAATTAATTTAGCTTTCTGAGATTCAGACTTTTCTTACACTATAGTTCTTTTCTTTTGTAATCAAACAACTAGGGCTACAATGAAAAGTAAATCATAATAGATTTAGTAAACGCCCAATTTCTTGAAATGATTAAAAGTTACGTAATTATATTATCTCCAAGCGTCTTTAACTTTAACGCGTGTAGTTAACTCTTATAACTGGATTTAATTTAGTTATGTGAGATGAATAAAGGGAATCCTTATATGTATAATTATAGTAGAAATGGGAATAATAAAGGCATAATTTTCACTTAGGACGGGTAAACAGGAGAATCAGTCTTCTTCTGTTATTGAAATTGCAATAAAAGCTTAACATCAATTTCATGTACATTTAGTATCATATTTCATTTTCATTTTCATCGGAATATAAATGTGATAAAAGACAAAATTTGTTATTAATGACATACCACGGGTATAATCATTACAAAATTGCATTAATAAAAATTGCTCTTCTTGTGCTTAACCCTAACAATTACAGAATGTCAAAGTAAATAGTACAACAACAACATTAACGAAACCTAGAAAAGCTTTTAAATGTAAAACTAGTTTAATACAAATTTTCTTACAGCCTAAAAACTAACACACTATGTTACACTAAAGGCTGTATTTCACACTAGATAAATTTGCATAACTTATACTAGAATAATTTTCATTTTAAATTTTGTCAATTAAAGCATTTTATGTACCAAAGAGATGCAAGATAAGCACGTAATAAAACAATAAAAAGATTAATTTACTTCTCAGCTTATAAAAGCATAGCTAATGCAGGTTATGTAAAAATGCAGTCATTATCATTAGGGAAAGCAGCTAGTTTAACAAATTTGCATCTACATGAATGCTTTTTATAGCACTTAGTGGTACAACTGAAAAATACCGCATTTGTTATTCGGAGAATGCATTATTTTTTCAAATAAAATATGAAAAAAGAATTTAAAACTGTAGTCCTCATTAGAGCATAAAATTGTTTGACAATTACGGAGAACATATTATTGTTAAGTTACTGTTGAAACATTATACAGGGTGGTTTAGCATCCTATTTATTTTAATATAATCCAAATAGCATTAAAATTAGTTTAAAATTTTTTCAAATCTATAACTTAACCGAAAGTCGGTCTTATCCTTAGACTTGGATAGATATAAGTTCGCTCCAACCTCAAGAGAGAGTAATAATAACAATAGATGATTGGTGTGTATTAACAAATTAGCTACTTCTTTAATTATTACTTATTCATGAGATGTCGTTATGTTATTACTAGTAACGAAAAATTTCCAGCAACGTCAAAAAACTTTATAAATACATCATTGAAAATAGACCGAGCAAATTAATAGATTTTATCTAAGGGCAGCGACGAGTTCACTTCCGTCCTGAGCAGGTAGTTCTTTCATGGGTCGAATTCTCTCCCAACATGGGTTGAATTCTTTCCCAAGCAAATATGGATTAAAAGATGATTAAATGGTATTATTTTTCAGAAATTATAGAGTTGTTGCCAAATCGTATTTTTTATCCTTAAAAGCACGGTGAATTAGTGGTATGAAGAGAATGGGATATTAGAGAAATTTTGTGTGAATTTTTTGTCAAATCCTAAGAACATAATATATAATATATTCATTTTTATTACGAATCCCCTTGCAAACTACTTACATACTAATGGAAAAATATTTTTTCTACGACCGTGATTAATTGGTCACTTTCCCGCACGCATTTTATTTCCGAAAGTATCACTTTCACGCACTAGTGTGGGAAACTTGCTTTCCCACACTACTTCCCCGCACTAGTGCGGGAAAATAAATCTTGTTTTGTTCCTCACATTATTTTAAATATAAGAATAAAATCAACTGAGTTACAGTTATAATATCTGTGTTTAATTACTTCGCAACTATTCAAATTTACGTGCATTCGACTAAATTATGTGCATAATTAGTAGTTTTAAATCTTGTTTAGTTCATCACATTATTTTATGTATAATAATAAAATCATCTGAGTTATAGTTATATCTGTCTTTAATTACTTTGCATTTATTCAATTCACGTGTGATTAACTAAATTATGTGCAAAAATTACTAGTTTATATGATGTTTTTATTAAACAATACTAATGTGGTTAAATCTTATTGAACAGTACCCATGACGGCCAAGATTTAATACATCAAATCAAGTGTCATCTTGTCACTTCCGATAAAATGTATCACCTTAGCAATACAGTAATTATTATTGTGTCAGTCAAATCTGAATTTGTTAAAATACCTATAAGTTTTTATGTAGAAAAGTTAATAAAAGCCATTATTTGCAATGGACTCATCAGAGGAAGAATTACCAGAAGCTATTTTAGAATCTACCGCTCTAGTAAATTTAGACTTGTTACCTACAAAATTCAAAGATCGGTATGAAAAACAATACGAACATTTTTTAAACTGGTGGAAGGATAAGGGAGTTAACAGCTTTAAAGAAGAAGTGTTTCTAGCGTACTGTTATGATCTGAGAAAAGTACTGAAGCCAAACACACTTTCGTCGCGTTATTCAATGATCAAGAGTGATATAATCAAGTTTTATAAGTTAACAACGTACTTAAAAAAACAAAATATTGGTTTTCGAGCAAACAAAGCAAAAATATTCACTATAGAAGATATTGCCAAACCACCAGACGAGGTATATCTTATGATAAAAGTGGCTACCATCTTTGGTTTGGCCGGAGCTTGTCTCAGAGCAGAACTTACGAACATTACTCTTGATGACATTGAAGATAAGGGAAACCTAATCATTATCAAAATTAACGATTCCAAAAATTACTCTTTGAGATCATTTATTATTTCCGAAGAAATAAACAGCGGAAATCATTTAAAACTCTATAAAAATATAGAAATTTGCGTCCCGTCAATACCCCACATAGGCGATTATTCATAAAATACCAAAACGAAAAGTGTTCAACACAATGCGTGGGAATTAACAAACTTGGAAAAATACCATCTGAAATCGCAGCCTTTTTGCAATTACCAAACCCAAAACTGTACACAGGACACAGCTTTCGGCGATCTTCTGCAACATTTCTTGCAGATTTCGGCGAAGGAATTACTAATATAAAGCAGTTAGGAGGATGGAAATCGACCTCCGTCGCCGAAGGTTACGTCAAAGAATCCGAAAGACAAAAAACAGATATGTGCAATAAACAATTGGTACTGTAACAACTATACATCAGAAAGAACAAAATAATGCAACTGATGTAATGGTAAATAGTCAGTTAGCGTCAACTAACACGGCTAGTTCTTCCATATTAAAACAACAGTTAGCATCGGCCATTAATTTAACAAATGCTACAAATTGCATCTTCACAATTAATATTAATAATAAGTAATAAAACTTGATATCTTGTTTGTTTATACATTGCATATTGTTAAAATTAAATCTCTGTTACCTATACAATTTTTTTTTTAGTTGCATATACGGTCGTAGAAAAAACCATGTTCCTAACACGTGCAAAAAGTGTCTTCCCGTGCTTCGCGTCGTTCGGGCAACGGCAGTCGCATGCGGAAAAGCACCACTTTCCGCACTAGTTAGAAAAATAACTATTTTCTGTCACTGAACACGTGCTAACATTTGAAAATAGGGCTTTTGTTAGAAATCGGAAACTTTAGATTTTTTTATACAAAGTTTATAATTATAATAATTTTATTTATAATTTATTTATTTATAAAGTTGATATTTACGAGGGATGTACAGTATTTGTTGTCCCTAGTATAGATGGCTTTGGAATATTGTGCCTATAGTAACCGCACTTGTTTTATTAATTCATTGACAAACAAACTGCCAAATTTGATTAGTTGAGCTTTAATAGTGTCAAAGTTGTACAAAAAAAGTGAGCTTCCTGCTGTCAGCAAGTACCTACAAAAGAAAGGTTTAACACCTAAAGAAATTCAAGAAAACTCAAGAAAACGTTGATCTTGTGAATGACATGATCAGAGAAGATCGTTGATTGACACCAAGACGTGTACCGGAGACAACAGGCTTTTCAAATCGTACGATTGGAACCATAATAAATGACTATCTAGGGTTCCATAACGTGTCATCTAGATGGCTACTCCGAATGTTGACGCCCGAACAAAAGCGTTTGAGAGTCACTTCTTCAATAGCCAATTTAGCCTTGTTTAACTCTAATCTTACATGTTTCCTCAATCGCTATGTTACGGTTGATGAAACTTGGGTTCATCACTTCGATCTCGAGTGCAAACAATAAAGTATGAAGTGGTGTCGTACAGGATCTCCTCCTCCACGCAAATTTCGTGTACAGGCTTCAGCGGGGAAGACAATGGCTGCAGTTTCTTGGGATGCCAAAGGAATTTTACTGGTAGATTTTTTGGTCAATATCATGCAGCATTAGTGACAAAACTTCGTTATTGCATTAAAGAAAAAGAAGAGAAAAACTGTCACTCGGAATTCTCTTTCATGAAGACAACGCCCCAGCTCATAAGAGCCTTATTTCTAAGAGTGCAAGTCATGACGTTGGGTTGGAAGTTATGCAGCATCCCCGCTACTCAACTAACTTAGCTCCTAGTGATTTTTATTTATTTCCAAAGCTAAAAGAGTCTTCGGGGAACAAAATTTTATAGCGTTGACGCAGTTATGGCAGCAGTGCAGGACTCCTTCTGTGATCAAAGCTCCTAGTTTTTCAAGAAAGGTGCTGCTATGCTTGAACATAGAAGGAACAAGTGTCTTTACGCTCAAGGAGATTATGTTGAATAGTAATGTTGGATTATATGCTACGTACATCAAATACTGTACATTTCTCGAATAATAAAATTTTATTTATAACTACTTACTAATTTATTTTATTAAATAAAAGAATTTTGACGTAAAGCAATGTTAAATAATACATTAAAAAAATAAGAATAAGTAGGCAACAGTCTTTCGAGTTTAAGGTGTCATGAACGCTTATTCTAATTATGGTGTATAATCGCCAGGGAGTAAATTCGACCACGACCTGTTTGGCGGCAAGGTAACATTTATATTGTGGGAGTGAACTCGTCTCTGCCGTTTTAGGAAAATCAAGTTTTACATGCATTTTTGACGTTATGCAATGTCACTTTTTTTATAACTGGCATGTTTCATGGTTACGCAAGTTTTTCATTTCATCACTAGTGATGAAATATAATAAATTGGCGTTTTTGGGTTGAAACTCATGAACTAGTAGTAATATTTTAATGTTGTTGATGTCATTAAAAAGGACTTGGAACGATCTTTCAAACGAGGCATTACTTGTCATATCATCTTATTTAAAATTATTTTACAAAATGGCGGCTATCCGTCATTTTAATGATGATCACTGAATACCATCAAAAACGTTAGGTTTGGGGGAAGGGGCTTTACCAGCTACTGTATACTGAGTCCAATAATTCCTTAACAATATTTACAAAAGCTACAAAGTCAGGCTAAGTTACTTTATGGAAGCAACTTAATTGATATAAACTAAGAATTCCAATGATAATTATATCAGAACATTACAAGAAAATTGCTGTAATTAAATTTCGCAAACTAAACAGGCTATCGTATTTATGAATTCGTATTGAAATTATTTTACAAATTGGTGGACTTAGGCCATTTTTAATGATCATGTCACTGAATACCATCAAAAACGTTGTATATGTGCCTTAGTATTGACTTCCCAACATTTTTTTAAATTTCAGTGTTATGCTTCACATAATAGGTTTGGCGGGGGGGGGGGGGACTTTAGGCTGGCACTGTATATTTTCGTGCTTTAGCTCAATTCATAGGTTGTTTCTTTTTATCGTTGAGTGGCTGTTTCGATGTAAAGTGTTAAGTTGCTTCCATTTTCAGTCAGACGCGTTTGAGATTTAAAAGGATTAAGATATGATATACAAATTATTGTTATCGGCCCTACGATGTCCCCACTGTGTTATACTTGAGTGTTGAAGACCCGTTCCGTTCATTTTATTAGGATTGTACAGTTTTGGAGCTATACGTGGTTGCAGTTTGTAATAACCCATTTTGAGTTGTATTAAAATATACCGTAATTTAGGTCTTTCGTTCAATCAGTTGTAAATATCAAAAAAATTTTAATTATTTTTCCATTATAGCTGTGAAGTAGGCAACTGAATTTGCATTTTGGTGTAACTTAAGTGCATATCTTCTTAAGGGTATATACTTCTTAAAGGTTTACACTTCCACTTTAAATTATTCTGCTCATATGTTTTGCGCACCGCTATATCATCATCTTTCAAACCATCCATTTTTTTTACTTTCTGATGAATGTTGTGTTGTTAGGAAGCTTCTTTTTGGATTACACCTAAATTTTGTGAAAGTATCATTGATTTAATGGTAAGATATCTTTTACCGGATTATACAAAAAAATTAAAACATTTGCTCTTTGCAGGCACTTTCTTTTATTTTTACTTTGATTTACACTTTTATTACAATTACTTTTCTACTTTAATTACAATTGATTTTACGATTGCAATTTTTGCATTCAAAAATTCAAGAAAATGCAATAAACGGATTATTCAATTTCAAGAAGATAAATTTATTAGAAGGAAAATTCCATTTATGGGTGTGGTTTACCACATAAGGTGTTATTTCGAGATATTGCACAATATTTATGCTAAGATGACATCACCTAGGTTTGCATTTCCGCATTTATTTCTGTAATACCAGGGGTTCTCAAGAAGTATTATATTTAGTGACAGGTATTTATATCAATAATTTAGTAATTTAAGGTTATTACAAATAGTTTTTAAGATATATTTTATATAATTCTAACTTTAAATATTTAATAAACACAGTTTGTATATTTTTTATTATTTTACATTTTGATAAAATTTTTATTGTAGACCAATTTTTTATTATTTATGTCCAGTGGAAGTAATCAAGCAGAAATTGAGGTAATTAAGCAAATCAAAAGATTGAACCACCCTACGTTAATCTACCGACTGAATCAAAGGCATTATTTCTGGTAAATGGTTTGTATCTCTAGTTAGTTTAACGATTTGTTTTAGAGAACGATTTAACTCATTCATTTATACATTTTTCATTATACTTGACCTTCTCCATTTTTTTATTATAAGTTCGTTATTGATTATAGTTATACCTCTAACAAATCTGTCTTGTTGTTTGCCGTCTTAACGAGGAACTCCAAGTTCAATAATTGAAGTAAGAGATTTCCAACTTGGCCTAGTGCCGCGAAATAAAAGGGTCTTAACATATTTTTAACTGGCGTCGGCGTCGTTGTATGTGTGTGTACTTTAATCCTGTTACATTTAGATTTGGTATTAATTCCATTTGTGGCTTTACAAGTAACAAGACGTTGCAAACTTTTATGTCACGCTTGTTTTCTCACCCCCTCCCTCTCTCTCACTCTCACAGACTTCCTCCTCTCTCTCTCTCTCTCTCTCTATATATATATATATATATATATATATATATATGTATATATATATATATATATATATATATATATATATATATATATATATATATATTCAGTTCAGTTGAGAGTGCGTGAGTGCAAGTGAGCGGGCGTGTGTGTATGTACGCGTGTGTGTATATGAGTTTGCTTGAGTGCCTGCATGTGCGCGTACGCGTGCATGCTCGTTTGTGTGTGCGTGACCGTGTTCTTGTGCGTGTGCGTGTTAATGCGCGTGTCCGTGCATATGTGCAAGTTCGTGTGCGTGTTACCTTTTTAGATTTTGACAGCAATCCAGTTAAGGACACAAAAGGTTTACTAGGTCCAGTTTTTCGTTTTTGCCAAATATTTCCGAAGCAGCTGCATATTTCAAAGAAAAACATAGGCTTTTAATGATAATTCATCTAATTTTTTTTATTAAGTTACTTGATATGAAACCAAATAAACCTTAAAATAAATTAAATTGTATTTTTGGTATTTTTATAAAAGCATCCATACATCTATTAGCCTCTGCCTGACTTGAAGGTTTAAAGGTCTATGTTAATAATAAATTATTGTTGTTGCTTTACAACGTTGCCTATTTCCATTATTTTCGCCATATTACAGACATGGTTAGACAATTATTCTAAAAAATAAATTATTTCTTTTCCTATAGGTTTATCAAGTTTTGTTCGTACGAGTTTTAAAAACGGTTTTAACCAACTGTATCCGTGCAAAGTCATTTTCACCCGTGTAGCACCTACTGCCGGAAGTGTGTGTTTAGTCGACCATCTTCGGCTTACGTACGTTCTGTGGGCAGTCTACAGTCTTCTTGGATTTATAATTTAGTATAATAAATTTTACTATTCTCGATTGTTGAGTTATAATCAAAGGTACCTAATAAAATGGAAGAAGAACATCAACTGCTAAAAAGGTTCGAAAATAAAAATGAGGAGATTAGATATATATATATATATATATATATATATATATAATTAAGTTATCTACTGGAGTAAAATACCTACTCATCAATACAGATGACCTTTAGTGTCAAACATGAGAACCGAAAAAGCAGGTCCTCAAGGCGTTTCGAAAGACGCTGTAACAGTTATAGCTTTGTGGCATCTTCATTTTTCTGAAGTAACGTAGGTGGCACAAGAAAATTTTGATACATTTATAATATAAGATTATTTATATTGAAAAAAAGCGAGAACAATGTTTGAAGCCAACTAACCATTACGAAAATAAAATTTCTAGTTGGTCTGTTGTACGTATCTGGAATGCTACAGACGTCATAAGTAAATTCGAAAAATCTATGGACTGGAGATTGAACAGGTGTGGTTTTTTCGATGATATCTATGAAACGTTCCAGTCCCCTATTAAAGTGTTTGGGATTTGACGAGATGAATATCCGCAAATGAAAATATATTATATATTATATGAAAATAGATTAGTTTATACACTGTAATGGAGCAATGATTTTATCTCAAGTCAAAAGTGTTACTTTTTGGATCTTTTCATTACAGTTGATGTAATGCTAGATTCATTCCGTAGTCGATGCACCTTTGAGCAATGTAAAAAATATGTTCTCAAAGTATGGTCTTAAGATATTTGTTCTCGTAGTTTCTCAGACATTTTATACTTCACATTTGGAGATATGTGCAGGACAACAGTCCGATGGGGATTTTCGTCACCCTGCAATAGCTATACTAGTATCGCCTATTGTGACTCGGCGTAACAAAACAAAAAAAAAAGCTTTTGGAGGCAAACAATTTGTTAAGTTGCGAATTTGAACAATAATAAGGTATAACTTCCAATAATTTTTTTTTAATGAAAAGGTTATTACTTCAGTTTTAACTGAGGTTAGCAACAATTGCTTCTATTTAAGTCACATTTTTTAATTGCTGTTGGAAAACATTTTCAGTGTTCACTAAATGTTGTGATAGTAGAGTCATCTTCATCAAAATAAATTTTCCATTAACAGATGATGACAGATCGTAAATGCAAATTAAAATAGCACTGGGGCCAAAATATAACCTTGTGAGATTCCAATATTTATTATCAATTCTTGTGCTTTTAATCCCTTTTCCGTCAATTTTTTAGATAAGATTTTATTATTTTAAGCGATTTTCGTCAAATTTGTATGATTTCAGTATGTTTAGAATCTGATGGTCTTCACAGTCAGTTGATTTCGCTAGTGTGTCAAATAATTATTTAATATTTCACTTGATTATCGTACAAGGGCATAAGCTGTAGATCTTTCTGATCTGAAACCAATTTGTGCGTGACACAATTTTGTTTGTTTCAAAATAAGGTAAGTTTTGAGAAAACAATTCCATATGCGCAATCAACAAAATAACGAAATGTTATATGCCTTAACTCACTTAACAACATGAAAGCTAATCTACAAAACTGATAGCGGACCGTGCACTTCAATGGCACGAAATTTGGTTAATACTTGCCTTATCTTCCTTTGGATAATGTCTCGGTCAACCTCCCGAATTTCTCTAAATGTTCTTGCCCGCATCTGCTGTTCATTTTCAACCTTCCAACCTTTCGACACAATAATGACCAACATTCTTCTCGAGCTTTAGGAACACTTGGGTACATAATTGATGTTATTCTGCACCAGCCAGTCTCGAGTCCTTCTGGCATAATGGCAGGAAGCGAGATCAGGCCAAAATATTATTTCATTTTTCTGATTGGCATTAATAAAATTAAGCTGTTTCGGTAAGTATCTTTGAGTATAAATCCCAGTATCCACAGCTTCTCCCCGAACATAAGGTGTTGAAAGGTCAGCTACTGAAATCGCACACCAGACTAAAAATTTGCCAGCATATTTTGCTTTTGCTTTGAATTTTACTTCGTTTGAACAATTTTGAATATCCATCGTAACCTTTCATTTCAGAATGTGACGGTTAAATCATCCATTATGATCACACGGTTATTGACAAAATGCCCTCTTCACAAAGCTCTGCAGCATATAGGTATCCTTTCGAGCTGTGTCTGGGTGTATTTGGGGCACTGCCTTCTTTTTCTATAAATTTCAATTCTGCCTTGAACGGATTGTACCAATCTATTAGTCGTGTTTTAACTAAAAACATGAAGTCTGCCAGTTTTAGGCAAATTGATGCAAGGCATACCCTCTTCACATTCTCTTATTGCCCAGTAAATTGTTACCTGGCTAACGGTTTGATCTCTGAACAAGTTTACAATTTCATTTTTGGGCAACCGTCCAATTAAGCTATAGATACTTTTGCGAATTTTAAGTTTGTATGAGATTCTGAACGCCGTTATTGAATAAACTTGACGTTTGTCAAAAGCAATAGAGCATTATTTGTTTACCAATCGCATGGCAACTAGATCGGATATCCAAATCGAGTCGAAATGTCTCAAAGCGTATATACTATTCGTTATTTAATATTTGATTTTTGATAGCTGGTAAAGCCGAAATTGGCCTATAGTTTGTCATACCATTATGGCTGCTTTCTTAAAGTTTTATTAAGTGAATTTTGAAAAATACCACGTTTGAGACATTCATTGATAATAAATGTCAAAGGTGATGATAATCATACCTTTTATACAAGCAATGATTTGTATAGAGAGATCATATATATTTTGATATTTATTACTAGACGAAGAGTTAATAATATCTCTAATTTCTATTGTTACTCCAGAAAAGGTAAATTCAGCGGCAGAAATAGAGGTGTTATTACAGGTCAGAGAGGAATCCACGAGATCTTTAATTATGTCAACTAATTGCAAACTAATAAACTAATACACTGTTTTAAAGTTTAGGGCCCAAAAGAAAAGTTTGGGTTTAATGCGCGGTGGCTAAAGCGACATCGTTTACTAATTCTTATTTTTAGAGGTACACTTATTTCTGATAGATATCAATTCTAGAACAGAATTTGGCATTTTTTTAAATAGTATTCCTATAGAAGAGAGCAGAACGGTTATTTCTCAACAAGATAGAACCCCCCGCCTATAAGTTGCTCGAAATTATTTAAATGGCGTTCCTTCTAGTAACTAGATGGGGACGTAGGGATGCACGTGCACCTGATCTTAATTTATTGGACTACTTTTTGTTGTAGAAGAATAATCATTGAAAATAATATTATTATAGCCGGCGATATGGTAATATCCCTATCTACTTTGACAACTAAAAACTGAATAAATCAGTTCCCTGGCAACTTACAATTATTGTTATTTATGGGTTGTGCAATCAAAATATACTCATACTGTAATGGAAAGCTGCCAAAACAAAAAAGTAATATTTCATAAGTTTTATGGCAGATAGGGTTTTTTGTTTTGAACATATTGATATATAGGAGGTAAAGAGTTCGGAGGAATGAAATAAAACAAAAAATATAAATAAGAAATTAATATTAAAAATTATTATTAATTTTACTAAATACATAAATAAAAAGTTTACCTCGAGTAGGATTCGAACCCTCGACCTGTACTTTGCTAGAGTACCGCGCTAACCAATTGCGCCATATATATATATATATATATATATATATATATATATATATATATATATATAAATCTAGCGCGGTACTCTAGCAAAGTACAGGTCGTAGGTTCGAATCCTACTCGAGGTAAACTTTTTATTTATGTATTTAATAAAATTAATAATAATTTTTAATTACATATTTACCTTTGAAATTATTCGTTCATAACAAAAACTTATAATAAGAAATTAATATAATTATTTCAATATTTCAAGATTTATGAAAATTTAAATGGAAAAAAAATATTAAGAAACAAATGTAAAATAATGTTCATGTGAAATAAGAGTTAAACAAAAATAACATTCTCCAGGATACTAACAACTAAAATAGAGTATTTCAGGAAAAATCTAATGTAACTGTATCTTAACGCAATAAATTATAGAAAAGATGAGTGTCTTTGGGTAAATCCTCTAGTAGCTCTTGCAGATGTTCGTACTCTCTTCTTTTACTTTACATCTAGGTCTGAGCAATGGTGGATATTTCATGATTACTGGTATTCCTGTTTCTGGTCTAGAAGGTAAATCACAGTAGTTTGAATCAAAACCTAATTTTACTTGAATTTTTTGATCGCTGTACTTTATGTACTTGATATTTTTGATCACAGGGTCATGTGATTTCTTTGCTGGTCGAATATCGGTCATCGAAAATATTGGGAATAATCTTTAAAAAATGTCTGGTCTAAACTCCTTACATCATAAGGTTTTGGATTCGTTCGTGCCTCTCTAGTTATGGTGTTGTAATCGCGAAGCAAGTGAATTTCTTTATTTCTCAGTGTGACCAGATTCCAGATATCTTGGAAATACTTTTATTTCAGTAACAATGGAAAAGTTCAATAATGCATTTGCCAAAACAGCTTCACTTTTCTGGTAATCGCATTCAACTGAATACAAAATGATTGGAACTATGGATTCTGTGGTGCAATACTGCTCTAGGTAATCTAAAATAGAAGAGGCGAAAGTTGATGAAACCTAAGAGTTATTTTCGAGAACCAATAAGACATGACATTTCTAGTTTTTAAGTTGTATACCGTAAAATTATGACAACACAACTTGAACAACTTGATTTTGAAATAAATCTAACTAGGTGGAATAACTGTACACCTTGTAGATCTATAGTAAGAACTATGCAGTGATTCTTTTCTGCGTTTGCCTTATCTTTAATTTTTCCTTCTCTATCTTTCCTTTTGACTCAAATGGGATTAATATTTTTCTTCCAGACATTCTGTCATATTTATAAGCAAAGCAAATATTACACTGGTAAATTGAGAGGTTTTGTGCATAAAATGTTTTACTTCTCTCCATGGAGGTTCCACATTTTTCTCTGGACAATAAGTTTGGAATAGCTTATAAACATCGGATGAGCTCTGAAGCAGTTCTAAGAATAATTTCATTGTATCTTTTCCTCAATAATGTGCTGGTAACCTAGCTAGTCACCAAAAAACTTCTACAAATTTGCATAATGGGTCTTACGTCTGAAAACGATTTTCTCTGTTGTTTACCCATTCTTGTACCGTCTTGTAACCGAGATCAAGGGTGTTAAGGAACATCTGTCTACAATCTTTCAAGCTTTTAGTGTTATTATTGAGTAAATATGAATAATGAGTTTTCATCGGCCGTTTTTGTGAGAGTTGGGGCTTTGATGACGTTGCAACAAACAAAAACCTTCCTCTGGTTCCAATGGATTGAGTCCCAGAACGAAAAAATTTGTACTCTGGTTGTTTTTAGAAATATTGCACAGTGTCGCATTTTAGACTTCCGACAGAATGTTGAATCGCACTTATGCTTCATGAACCTGGCCAGTCGATTTTTATTTGGCAAAATTTTGTCACCAAACCTACTGAAGCCTAAATACGATTTTCGTTCCATTCTAAGCTTTTTGTTTTTTGTACGCTTCCACTCCTTTTCATTTGATTTCAGTCTTGTTCGGCCTACATTAATTTTGACATTGCCTACATCATCTAGAATTTCCATGCTTATTTCCATCTTCGTCTTTAGGTTCTCGACTGTAGGCTCAAAGCATTCTGCAATGGTGTGTGCGTTTGTACCAGTTTTATCACCATTGTCATCATTACTGCAACTGTCTACAGTTAGATTATGCGTCATATTATCATCAATTTCCATTTGATTTTCATAATGGTTATATTCAGAGTGGTATTGATATTCACCTATTCCATTTATATATCTATGTTTTTCCGACAGACTGTCTGTATTTTCGTCATTTGCGGTTGGATCATTAATACACCTACTTGCATTACTTTCGATTGTTATGTTTTCTTCTATATTATTTGCCGATTCTGGTTAACAGAAACCTAAAATTTAGTAAGACATAACATCTTCAAATACTATCAGTATGTTTTCAATATTTTCCAGTAAGTTGTTTGTTTCTTCTGTATACTGATTTAAAATTGTCTCGTTATGTCTTGATACTTCGCAACTTCCAAGTAAATCAAAATTTTTTTCGTACAGGTAGACATAGTGCAATAGCTCCTATCTCCTTACTTTGCGCACACAAGTATTGCAGCAATATCTCTTATCTGAAATATAATTAAAACCGCTGATCAATATTTCCACATAAAAAAAAAGGTTTTTTTTGTAAATAACTTGAAAATAATTAACTTTAGGAAAAAATATAAGAATGCTTTTCGATCAGAAATTTGATTTTCTATTTAATACCAAAATCGAGTTTTTTGGAATCATTTCGATAATTACAAAATTCTCGAAAAAATTGCAAAAAAACTTTTTGTGAGAAATTTTATTTCCTATCTAATGATATTCACTTTTTGAATATAATAAGTACTTCCGGATATATTTAGGAAAAACCGGATTTTTAAAGTGACGGTTTTTTACTAATATCGTGTAAACCGTTTGTTGTACAGAAAAATTATAGGAACAAAAAATACTGAAAATTGTGTCACTAATGACATACTAAAAGGAAAAAAATCTAAAAAAATTATAATTTGCAAGAGGGGTACTTACCCCCCAACTTTTCCCCTTTCCTCATACCCCAATGACCCCAAAGAATCAGTCGCTTTGAGTTTGCCAAATTTCATACATACAATCAGACTAGATTTTTTTGCTTAAATTTTGTTTTTGCGCGTTCTCGAACATTTTAAAACGATTGAGCAAATAAAAATTTTTGAAAATTTGTTTAGCGATACAGTACTTCCCATCCGTTGGATGTGGAAGTAAAAACTACTGATAATATTAATTGTAAGTTAATAGTTCAGAATACATACGCAAACTATAAAAGTGTTTATATTATTTAAATGAATTCCAATAACATTCACTGCAATTATCTAAACAAAAGCAGTGTTTCAAGTTATACGCAACAGAACTGCACACACCACAAACATTCAATGTAAACTAAGGTAGATAGGAGATAGCGAATGCAAATATTTGCATTGTTGATATAGGAGAAATCGATTCTAGCGCATTTCACCCGTTTAAACATATTTTGTCAGGAAATGCGCACTTTATGAATCGTAATGTAACAAAATTTCAAAATTGGTAAAAAATGTAGGCAGGAGATATTATCAGATCGCCGACGACATAGTTTCAGAAAGCCCATCAAAAATGGCTATTTTTCAAAGCAGCGACCGGTATACTTTCTATCAAGAAGATTAACTTTGGCTGCAGTTATACAAAGGTCTAGAAAGAATAACTGTTAGCTATTAATTCCGCGTTAAAACATAAAGGAGTTACAGCAAACTGAACGAATCGGCCATTTTTCACTTTTTCTCTCTAGCAAAAAATCAAACGCTGTTAGCTATTTCTACCAACGGTAATGAAATAAGCATGAAAAGAGATCTCAGGTGTACCGATGCTGTTTACATTTATTTGCGCTAATAAGAAGGTTTAACCACACTATGCGCTATTAATCGTACAAGAACAAGCATCATTCCAAACTCAACCCTTCATGAATTGTGGTATAAAAGTATACCATATATTAACGAGGTTTGTGAAATTAGTATTAAAGCATTATTCAAGGACCAAAACAGAAAAGACTGAAATGGGATTTGAAAAGAAAAATCGGAATATTTGTTGTTTAAAATGCATGAATGCATGAATGGGTATCGTATTTATATGGAAGAAAACAATTCCGTAGAAATTTTCAGAAATGCTGCATTTATTAGAGCAGTAAAATTAAAGAAGGGAAAAACACTTAAAGAACATTTCAAAATACCAGAAATATACCGTATGTCAAAGAGTCCGTTACTTCCGTGACAGTTAAAATCTAAATTTAAAGTGCGTTATGTGTCGTGTCATTAAAATTATTATTAGAGCAATGCGTATTTGGAAATGAACAATGACATTTTTGTTAGAATTGTTGATAGCACGTTTACATTGATCGACGACACTCGCAGTTTTTTCTTAACCTCCTTTGGTTTCAAAATGAGATTAACCTTCATAATTATGATACTTGGAATTAATATTTTTTCAGTTATATAGGGATAGGGTAAGCACATGTATATACCAGTTTCTTACCTAGAGTCCAACAATAACATAAAAAATTTGAGAGCGTTTCCGGTTAACTGTAGATTTCAAACAACGACATGGGGTTCGTTTCCAGTTATTGTCTACCCTGTATGAGGGATTTTCATCCATATGATGATTGTGTAAGTGTATACGTACATGATGTACGGTTGTTAAGGTGAAGGCGGAGGCAGTAACTTCGCTCCTTCCGACTAGATCCTGACCACACCCATTCTTAGTCCCGTCATGTACACGTAATTAGTGCATGTATACATGTTGAGAATTCACCACTGCGGTCGAAGGAGCTTGGAAAGCATAAACAGCCTGCCCTCCTTCTTGGGGAGGGCACGAAAAACGTTACCTTTTCCTTTTAACTTGATAATAATCTCACTGACATAAAATGAAGTAAGAACGGAATTGATGAATAGTAAGATCATAAAATTGAAGATGCAAAGGAAAAAATTGAAGATGGAGTTGAACCATAAGTTAAAAATAAAAATCAGGGTCAACAAGATTAGAAAGAAGTAAGAAAGTGTTCACTACGACATCGACTTCAAAACACATATATCCAAAATTATGTCACACCGTTAGTTTAGACCAATTATAGATGTCTATAGGGCCTACTGATTGTGAAGAGAGTGACAAAAAGAGAAATAGTTAAAAGCTACACGGAGAAAAATTGTTACTTAGAAAAGATGAAACATTTGAATTGATACATCCTACAGCATCCATTAATAAATAAATTAATACAAAATTGATAATGCGTGAATTAGAACAACGATTTATAGTAGTTTAGTTAATATGCAGCTAGCAATTGTAGTATAAAATCTAATTGCTAAAACTGTTATATGTAACACTAGAATTAACTAGTTTTATCCAATATCCTGAAGGTTACCAGAAAGCTTTTTAAGAAAAGCTGTCTATGGTTTTAAGCAAGCACCTACCAAATGAATTATTCGCTTTACAATTTTTTTAGAGGAAGGTGCTCTAAAAAGATATAAATGTACGAGGGCATATTTTTATGTTATCTGCCTAGCCATGAAACAAAACAGTGACAATGTCAAACAAATTATTAAAAAAATGCTGTCACTCTTAGAAGTACACATGCTAAGTTGTGTTTAGTTTTTGCCGTTTACAGAGACTAGAGACAGTCTATTTATCGATAAAATGAGTGAAACTAAGATTGAACATATCAGCGTAATAAAGTTCCTGACAAAAGAAGGCAATGGTCCAAAAGCAGTTCATGAAAGAATGGTTGCTGTGTATGGGGAAGATGCGCCATCTTATTTTCAAGTAAAATATTGGTTCGATGGGGTTGAGAATCAATCAATGATAACCCAAAGTCCGGACGACCCGTTGAAGCTCGAACTGAAGACATTGTGTGAAAAGTGAAAAATTTGGTCGAGTTGGAGTCAAAAAATTTTGTTCCCAAATTTTCACCGGGGATGAGACTTGGGTACATCACTGGGATCCTCCTACAAAACAAGAATCCATGCAATGGGTTCATAAGGGCTCTCCACAACCAAAAAAGGCTAAGATGCAATTGTTTGGAAAAAAAGTGATGGCAACTGCTTTCTGGGATGCTGAAGGAGTCTTGCTTATGGAATATATGCCGAGGGGTCTACCACAAATGGAGAGGCCTACGAAACCACAATTAAAAGTTTAAAAACTGCTCTGGAGGAAAAACGCCCGCATTATTATCCACAAAGAACTTGTTGCTGCACAATTGTTGGGTTCATAAGGTAACCAAACTTCAGCAGATAATCAATGACTGTGGATTTATAGAGTTATGACCCCGACCTACCTCCGTCAGACTTCTTCTAATTCAAAAATTTAAAAAAGCATCTTTGTTTTGCTTCCGATGATGAACTTAAGGAAGCTGTTGAAGAATATTTTGCAGGGTTACCGAAGGAATTTTTTTCTGAAGGTGTGGGGCAATTGAAAGGAGTTAGAAAAATATTTTTTTTATTCTCTTGTGTTTTTTTTCATGGCTAGGAAGATAACATTAAAATACACCCTCGTATATCCAAACAAAAAATATCTCTTTTTGGCCATATATTTCGATGAAGGTTTTATTGTAAGTGAAAAAGAAATGGAAATCATGAAACCTCTGATAAACTTAAAAGAATAATTTGACATAAGGGTCGACAAAAAACCCTATAAACTTTTTAAATAATAAAATTACCAGAAAGATAATTAAAAATTATTATTAATTTTATTAAATACATAAATAACAACTTTACCTCGAGTAGGATTTGAACCTACGACATTTTGCTAGAGTTGCGCTCTAACCAACTGAGCTATCAAGATACAAGCCCTAATCGATGTAAATTTTGTCTGATGCAAATTCTAAATGTAACGAGAATGCAGTCACATTACTTATATAATCGAATGTGAGCCTGCAATATTGCAAGGATTCGCAGATACCAAAGCAACTTGTCTAATGTTAAATTATTATGAGTTTTGTTATAAACGGATAAGTTCAAAAGTAAATATGCAAATAAAAATTATTATCAATTTTATTAAATACATAAATAAAAAGTTCAACTCGAGCAGGATTTGAACGTACCACATCCACTTTGCTAGAGTAGCGCTCTAACTAACTGAGCTATCCAGATACAAGCCCCAATCGATGTAAATTTTGTCTGTATGTAAATTCTAAACATAATGAGATTACAGTTAAATTACTTATATTAATGGAATGTGAGCCTGCAATATCGCAAGAATTCACACATACCAAAGCAAACTGGACTAATGTTAAATTATTATAAGTTGTGTTATGAACAAATAAGTTCATAGAAAGATAAATGAAATAATACGTGGAATGTTCAAATACTTTTTTAAATGTAATAGGTATATTACCCTAAATGACACTTTAGTCTCTATTGTCAAGTTAATTTGAATTTAACGAAAGCGTAAGTAGCATTTAATTAAATAAAAAAGTCTCCAAAAAACGTGTTATACGAAGATAAGGATATAAGGAAGTACTTTGCCCACCTGGGCAATTATTACTGCTCGTCAGTATTTCTAACGCAACATAGGTTAAGGATAGCACGTTTGGTTCATTGATTGATTTAAAGAAATATTTATATGGAAAACATTTTTCTTGTTCCTTTTTAAGAAGGATATCCGCTCATATTTATGATTTTATTAAGGGTCATGCAAAGACACAGATTCTTTCAGAATTCAGAAGCGGGGTTCTTTTTTTCAATTGAAACAGGCATTAGTTTTTTTCACCTGTGTTTTGGTATCATTTTAAAATCCATTGAGAGTTGGTGCTGCGTCGATGCAAAGGAAGAACCATAATGTGTCCTTGTTTATGCAGCTCGAACTGGTTAGCGAAATAATAGCTCTAAAGAGGAAACCGTATTCAGTTTGACGGGCCTACTGTAACCGACCCACTTTCTTCTTACTTGTTAAATTGATCTTTTTTATTTTTGAATTTAAATGAATTGCCTCGGTTAATGACTTAACGCAATGATAAACTCTACTCTACAGTACTTCTGGGATGTTTTAATGCATTTATGATAACAATAAAACTTTAATACATTTATTCAAAATAGCAGACAAAACAATTTTAAATCATTATTACAAAGAAAACCAGGATGCCGGTTTAAAACTACTACTAAACATGCAATCGAAGGCTGACGTAATAATCCTCTAGATATCAATTCAATCCAATAATGTAGCCACGTTTACTTAATTATTATGTCACCCTTTTGATTATTAAGCATTAAACAAAATACATGCAAAAACCTGTCTAAGCTTGCGATCTTCTTTCTTAGCTAAAGCAAATCCATCGTATAATGGGTGGCAGCTACCTGTATTGTTGCTTCACTGTAACATTTTTATGGCCGTTATTAATAGTTGTTTACAGATAACTTCTATGCCCATTCACGACGTGTCACAGTTGTTATTGGTTTGAACATATAATTCGCAAAATTATTTTCGACTCTAACTTATACCCCTATTGAATAGTTGAAGATTGCATTTTATTTAAACTAATTCCAAATAATCACGATATTAAATCTAAAGAAAACCATGATACTTCAAAATCTATTCAAAATTTAAAGAACTTTACTATTGTCCGGATATAAGTTAGTATTATGCGCATTATGCACTTAGTTGTGAAGCTTGTCTTGCTACTAAATCTTTTTTCAAGGAGGTCGTTATGGTCTTTTATGGGTAGCATAAAGAAAATTAGTGTTACTTTTCAGTGCTTATCAGTGGACATTACGGGACCATTTACTTACGCTGTTAAGGGCAACTTTTTTTGATACTTGGTGATTAGGTAACCAAATTTGTGTTAGTAAAACCTGCTAATAAAGCCATGGCCACAAAGGTAGTTATATTTATGAAAAATGACGTCTATTCTTATTTTTAGTGTTACTATGGTTCTCAACAAAGTATCTCAAATGTGAAACCTTGTATTATCCTCACATTAACATTCATGTATATTTAGGTTGGAATAAAGTTTTTAAAATGTCTGATTTTATAGACCGCGTCACTGTTTGTGAGTTACATCAAAGTTCGAAATGTTAATGGAATCGGCTTTAATTATATCTTTACTCTTCTATTAATATGTTTACCGGATTTATGCAATAATTTATGAGTAAATAGACATCCCTCATTAAGAAAAATATAAATGATTGGAGAATAAATATTAAATATCCCTGAAAACAAAAAATGTAGTGTTTTAAAAAAACTAATAGCGTTAGATTATTTCATCGATTACGATAACCCTGTGTAAATTCCAAGTTTTTTTTTCTTTTCGCTTTATCGAATTTCGGAGTGTTAAAAAGGTTATAGATTTAAAATGTTCCGTTTCAAAGAGTTAATGTATTTACAACTGAAAAGTTGTGAAAGTATTCAATTAAAATGAAAACGTAATTTCATGTTGATTACATGAACCAGGAGGTGTAGATGTGGATATAAAATTATTATTTTTGCGTGTTTGATAACGTAAACTTGAGGCGCGTTTGGTTAAATGGGTGTTGCAATTCCTTTTAAAATTTACCGGTTCGCGTCGATTAACAGTACCGTTTGCAAAGTTTGTGAAATTTTGTTGGTCAACTACTTTCCGTTGCAAAAATAAGTCGTGGAATTATCATTTCGTGGTATTTACTGTTTTCGTCGTGAGAAACGTATACCTTGCATTTTTTGTTTTGGTAATCGCAGGTGACGCTCAAGAAGGTGATGTAATGTGGGGTGAAAGGCAAGGAAAGGTTTGAGTTTTTACGTTGTCCTAGTTATGATGTAGAAGTAGCAAGTTATGGTGATTGCTGCTTTCGCCGTGTGCGTGCGAGATGCTTTGAAGGAGGCTGAACTTATTTACACATTACCGGGGGTGATTAGAATTGTTACCGTAGGAAGAGTTTTCCATTTACCCTTTCTGGGTATATTTTTGTAAATTCGTTCACCCCGGAACTATTGTATCGCTTATCGTTTATCAGTAGTGACAGTTTCGTGATCATAGGAGTGGATCTAGTGTTTGATTAGTGCCGATCCTTAATTCTTTTGGACTACTATCAAATTTTGTTTGCGGATTTTTGGTAAAGAAGTTCTTGTATATGTTACATTCGCGCACACAGCTAATTCCCAACGAATGAAAGGACTCACTGTAAAAAGATTACTCTTAATCAGTCTTGTGTAAACATAATTTTCATTTTAATGTATGTATGTATGTATGTATGTATGTATGTTATATATATATATATATATATATATATATATATATATATATATATATATATATATATATATATATATATATATATATATATATATATATATATATATATATATATATAGATAAAGGGTCAAAGAACGTAGTCTAAATCAAAATTTGCAGTTATGGTAAACTAGTCGAGGATCGGTTACGACATGGTAGAAGCTGCAGGCGATCCCTTGCCGATCCCATAATTAGAGGATCGTCCGCGGTTAGCCTACGGTCATTGCTGTACAAGGAAGAGGGGAGGATTTAGGTGGTCACTTGACGTGTACGTTTATTCAAAGTTAAGGTAAATACTACCGTACAATTATTTGTTTCAATTTTAATAAAGTGTTTGTTCTTTATTTGTATTTGCCGAACGGATCAATATGCTTATTGTTCAGATTTTACTTAGTAGCCTTCAGTAGGTTCAATCAGATGTGAAATTAATCATATCTGTGTTATTTCTGTTATTCTGAATTTGCTAAGTTAGTGTACATAACTTATCAAATTTATGTGATCAACGTTAATAAGAGTTACTTTGGTACTGTGTAAAATTAAGATACAGTAGAATAATTTGGGGAATTGAACTTGCAAGCGTCAATCCATTTCAATCTATAGAATTTTACGAAATTGTTGTAGTTCAACGTCGGTATTATAGCATTGAAGGTATATGTCTAATTGATTTCAGTGTATACATAGTGTTAATGAACTGTGTATTATTTTTGTTTGATCAAAAGTTAAAAGATTGGATATTTTGGTTCACATTCAGGTTACCGAATAATTTATTTACTTTATGAGAATTTTTGGATTTATGTGATTTTATAGTGACGAAGTTCAATACAAGCTGTAACGTAACAATTTATGAGATACTTAGTTGTCTTATTTGGCGTATATAGTTGGATTTGAGGACAAGTTTTAAACTTAACGTAACATAAATTAAAGTGAATGGATTGTTAATCAGCTGGTTTTTTTTGTTTTTGTGAGCAAGTGTTTGTTCTGCGTATACGTAAATATTATTTTTGATGTCCTTTAGTAATAAACATACCAGCTAAATGCATCCTTTTACCTGGTTTGCAATTACAGCAAGTTTGTTTTATTTGCTTGGGAACTTGGCTGTGTACTTCTCGCATTAGGTATTACGCCCCCGATATCGACGTTTATTACATTATAGGACTTCATTTTAAATTGCATAATTAATTACCGTATCGCTCAGTTATGTTGATTGTTTGAGCCAGTAATTTTACTTTGAAGTTTATCGAAAGGTATAATGAGTTTTGAGTTTTATTATCGCCATTTGGCGGATATTAAATGAAGCTTAGGATTTCATTTAAGTTTAAGTGAACTTCGTGTAGAGATTTTTGGAGTAGAATTTTAGATAGAGGTGAGTATTTGTAACAAACTCTTGCCGTTTGTTAATAAAAGTTACGTTTATTTAGGCAACTTAAAATTCATTGCGTGTAGCGTATGTTGTACATCACAGTTTCATAAAAACAAGCATTTAATTATTGTAAAAATAAACTCGTACGCATACTGTTTGCACATGTTCTCGTACAAAGACTATTTTTTTGGTAATATTTTTAAGGTGGGTGTAGAGCATCCACTGTTGCTTTGTTAAATTTTTTAATAAGTGCTGTATAATTTGTACGGTAAGTTTATTTAAAAAGGTATTATACGACAGTCTGAGATTATCGCTTCTTCAGTCACTTTTATTTACTTCCACTTTACGTTTTACTTTATTTTATTCATCGGCATAATTAACTAACCAATTGCATTTTACCGTTAGTTACTTTACGGTATAATTACATAAAATTAATGACGCAATAACCTTTGTTACCATGAAGTGGAATTTTAATATCCATTAAACCAGCAAAAGAAATTATACATTTGGGGGAATTTTAATGCATCCGAATCCAGTTTTGTTTCAACTCCCATGTAAAATTTACTCTACGAAATTTTCCAAGCGTTGATTTAGCAAGCCGCCATTTCGGAACCTACAGAACTACAATATAATCATAATAAGGTGTTTTATTTCTATTAATAGTTCCATAAATTAGTTTTACTTAAGTTAAATAATCGATACTAACACAAGATTTAAGATGTTCTTCTTTATAATCAAAATTTAGGTAGTAAAATCGTTACTAACATTAGCAATTTGCAAAGCGAACATATCTATCTATCTATACATATATATATATATATATATATATATATATATATATATATATATATATATATATATATATATATATATATAAAGTAACATCAGACAATATTTGTAAATACCGCTTATCTTAATCTTCGACTGAGCAAAAGGCACAAAACCTACTGGGTTATAACCAAACCTTTATCAGCTAAAATTGTAGCTTAACTTACATGTTTTCTTTCGAGTGAACATTATGGTTTCCCGTTAGCCCTTTATTTTAAGATCTAATTCATGACGTTTTCCTGCTATAAATTTATTTAGCAGGTGGCGCCCATGTGACGTATTTTTCCTGATGTTGACTTTATTGCATTGTGTCGAGTGCCCCTTTTGGAGTAGTAAGTAAGAACCCCGTCCATACCACAGGTATGTCGGTTGCTTGCACTTTACATTTACAGGCCGATGCTCTAGTGAATGTTTGGCGCGTAACAAGCTGCGTTAAAGTTTGTACTGTGTGTTCTAAAACTTTAACACCGTTTAAATTGGCATGTATTACTAAATACAAGAGATTCTGTTGATCGATTATGCGAGGTTAAATGGTGATCACGATTTTTACATTAAAGAACGTAGAGTGTGAGGTAGTTGATTAAATGATTAAGTAGCTAATAAGCTAATTTTTTTGATAAATTCTTTTCGGAGTTATGACAACTGTTTTAGCTTCGTTTATAACGAAGCCATTGACATATAATAGTAGCACACATTTGGTCTCATTATTTATTCTTATTAATATGTTGCTGCTGATATAATTGCTAGAAATTTATATGAGAATTTGAAACTGTAGTCAAATATGGAATGCTTTAGTGAGAAAGGATTTCTTTGGGTTATTAATCATTATCCAACGAAATTACTTTCTTTGCTTCTAACGAGCACACAAGAAGAGTACCATTTAGCTTGAATTGGGTTTATTTGCGTGTACTGTAAGTTATGATAATTTAATAATGTATCAATTTGTTTTGGAGTGAAATATGCATTACTAATAGAAGCTTTCGTGCGCTTTCTTTTGGTTTCTTTAACGAATTAGTATATGATACCACTAGCTATTTGTTCTTCTGGAGTTTATGTACTTCGGGCAAGCTGATATTTTTGTTATACCGTAGTAAATATAATGTGTTTTAATACTGCAATTATTTGCCTGATTTTATTTATTTAGCATTTGCTTAATTTAAACGGAATAATTATTTTGTGGGAATCCTCATTATAACTTATTTCAATTATACGTATATGCAAATATTGCTAGTGATTTTTTTATTACGAAGTTAGACTTCACATAGAAATAGAATACTTAGTTAAATATATCCCTGGTCCACTTGCTTATCGTTATTCATGGAAAAGGTCTAATCCTTCATCCAATTATGTTAACGACTTAACAAAAATATTCTTACATGGGATTATAACTATTGTGATCGATAGTTTTAGTACAACTGACAACTGAAGGGCGAACTTATTGATTTTTTACCCCATATATATTTTTTGCTTTCTTCGATTAGAAGACTATTTTTTTTCTTGAACGTCTTATTGCATTCCACCAGAAGTTTTTATTTTTTCATGTTCTGATCCTACTGATTTAGCCTCGGGTATGTGATTTATTTCGGGTTTTGTGACACTTAAGTTTTACGCTATATTTGCAATGTAAAAATACACGCTTTATCCAAAAAAAGGTCTGTGACAGCTAGAATCGCCCTATAACTATCAATATTTTTATTTGGACCATTAAGTGTGTGTTTTGACTACATATATCAGCCAAAAAATTTCTAAATTATTTAAAACGGACTTTTTGGTACGCATTTCAATAATTTCGGGATCTTGAATTTCAACGCCCTGTATATCGAAAACTAGCCATTAGATAGAATTCGGCTAATGAAGACTTTTGATCAGAACATTTAGTACTATTGCATATCAAAAATTCAGACAATTTGATGGAGCTCTCGTTTGCATAAGAAAAGTGCTTGGTCCTTTAATTAATAAATTTTAATGTATAAAGATACGGAATATAAGAAAGTCGTTTACTTAGCAGGGGCAAAATTACAGATCGGTAACTTAAAACAACATGTAATTTAGTATATAAAAGGTTTACATGGTATATAACAATTTAACTTTTTTTCTTCAATTTCAAAATCCTTTCAGAAATAAAATTGATATTGTTCGTAATGTATCTGATTTAAACGGATATAAAATATCTCTAAAAGAAATAAAACACTTTGAACAAAATTTCACAAGTAGTCTAGAGGAAGAATGTATTGCGAAAATTAAAAGTTGAAATTTCCTGTTATTAGAAGATAATATTATTAAAAAAATAATTTTTGTGAAAAAGCAGTAAATGATTTCTGTTTATAAAATGAGTCTCTCTCCTTTCTAGCAACACACGTGGATATTACAATATGTGCTTACCGATTATACTCAGTTTCACAAGTGCTGTTGAATTATTACTCAATTATTGTGGTGGCATTGCAATGATTAGTGTACATGCAACGAGATTTGATCTATATTCCAAAACCAGACATAAAAGTGTCATACGTATACGAAGCATAAGATGTATTATTTTCAAGTTGTATGAAAACGCTACATTCCGCTTTAATGATATTTCTTACCCTTATGGATTCCGGAGCAACGCTGATGTGCTGGTTGTTGTGGCTTAGTTGTCCCAGTTCCCAATCTCGAGCTACCATTCGGATTTCAGTTGTGTTCGGGTCTATGAGTCTCAAGCTAGTTATGTTGCTTCTCGCTGCTTTCAGCCTTTCCAAGTCAATTGAATGCGTATCCTGAAAATATACGCCTATAAGAATTCGTTTTTAGCGAACGTATTGCTAAACCCTTGTGGGTTTGTTTGGATTTGTTTAACCTCATGATTGATACTTAAATAAAAGGTTTAAGGATTGTTTGTTTAGTATACTCGATGACTTTAGAACTTCTTTAACGATCGAACATTAACGTAACGACTCTTTAAGAATGAATAAAATTAGTAAGTTAGTAAATAACTCAAATAAATAAGTACCTACTTCCTTATTTTTACTGTTTTTTAATTACCATTAGCAACTGATGTGATTTACTTACTGCAATATAAATCACGATAAATTTCTTTCACAACAACTTCGGTAATGCAATGCAAAAGTATTTTTGACCAACACTTTGCATACAATTATCCAAAGCAGTTTGTTACAAATTGTACAATTAATGTTTTTACATTGGTTCCTATAATGGATATTATATAGTCATATGCCATAATTACTAAATGATTGGCTCATAATAGATATAGTTAAGTTAATCAATGAAGTAAATTCATTCCTATATTATTGTTAAAAGTTTAATCGGAATATGAATAACAAACTAAACATTTTTTATAGTGAAATTTTATATTGTACTGGGATTACCATAATTATGAATAGTAGTGCCGCTTTCATACTGGATTTTTCCAGAAGGTAAGTAATTATGTGTATATTTTTCGCTAAATAATAAAGAGTCCTCCTTGTTCTACTGGACAATATGTCAACAATTCATACATACCTTCTCAAACACTTGTCACAATTTTGCCGTGTTGTAACTTGAGGTACCATTTCAACTGGTTTCATATGTATATGGTTGTTTCAATTTATCAAAAAAATAGTTAATCATAGAATTCAAGGTTATTACATTGTAGGCGTGTGCGTGTGTATGTGCGTGTGCGTTTTCGTGTGCATTTGTGTGTGCGTGTGTGCGTGTGTGCATGTGTGCGTGTGTGCGTGTGTGCGTGTGTGCGTGTGTGCGTGTGCGTGTGTGCGTGTGCGTGTGTGCGTGTGCGTGTGTCGTGTGTGCGTGGTGCGTGCGTGTGTGTGCGTGTGGTGTGTGCGTGTGTGCGTGTGTGCGCGTGTGCGTGTGTGCGTGTGTGCGTGTGGTGTCGTGTGTGGCGCGTGTGCGTGTGCGTGTGTGCGTGTGCTGTGTGCGTGTGTGCGTGTGTGCGTGTGCGCGTGTGTGCGTGTGCGTGTGCGGTGTGCGTGTGTGCGTGTGTGCGTGTGTGCGTGTGTCGTGTGCGCGTGTGTGCGTGTGCGCGTGTGCGCGTGTGGTGTGCGTGTGTGTGTGCGTGGTGTGCGTGTGTGCGTGTGTGCGTGTGCGCGTGTGCGTCGTGTGGCGTGTGCGTGTGTGCGGTGTGCGTGTGTGCGTGTGCGTGTGTGCGTGTGTGCGTGTGTGCGTGTGTGCGTGTGTGCGTGTGTGCGTGTGCGTGTGCGCGTGTGCGTGTGGTGCGGCTGTGTGCGTGTGTGCGTGTGCGTGTGTGCGTGTGCGTGTGTGCGTGTGTGCGTGTGTGTGTGCGTGTGTGTGTGTGTGCGTGTGTGCGTGGTGCGCGTGTGCGCGTGGTGTCGCGTGTGTGCGTGTGTGCGTGTGCGGTGTGCGTGTGTGCGTGTGCGTGTGTGCGTGTGTGCGTGGTGTGCGTGGTGTGCGTGTGTGCGTGTGTGCGTGTGTGCGTGTGTGCGTGTGTGCGGTGTGCGTGTGTGCGTGTGCGTCGTGTGCGCGTGTGGCGTGTGTGCGTGTGCGTGTGTGTGTCGTGTGTGTCGTGTGTGCGTGTGTGTGCGTGTGTGCGGTGTGTGCGTGTGTGCGTGTGTGCGTGTGGCGTGGCGTGCGTGTGTGCGTGTGTGGCGTGTGTGCGTGTGTGTGTGCGTGTGCGTGTGTGCGTGTGTGCGCGTGTGCGGTGTGCGCGTGTGCGGTGTGCGTGTGTGCGTGTGCGTGTGCGTGTGTGCGTGTGCTGTGTGCGTGTGTGCGTGTGTGCGTGTGTGCGTGTGTGCGTGTGCGTGTGGTGTGCGTGTGCGGTGTGCGCGTGTGCGGTGTGGCGTGTGCGTGTGCGTGTGTGCGTGTCGTGCGTGTCGTGTGCGTGTGGCGTGTGCGGTGTGCGTGTGTGGCGTGTGTGCGTGTGCGTGTGTGCGTGTGCGTGTGCGTGTGCTGCGTGTGTGCGTGTGGCGTGTGCGTGTGCGGTGTGCGGTGTGCGTGTGTGCGGTGTGCGTGTGTGCGTGTGTGCGTGTGTGCGTGTGCGTGTGTGCGTGTGTGCGTGTGTGCGTGGTGTGCGCGTGTGCGTGTGTGCTGTGCGTGTGCGGTGTGCGGTGTGCGGTGTGCGTGTGTGCGTGTGCTGTGTGCGTGTGTGCGTGTGTGCGTGTGTGCGTGTGCGTGTGTGCGTGTGCGTGTGTGCGGTGTGCGGTGTGCGTGTGTGCGTGTGCGTGTGTGCGTGTGGCGTGTGGCGTGTGCGTGTGCGTGCGTGGTGTGCGTGTGCGCTGTGTGCGTGTGCGTGTGTGCGTGTGTGCGTGTGTGCGTGTGTGCGTGTGCGTGTGTGCGTGGTGCGTGTGCGTGTGTGCGTGTGTCGTGTGCGTGTGCGTGTGGCGTGTGTGCGTGCGTGTGTGCGTGTGCGGTGTGCGGTGTGCGTGTGGCGTGCGTGTGTGCGTGTGTGCGTGTGTGCGTGTGCGTGTGCGGTGTGCGTGTGCGTGTGGCGTGTGCGTGTGTGCGTGTGTGCGTGTGCGTGTGTGCGTGTGCGCGTGTGCGGTGCGCGTGTGCGTGTGCGTGTGCGTGTGCGTGTGTGCGTGTGTGCGGTGTGCGTGGCGTGCGTGGTGTGCGCGTGTGCGTGTGTGCGGTGTGCGTGTGCGTGTGCGTGTGCGTGCGTGTGCGGTGTGCGCTGTGCGTGTGCGTGTGCGTGTGCGTGTGTGCGTGTGCGCGTGTGCGTGTGCGTGTGCGCGTGTGCGCGTGTGCGTGTGCGTGTGTGCTGTGTGCGTGTGTGCGTGTGCGTGTGCGTGTGTGCGTGTCGTGTGTGCGTGTGTGCGTGTGCGTGTGCGGTGTGCGTGTGTGCGTGTGGTGTGTCGTGTGACGTGTGTGCGTGCTGTGCGATGTGCGTGTGCGTGTGCGTGTGCGTGTGCGTGTGCGTGTGCGTGTGCTGTGTGTGTGTGTGTGTGTGTGTGTGTAGTGTCTGTGCGTGTGTACGCGCTTTTGACTGCGTGTGTGTGCGTGTGAGTGTGCATGTACATGTGTGCGTGTGCATGAGCATGCGTGCGTGTGCGTGTGCGTGTGCGTGTGCGTGTGCGTGTGCGTGTGCGTGTGCGTGTGCGTATGCGTGTTCGCGTGCGTGTGCGTGCATGTGCGCGTGTTCATGCGCGTACGCGTGCGTGTGCGTGTGTGTGCGTGTGCGTGTGAGTGTGCGTGTGCGTGTGCGTGTGCGTGTGCGTGTGCGTGTGCGTGTGCGTGTGCGTGTGCGTGTGCGTGTGCGTGTGCGTGTACGCGTGCGTGTGTGTGTGTGCGTCCGTATGTGTGTGTGTGCGCGCGCGCGGGTGTGTGTGTGTGTGCGGTTATGCTAG
Organism: Vesta saturnalis; assembly: GCA_036346205.1. NCBI lineage: Eukaryota > Metazoa > Arthropoda > Insecta > Coleoptera > Lampyridae > Vesta > Vesta saturnalis. The sequence goes on along the minus strand of JARFJB010002098.1, from coordinate 3,462,780 downwards.
TAACCTCGATAACTCCAGAATGACAACACGTACGAACCTCAAATTTCGTATTCAAGCTTGTTTCCGTTTTTCCTGGATCTAATTTGGAGAAATTCAATGGCGGGGAGAGCGGTTTATTAAGGGCTTTTTGTCAAATGTTTCTAAAATAGCTGTATATTTCAAAGATATTAAAATACTAACATATATACCTTAAACATACCGGTAACGCATAATTCAGCTGAAAATAAATGCGAGTGCATGTGAGTGTGGGTGTGTGTGTGCGCGCGTTTCTGCTTGTGTGTGTACATGGGTTTGTGTGTGTGCGTGTGTATGTGAGTGTGTGTGTGTGTGTGTGTGTACATGCGCGTGCGTGCGTGTGTTTGTTGGTGAAAGACAGTTAAACTGTAGCCGTTGAGGTAATCACCTCTCGATATATAATAATACTAACAATAATAATAATAATAATAATAATAATAATAATAATAATAATAATAATAATAATAATAATAATAATAATAATAATAATAATAATAATAATAATAATAATAATAATAATAATAATAATAATAATAGTACTAATTATGATCAGAATAATAATAGTATTCGACTTTATTCTTTCAAGTTACAATTATTAATGTAATTAAGTTAAACATTCCAGTGGAGCGGAGTCCAGTGATTGTGTCCAATAACTGTTCTACATAACTCCAATGCACAAGAGTGGAAAAAAATTAAAAAAACGTTTCAAGGAAGGAATTGAAAAGAAATAAAACAATTATAATATTATTGTTTGTGTATAATCATTCCGATAAACAGTAAGCATATAACATGCGATCCTTATTATGTTTTTAAAATGAGAAACAAAATTTTTGCTTTGTAGGTACTAGAATGCGGCTGGGCAGTGGGTATATCATTATAAATGTTGGCTATAATCTCACTGAAGGATCGTTTGGAATTCAGAAGGATAATAGGTAGCAGAAATTAGACTTTTCATTCGTAAATTTAAATGAGATTTATTAGATATTACATCGGTAATGGGATATATTAGGTGTAGCCGTCGCCGATTTGACATATTTAGTCTATCGAGAGTTCGGAGTGAGGAATTGGTTAATATTTACCTATACCAAATATGAAACGCATACAGATATTTTGCAGTTTTTGGAGCCTTTTGGTATCCATTGTGTCTAAGCATGGGTGACACATGATGTCAGCATAATCCTCTTTGCTTATAACAAAGCACAAAATGTTTAACCTTAATTTCTTGACTAAGACAATATTTATTGCCATATATCAGTTTTAAGGCAGTATACGTTTTTACTTCATTGGCAATGACCGACTTCGTGTTTTGCACGTACACGTTTACTGCATCTTGCACTTTAGCTCTATGTACAGATCTATCAAATAACATCAGTGATGAATTTTGACTTTCCAGGGTTGTTGTGTAGGCAGTGCCCTTGCGATCTTTTTATTAAACTTTCTATGTCTAAATCGATTTGATCAGAAGTAGTACGTACCTCCGAGAGAATTGAAGGGTATATATTACATATAAAAGAGGATCCAAAATTGAGCCTTGGGGTACACCTGATTGGATACTAATTTTTTTAGAAATCTTTCCGGAAATACGTACGGCTTGAGACCTATCGGCTAAATAACGCTCAAGAAACAAAAGAGGAGGTTGATGCAGACCTATATATTTAAGTATAGGCTAGAACAATTTATGATTAATTGTATCAAAGGCTACTGTATAATCAAGTTGAATTACAGTAGTTAATTTTCCAGCATCATTGTGTTTCAAGATGTCAGTTATGTTAAGAAGCGCTGTTGAGCAGATATCTCTTCAAAATCCTGATTGAGGATCTGGTATAAAGTTATTCATATTTAAACAATTTCGAAGTTGCAATTGAATAATTTTTTTAAGAACGTTTGATAGAACAGATAAGATCCTGATAAGAATTAAATCTGAATAACTAAGATGAGAAGACATTTTTCGATGAGGAGTAATATGTGCAAATTTCCAGGACTTTTACTAAATCTACTATAATAATTTATAGGTTCTTTGTGTTAATTAGAGTTTGCGTTAGCAAGAGGATTAGGGTTAGTGAATGTCTTACGACTAAACGAACCCACATTACCCGACTGTTATTATTCTTACATATAAATGTACAGTACGATTTCTAGTAATTTTGATGCGCTTTATTTCTCAATTTCATCACCAATTTAAGATTATTAGTAAGTCAAGGGGCTGGTGATTGTAGTAGAACTTACTAATGTCGTGGTAAGTTTTATATTTGATTCTTGATTCATGAACGTATAAGTAAATGCCACCGAGGTTTGAAACAATTTCGTCGTTAGAAACTATTATTAGTCTAATAAAATCATGCTGTTCGTTCTTACTCTACAGAGCTCACTAACAATCTATTTTAGATTTAAAATACCTAATAAACATAAAAGTTCATCAACATTTGAGCTATTGACATTGAGTACATTAATATTAAGATCGCCAAGGCAGACAATATTAGCATAATCTAGAAAAAGTGAAGTTATAGTTGAATGGAAAATATTATTAAAATGTTTAAAATTCGATACGTATCGCATCGTTGCTAGTATGAGTGTAGCCATGTTTTTGAGTTAAAGCCAGTATATCAATTTTTTCTGCATTTAACTCTATCAATTAAAAATATTTATATAGCAGATAATATGCAAATATATAATTGAACTAAAAAAAAAGTATCCTTTGAAGTTATACTAAACTAAGTTTTATGTAATAACTAACATAAACCATAAATCGACAGCTCAAGGTAGAAGAATAACTTACTTGTTTACAATATTCAAACTTAACATTTTTATGTAACATACAAAATGCGTAAGAATTGGACACAAAGTAATATTTAAATGGTAAATAGTTTGAGACTGTTTGTAATCATTCGCAAGAGTCTTAACATGTAACGTGTAAAATTTTGTTTAATATACCTAAGTATTTCAATCTAAAGTTTTTATCACTTCATTCAGCAACTTAGCTCTAGTTGCAGGTTCGCAGATAACCATTTTTGAACCTTTTACAGTTTTATATATATATATATATATATATATATATATATATATATATATATATATATATATATATATATATATATATATATCTTGTAACGGTAGCTTACAGGTTTTATTGTAATACGCAGCTCAAATTAATTGTGATTTCGCGGTGCTACATGATGGCACCCATCAATGTTTATATCCAAATTTAATTTTTGTCTAAAAATCTTTTAAAACGATCTGTTTTAAAATTTTCCTGATTAGTTTCTCTGACTCCTCTAATCCTCAAGCTATTTCGCCGAGAGTATCGCTCTACATCTTCAAGGCGATCTTTTAAAATAGTATTTTCTTCTTTATGGGTACTCAAAATCTGTTCTTGCTCCTCAACCCTGATTTCTGCTTCACCTATGTTAATTCTAGTGAATCTCCTGCAAATCTTTGGTAGACTGTTCAAGCGAAAATGAAACTTTGGATGATAACGTATTCACTAAATCTTTCTTCTTAAACAATTCAGTCATTGAATATAATATAGTATATACTAACCTAATAATTTGTTATCACTAGTATCGTTAATTGAACGTATTTGCACTTAAAAAATCGAAATTTTCTCACAGACGCCGCTAAGTTTATTCAGTCGCCGCAATTTTCTACCCTCGTTGCCCTCATTCGAAAAATTAATACCCTTACCGAAAAGTAAGGTATGATACGCTCTTACATATAAACCATTAACTGTAAAGTCTGGCTGCAAGGGCTGTGAAGGTATTTTCTGGCCGTCAGGCGAAATCTGTCTTGCTAAATGTTTTATCTGAGCTTTGTCTCGTGGATTCTAAAACAAAATTATGTAACGCGCATTGAGAGAATTATCCCTTGGTGAAATATGTTTTGTGTTAAGAAAAATACGTTTAGGTTTCTATGATGACAGCCCTTTATGAAAATATTTACTACGGATCCGTTAGTTGATTTCGTTAGATCGTCATTTATTACTAATAGTGGGTTTTTACCGTCAAACTGATTCATATTCGGTAATCTTTTTAAAATTCCACCGCCTTTGAACAATCGCTGTGGAAGCAAATAATGTTTTCAAAAGCTTCGATATTTATAAAAAAATGTACGATCTTGCAACCCGACGGACCTGCAGCTATTGCAGGGACACTTAAACTGACCCTCGATCTCGAAAAACTACTAATGACCACCCTAACATCACGTTTTCTTAAATACCAAATAAAAAATATGTAATGTCCTGCCGGTAGATTCAGTAATTGTGTTAAGTTGTTGATTTGAAACCAGTTTCAGTCCGAAGAATCTAGATACAGGAACAAGATGCACATTCAAGATGTTGATTTGAAATATGTTTTTCCCAAAAGAATGTTACATACGGCAACAAGGTTAAATATACACCAAAAAGGGCAAATTAGGCGAAAGGATAAAAGGCAAAACAAACAATATTGCTAAAAGCCAAAAAGTCACACCAAAACAAGATTGCTCAAACATAATGGCTGAAACTCAAGAAGGCTCACGGAAACAAAATGGCGGAAAGTGAACGGCCACACGGATTGAAACCAGCTAAATGGGTACTAGATATGGATATAACCCCAAGATATTGACTGGCCACAGAGGAGGCAACCGTCATCCTTAATACGAGACTCACATCAATCTACAACCGATAATTTTATCAGCACTTTTTTAATTAAGCTCTGTTGAATGAATTAAAAATCTGCTACTGCAAACACCAATAAGCCGTTATGGAAAATTCCAAATTCCAAAATTCATTATCGAAAAATCCCAAAAGCGATTTGGATAATGATGCTAAAAACACTATAAAGAATTCCAGGAGGTTTGGAGAGCCAGGTCATTATGGGGTGTTCCAGAAATTCATTATAAAGCAATTAAAGTGAAACGTCAAGTGACGGTATACTACTCTGACACAACCTACAACAATGAATTCGTGAATGGAAATAACAGTATGGATGGATGTAATCATTACATTATTATTCGAAAATTGGGCTCACCGTAATAGTGATTTTTTTAATTAAATAAAAGGTTTTTTCCAAAAACAATAGAATGACGGTAAATACTGTAAAATTTAAAAATTCCATTTTACTAGGAAATAAATTTAAATAAAACTTGTGCAACTGATAATCCATATCTTCCTTAAGTTTTAAGATAAAATAAACATAATTTATGTAGGAGACGAACAATTACAAACAATAAATCTCAATCTTTAAAATACAAGGTGCCCCGGAAAGGTCTTTACAACGCTTTTGCACATAGTGTACATCTCAAAATAAGTCAATTTAGCTAAACTTACCTTAGTCCAAGAGTTGATAATAACAGAACTACAGGGTGTTAAAGTTGAACAAATAAATCACATTTTCTTGAATATAAATTTGGTATGCAGAGGTTTCTTGGGATGAGAAATTCAAATTTCTGAACGATTTTGTTGTATCTTCTAGAGGGCGCCACAAGCGAAGATTAGGAAACGTTAAAATCAGTATAACTTTGCTGTGCCTCGGTGTATGTCATTTTGGACTTCATAAATATTTTTCGCTAGCTTTTCTAGTTAAGAAAAGTATACTTTATTAGCAACCGTTTCTGAGAACAACGCATCTGAAGGTTATGACGCATGTAAATTCTCAAAGCAAGACGAAAGCTGTTACAAAGTATTGCAATTTTTTTTAAGACTTTGACAAACGTAAGAAACTTTTCTGTTTGGCACGTTGTGAACTCGGACACACTCTCAGTATTTTCTTGACAATATCAAAAAACTAATAGCATATCGATATATTCTACATTGGTATATTGTCATAGTTTCAACTAAATAAATTTTCTTAACAATTAATAATTTAAGAAACTTTTCTATCTAAATTTTCATCATGGCCGGGCAATATACCAATGTAGAATATACCGATATGTTATTGGTTTTTGGATATTGTCAAGGAAATAGCTGAGAGTGTGTTAGAGTTTACGCTGAAAGGTTTTCAAATCGTTATACACCAAGTCATTCAACGTTTGCAGCAGTGGAGAGACGTCTTCGAGAAACCGGTCGCTTAGCTCCTGAAGCCGCTGATTACGAAAGGTAAACAAACATGATTTCTAAATTAGTCATTATTAGGTCGCGTTTTGTAAGAATTCCTGAAAGCGAAGAAGACATTTTAGAACGTGTTGGAGAAGATCCGGAACTAGATACAAGACAATCAAGTAGAGAAATAAGAGCATCTAAAACTACCATTCATAAAAGACTCAAAGAAGAACTGATACACCCATACCACAAGCAGCCAGTTCAAGACATCTTACACCATGATCCTGAAGTGCGATCAGTATCTTGTCGATTTATCAATGTGGAAAGAGAACCTGATTTTATTCACCGACGAAGCGTGTTTCACAAGAAGAGGACTAACTAATTTTGATAACGTACGCGTTTTTGCAGAACAGAAGCCGTATGCAATCAAAGTTAGACGTTTTCAACATGAATTTAAAATTAATATGTTGGCCGGGTTAATAGAAAATATCATTGTTGGCCCTATCATTTTACAGCAAAGATTAACCGGCGAAATTTACTTTCAACATCTTCAAAATACGCTCCCAGGTTTACTGTAGAATTTAAGTAGTGATTAAGGGCCGGTTCTGTACCATTTCGTCACTCGCCCGCAGGCGGTGAGAAATGTAAGCTTTTGGATCTCTTCAAGGTCAAACTTTTGGCGGGAAATTTAAATTTTAGGAGCTCGATAAAAATAGAAATTGAAATGTCACCATCCTCATTACAAGGTCACTCTGCGGTCAAGCGTTTTGGCGGGACAATTGTATGTCAAGGTCAAAAGCTAAAAATAGAAATTGCAATGTCATAATCATATTACAATTCTTAGAAGTCTAAAAATAGAGCGGTCAAGGTCAAAGATTATTGGCATTATGGCATTTCTTAGAAGTAAAAATATAGAATCAATTCATGGAAACAAGAAGAATGCCATTAGTTGTCTATGCTAAAAAGTAGACCAAGGTCAAATGGTGCTTATATTGACTAAATTGACTCAAGGTGAAATAATTTACTAAACTAAAGGTAGGTGTGTATTTAACAAGTTTAAACATGTTGTCATAGGTACTTAAGTCAAGGATACATTTCTGTGATATAAACCACAGCAAGGTGTGAATAGAAATTGCAATGTCATCATATTGCAATTCTTAGAAGTCTAAGAATAGAGTGGTCAAGGTCAAAGTTTATTGACCTTTACGGGTATCGTATGACATTTCTTAGTTTATAATAAAAGGCTTTCTTTGCGTGTGCAAAGTTCTACCTTTTCAAACAAAAACAAATTAATTTAAATGGTGTGAAGGTGAGACAGTTTTCTAAACTAAAAGTAGGACAAGGTGGGTATTTAACAAGTTTAACCATGTAAGAGGTACTCAAATCAAGGACACATTTAGATCAAAATTTAAAGCTAAAAGGAGAAATTGCTAGGCCATCATACTACAATTCTTAGAAATCTAAATATAGGGTTTTCAAGGTCAAAGAGTAATTAATGACCTGCATGTGTATCATATTACATTTCTTAGAAATATAAAAATAGAATCAGTTTATGGAAACAAAAGAATGAAAGGTTGTTGTCTATGCTAAAAGTAGACCAAAATCATACTACAACCCCACCATATGTAAATTACAGATGAATCATTTCCTCAACAGTGATTAGTGTAGTACAATTGGAGCGATATACAAAAATTGATAGCATCTCCTGATGGTAGCAGTTATTTATCATCAGATGCAGATTAGCTTACTGATGCAATTCTCAAAGTACACTCTCCCCTCTACCATAAAAAATCATGATGTAGTAATATATAGGACAGTTCAGGTGTCAACTCAAAATTCAAAAGCGTTCTCGAATCAGTAAAGATGGATCTATCTGCATTGAACAGTAACACTTGGACACTTGGAGGTGGGTGCAAAATATAGTGATTGATATGAATACCATCGACACAAAGTATGCTAAACATATTATCATTGAAACCCAGAACTTTAAGTGCATACTTCCCTTACGATTTTATGAATACTTCAAAAAAGAAGATCGCGTTAAAAAGTACCAGCGCCGGAACTTTATGAAAAACTAATTTAACATTTCTGTAAAAAAAAAAATAATAACGTATCTCTATGTATAATTGTTTGGAAATAAATTATATATTTTTTGTTGCAAAAAAAATGTCTTCTATTTTTTGGTTAAATGAACAGTAGGTACATCATAATGAAGAGAGCTGCTATCGATGAGATTAAAAAAATGTAGCGTATAATATGGTGTCTGCAGGTTTTTATATATTGGCTACTATCTTCAAGGTTAAAATTTATTGGTATCATATTACAATTCATACAAACCAATTTTCAAGGTTAAACTTTATTGACAAGGCATTGAGAAGGTATCATATTACAGTTCTTATGTTAGACTCTTCAAGGTTCTTAGGAATATCAAAATAAGCATTCTTAACCAATGACGCATGTAACTGGCTTTGTGAGTATTGTCAGACTTTGTGCATGCTCGCTATTGCTCGGGTATCCTCGTGGGGTCTACCCTTCTATATAAGTTGAAATTTTATAATCACATATCATTCGCTTTCACATCATGTTTTTCTAAAAAGTATATATGTGAAAGCACTGTTTTTGCACAGTAAAATCGCTTACGTATTTACTATTGTAATAGTGTGTGTAAACCTAACCGGAAAATCAGTTATATTTGTTTAAATGTAGCATGTAGAAATACTGCACGATTGCATTAGCGCTTATACAACGCGCTAACGAAGACAACCAGACAATTATAGAAAAGTAGCGATAGTTATAATTGGTGTGCAAGGATTCAAAACAGCAAGAAATATATTTACACCTAAGGAACTAGCGATATATAATGGAGAGCAAATTGCTCATTATGTATTCAAGCCTCCATTTCCATGGCACACCTTGGATAGTGGATTTCAAAAACAAGCTAACTGGTTAATTCACAACCAACCACTTTATCAAGTGGGAATATGAATATACCTCTCCACATCTATTCCCTCGTATACTTAGTGATTTCATATCAACAGATGAGGTTTACGTTAAAGGACGAGAGAAAGCCGATTTTACTCAAAAATTTTTAAAACAACGTATTACGGTGTTTGAAGAACAACCTACTTTACCCAAACTTAATTCATGCTGTTTTATTCATACACAAAACACTTGTCACTGCACTTTGGCTCATGTATATCATTTATATGAAAAAATTATAATAAATTCTAATAAATAAAAATTTATTAACTGACGCCTATACACATATCTTATTCGCATGTATTACCTCAACGCTTTTATGAGTATTTCAAAGAAGAACTGGATAATTTTTTCCAAATACAGATAGCTGTAACAAGGAAAAATTATTGGGGTTGTTGAGGGAGAGAGAGAGAGAGAGAGAGATAGAGAGTGATGAAACTTATCATCACTTTGTGTGGATGCTTATACCGTGCACATTAGCACCAGTGTATGCAACTCATTTTACACAAATGCTTATTCTTACATAACATTTATTTATTTGATTGTACACTCATCATACATCAATACATACATATATTCGGTCTCCTGAAACGTAAAATTAACAGTTGGTTATGTTTAGTGATATCACCGGTTGTTGAATTTACAAGAAAATAATTTGATATGGTTTTATTTGATACTATTAAACGGAACATTGTTAAGGACACAATTTTTTGTAACATAATTACGAGTGTTTTTTTTTCTGTTTTATAAACAGTACCTATACTGATAACAAGTTTCAATTTATGTGGTTTAATAGAAATATCCTTATTTTATTAATTAATTAAGGTAAATTCAATTTTAGTATAGTGAAAATTTGGAACTTTTATGCAGTGAGTTGGCTGAAGCCAACAATAACTTGTAAATTGTTCGGCAGAACATTGTAAACACCGAACTTTGATAAAATGCTTCTTTGTCAATAATAAACATAGTTGGGCGCATTGTAGACGATGTCAAAAAGAGTAGTTTCGAACAAAATCCGAAAGCTGAAAGTACCTCAATCAGTTTGCGGCATACCAAAATTCTGCGAATCCAGTCTGTAGGGGAAATTATGAATTTTCCCGTATACAACTAAGCTGCGTACAATAGCATTTGATTTTACTTTCCATTTCTTAAAATTTCCTCTTTTCTTTTCAAAACTACTGCATCAGTAAAGGATCCTTTCAAAAATCTGTTTGGGGTGGGTATTTGTGACCGTATATTCACTACAATTACGGCAGCTTCAGTTTACATTCCTTTTTTTTTCGTAAATTTCTAGACGTTTTAGTACTAGGTGTCGGTGAGAATCTGATTACCAGTGGTTTTGAATCAGCAATATATCGTTGTTCTTCCGGTTTTTGACTGAGGCTATACATTACCTTCATCCTATGATAATTTCTTGAATAGTGAACTGGCATTCCTCATTACTTTCAAGATAATTGTAAACGCAATCCATTGCCTTATCTATCACCTCATTGCTAAGTTTACATAAATCATCCCTAACACCCCACAGCATAACTTTCGTCTAGTTAATATGATGTTACGTATCAGCAGCTGGAAAACCTCTTCTGGTTCTATACATCGTATACTGGCGTGTGTCTTGTCATCGTGTTGGTTTTTTGGAGATATTGAGAACACGAATTCTGTCACAGTGTAACACGGTACAAACTTTCGCTTGTTAGGAGCCTTTTTCAATTGTTTAGCTGCCCAATCTTCTCACTATCATCAATTTTGTAATTAAGCTTGGGTAAAGATGACTAATTGTGTTGGTGGTTAAGTACTCTCTAGTAGTCTTGTGGCTAAGTAGTTAAGTCGAAATGCTATTTCCTTGGTATTTACTAACTAAATGACAATTCTGTAAATCAAAATTATCATCATTGATAGTATACTCACGGGTTTTTAGTCCTTTTTATCTTGGGCTGATCTTTAACCATCTGTATCCAATCCGTACTCGTTGCGCTTCTGTTTCTTTCGTTTTAATACTCGCGTCTGAGTAAAAAAAGTACATAAAAATCGAATTGGTTGTGTTTTAACAAAATGTGAATCGTACCATGAACGAGTCACAAAATGTGGAAGTATAACATGTTTTTAAAATAACCACCGAAAATCAATAAATATTTAAGATAAATACTGATGTAAAATAAAATCCTTTATTTATTTCGGAAATATTTGTAATATGTTGTTCATCTAAAAAATTCTAACGTTTTCTTAGTTAAAGAAATCCTCCTTTAACAGTGAATTATTACAGATAACTATTCGATATAAAACGTACATTTTTAATATTTTCCAAATTAATATTAATATTGTTAGTTGCATAACATGTCCTATGTCTTATGCTGCGTCACCCTTGCCTACAGATGTGTTTCGCCCATAGTAACCACTTACACTTTTACCCAATTCAGTTAACGTTAGCAGATTTACATGTATATAGGGGTTAAAGTGTTATGTGAATACTCATTCATTACTTAGTAGTAGTAGTACTCATGATGATGACTCCATCTACTAAGAGATCTAAATTATCGCTGAAGAAGAAGAAAGTTAATATCCTGCAGGATATCTTGCTGCAACCCTCAACAGCCCCGATACCTCCAATCACCACAGCACAGGCCTCGACACCTCCTATCTCCATCAGAGATAGTGATCTAGAGGATGATGACCTTGCTAGGTTTTTTGAAAAGTGAGTACCGATTTATGTATTAACACATTAAAGTAATTTGTTATTATTTCTCTAGTATTACACCAGTTGTTGTTGCTACCGCACCACAGCCGCTATCATCAACACTTAGGCCCATTCAATATGGTGGGAAAAATCTTGCATTAATACAGCATGATAATTATCAGAAGGACCTTGCAGCAGAGCCACCACCACACAGCTTGCGCAAGCCCCAATAACTTTGAGTGACTTTAAAATTAAGAGTGTGAGGTAGTTAAGCAATATTCTTGCGGAATATACTAGCAGCGAAGTGTCGGTGGTGGCCCATGTTGAATTTTTAACTGTTGCTTTAGCTGAGGCTAAATTTTTGTTTTTAGATTAGTTACATCTGAAAGCTTACAATTTACTGACCATTTTACCGCATTAAATATATATGGATGTATTTATGTATGATGAGTGTACAATCAAATAAATGTTATGTAAGAATAAGCATTTGTGTAACATTTTTTTGGATAATGAGAACTTAAACTGCTTCCAGTATGCTGCGTTGAGCTTTTCTGTGGGAAACAGTTACCGCTTCTGGGAAACAGCTCCCTGTTTTTGAGAAACGGGTACCGGTTTTAGGTTTGTTTCTGAGCTGTTTTTGGAAACCGAGAAGCTGTTTTGAGCTGTTTCTGCCTGTTGCTGAAAAAACAAGATATCTGTTTCTGAGCTGACTGCATCAAAGTTTGTAATATTCACATTTTCGGTGTTTACAATGTTCTGCCGAACAATTTACAAGTTGTTGTTGGCTTCAGCCAATTCACTGCATAAACGTTCCAAATTTTCACTATACTAAAATTGAATTTATCTTAATTAATTAATAAAATAAGGATATTTCTATTAAACCACTTAAATTGAAACTTTTTATTAGTATAGGTACTGTTTATAAAACATAGAAAAAAAAACACTTGTAATTATGTCACAAAAAATTGTGTCCTAAACAATGTTCCGTTTAATAGTATCAAATAAAATCATATCAAATTAGTTTCTTGTAAATTCAACAACTGGTGATATCACAAAACATAACCGACTGTCAATTTTACGTTTCAGGAGACCGAATATATATGTATGTATTGATGTATGATGAGTGTACAATCAAAGAATAAATGTTACGTAAGAATAAGCATTTGTGTAAAATGAGTTGCATACACTCCTGGTGCTAATGTGCACGTTATAAGCATCAACACAAGGTGATGATAAGTTTCATCTCTCTCTCTCTCTCTCTTCCTCAACAACCCCAATAATTTTTTCTTGTTTCTAAGAATTACAGCTATCTGTATTTGGGAAAAATTATCCAGTTCTTCTTTGAAATACTCATAAAAGCGTTGAGGTAACACAAGCGAATAAGATATGTATATAGACGTCAGTTCATAAATTTTTATTTATTAGAATTTCATTACAATTTTTTCATGTAAATGATATACATGAGCCAAAGCACAGTGACAAGTGTTTTGTGTATGAAAAAAACAGCATGAATTAAGTTTGGGTAAAGTAGGTTGTTCTTCAAACACCGTAATACGTTGTTTTAAAAATTTTTGAGTAAAATCAGCTTTCTCTCGTCCTTTAACGTACACCTCATCTGTTGTTGATATGAAATCACTAAGTATACGAGGGAATAGATGTGGACAAGTGTATCCATATTCCCACTAGATAAAGTGGTTGGTTGTGAATTAACCAGTTAGCTTGTTTTTGAAATTCACTATCCAAGGTGTGCCATGGAAATGGAGGCTTGCATACATAATGAGCAATTTGCTCTCCATTATATATCGCTAGTTCCTTAGGTGAAAATATATTTCTTGCTGTTTTGAATCCTTGCACATCAATTATACCAATCATTACTTTTCTATAATTGTCTGGTTGTCTTCGTTAGCGCGTTGTATATACGCTAATGCAATCGTACAGTATTTCTACATGCTACATTTAAACAAATAGAACTGATTTTCTGATTAGGTTTACACACACTATTACAATAGTAAATACGTAAGCGATTTTACTGTGCAAAAACAGTGCTTTCACATGTATACTTTATAGAAAAACATGGTGTGGAAGCGAATGATACGTGATTATAAAATTTCAACTTATATAGGAGAGTAGACCCCACGAGGATACCGGAGCAATACCGAGCATGCACAAAGCCAGTTACATGCGTCATTGGTTAAGAATGCTTATTTCGCTATTCCTAAGAACCTTGAAGAGTCTAACATAAGAACTGTAATATAATACCTTCTCAACACCTTGTCAATAAAATTTGTTTGTATGAATTGTAATATGATACCAATAAATTTTAACCTTGAAGATCTTAGCCAATATATAAAAACCTGCAGACACCATATTATACGCTACATTTCTTTAGTCTTATCAATAGCAACTCAAACCAGAACACTCTCGTAGAGAGTGTTCTGGTTTGTCATCTTTGAGGCAGTTTAACAATATTTAATTTTAATGACCTAGTTATTCTTTACTACAATTTTATAGTTGGCTTATACGTTTCTCAAACTGTTATATTAATAGCAGGCTTATGTTTATGTTTATGTTTATGTTTATTTTACAAAATTGTTTACTACATCTTTAACAATTTTTAACAAACATTACTACTGACGAAGATAACTGTAAGTGTTATCGAAACGTATAGATTGTATAATTTAAAGTACACCATTAAAAAATCCCAAAAAAGATAAGTATTTTATTACACCTACCTTTAGTTTAGTAAATTATTTCACCTTCACTCAATTTAGTCAATATAAGCACCATTTGACCTTGGTTTACTTTTTAGCATAGACAACTAATCGCATTCTCCTTGTTTCCATGAATTGATTCTATTTTTATACTTCTAAGAAATGCCATACGATACCCCCACAGGTCAATAATCTTCGACCTTGACCGCTCCATTTTTAGACTTCTAAGACTTGTGATATGATGATGACATTGGAATTTCTATTGTTAGCTTCTACTTCGACTTCTAAGAATTGTAATATGATGATGACATTGCAATTTATATTTTTAGCTTTACCTTTTTATATTTCTGAGAAATATAATATGACACTACCGTAGGTCATTAATCATTGACCATGAAAGCTATTTTTAGACTTCTAATAATTGTAATATGATGATGACATTGCAATTTCAATTTTTCGCTTCTGACCTTGACATACAAATTTCCCGCCAAAACGCTTGACCGCAGAGTGACCTTGTAATGAGGATTGTGACTATTTTTAGCGAGTACCTAAAATTTAAATTTCCCGCCAAAAGTTTGACCTTGAAGAGATCCAAAAGCTTACATTTCTCACCACCAGAGGGCGAGTGACCTTGAACTGGTTCAGAACCGGCCGGTTAATCACTACTGATTTACCCTCTACAAGTTGGGAGAATGTGGTTCATGCACGATGGGGCTCCACCACATTTTCGATATTACGTAAATAAACAGTACCGAAACAAATAGATAAGTGGAGGTAATGATGACCCTGTGAATTGTCCACCACGTTCTCCCGACATAAATGCATTGAATTTTTTTATGGGGACATATTAAGTCTGTGGTTTACATGACTCTAGCCGAAAACGAAAACCATCCGTGGCAGCATATTCACAATGCAGCAAATAATCTTGGAGGTAATGAAGAAATTATGCAAAGGGTTAATTTTAACTTTCTGCGTCGTGCAAATCCTTGCATGCGTGAAAACGGCTAGCATTTTGAACAGTTTTGATGACATATTTGGTTATTCGCATTTAAGTTTTCAGTTTAATTTTTGTGTTAAAATTGCTTTTATATTATTTTTTATCCTTAAAAACAAGGAAGTAAAACCATAAAAACAAGGAAACATGTTTACGTTTGCCAAAGTCTCGGAAACGGTTGCTTCTAACGACTTCAATAAAGTATACCTTTTTTAACTGGAAAAGATAGGGAAAAAATTTATCAAGCCCAAAATGACATACACTATGGAACAAAAAAGTTATAGTTATTTATAGTCTATCGCTTGTGACGCCTTCTAGGAGATACAATAAAATCGTTCAGAAATTTGAATTTCTCATCCCAAGGAACCCTTGTATAGCAAATTTTGTGAAATTAGCTTGAATTAGTGGAGAGATATTAAAGAAAATATGATTTATTTGCTCAACTTTGACACCCTGTAGTTCTGTTATTATCAACTTTTGGACTAAGGTAAGTTTAGTTGAATAGACTGTTTTTGAGGTGTACTCTATGTGGAAAAACCTTTCTGGGACACCTTGTATAGTCGTTGAGTCTCGACATAAGTCGGGTTTACATTTTTTTTTTGAAAATGTATACTATTTGTGTTCAGAATTGATTCGCCTTTGGATACTATATTATTTAACTAGATAGCGATAAACAAAAAAGCTCTTTAAAGTATCAAATTACCTTTTAAATTGACCGAACCAGCTGTCATTGGCACTAACGCTAATGAAATACGATTCCCATTTCCGTTGGAATTTCAATACCACTACTTACCAAAGAAGTAAGAATGTAGCTGTAATAATCCTCCATGAGTTTTACTTCCTTGGCTTGCTCTAAAATGTCTAATATATGGTCGCTTTCACAATCCAGTACGATTTGAAATACGGACGATGCTTTGATCTCCTTTAGCAGTGGCCTGTGAGAAAACAAAAATGGCATCAAAAATTTTACTCAAACTTCCCTTGATTTTTAGTGTTTTGTGTAATTGTGTGAAGCGTAATAAATAAAAACTAAATCTGTGTCCATACACTTGTCTTATTCTTGTAACTTCAGTAACGTCTTTATAAATAAATTCTGTTTCTTAAAGTTTCCTTACGACCATTTTTATCTTTGCTTCATATAATTCGCGACTACGTTTTGTGTGAGACGTTCGGAAAGCAATACATTTCAGTTTTATATTCTCCAATTTTAGTAGCTACATAAAGATAGTTGAAGCCTTTATTTTAAATTTTCTATTTATACTGGCTAGGATTTTGTTTTATGACTCCCTAGCATAATAAAAATGAGGATTAATAGATTTTCATGGGTTTATATTAATTTCCCTTGATTAAGAATTGTAAAGTTCTACGTTTCATCGCGGTAATTAGGGTAAACAGAATTATTTCAAAAATTGTATTTATTCTTGTCGAAAAGGAATAACGCCCTTGGTTAAATTTTTAGCTGATTTGCATAATACATTACGGAATAACACGTACGTTAAATATTATTGATTTTTATAGTACATTCTGTATTACGTGGTTTTTAAATTACTTTCAAATTAATGTGTTGTTTAAGGCAGGGCATTAGTCTTGTTAATGGTTCGCTAATTTTCATTTTTCCTGCTTGTTTTAGAAATGAAAGTAGAAAGAGGTAGAAGTAATATAACATACTATTAATGCGTTTATTCAAAATTTCCGGAACTACAGTTAAAGATTTAAATTAGTTCGAATTTTATGAGTTGACTTATTTGATTCTGGGGATTCGGAAAAATTAATTAAAATAATGTGAAACAACTAACTAAAACTTTAAAAGTACTAATAATAATGCTACATTTTTCAACAAACTATTCATAAATGCCTTCCATTATTTCGTAACTAACAAAACCCAGTAAAATGTGTGTTGTTCGATTTGTTTATCATTTTATCATCGGTTTATACGCATCAAGTACATTCTTCACTTCTGGCCATAAATCACACTTTTTTGTGTTCAAAATAAAGGTTCACAAGTAGAGGGCTGCCATTTTATCATTTTGGTGAACAGATTATTTATTCATTCGTTATGAGTTCATAGGTTAATTAGGACTAATAACTGCTCAAAAATATGCAATTGGTAAGTATGTAGGAGGGTGTACGAAATTAGTTCCTTATGAGTTCATAGGTTAATTAGGACTCATAATTGCATAAAAATATATAAGTAAGTATATACGAGGATGTATCAAATTAGTTCTTCAGATTACTAAAAAGGGCTAAAATTCAAATTTACACCTATTAATGACATCTTAAGCTTTCTGAACAGAGCTGCTCTTGTAACGAGATCCCTATGTAGCAATTGCTATTTTCTCTTTATTGACAGTTTAAAGAATGCGGTCCACACAGACTATCGCCTTTCCTAAGCGTCGTGCATCTCCGGGAGCATTACAGTTCTTAGGTAAGTATGACGCTTATGATAGTCATTCGATGTTAGCCAGTTTTGGTTATAATAGTTATAATACGAATTTAGTTATAATGCAAGACTTTATGGACTATGTGTCTTTTAAAGCTTTAACATTGTAGCGCCCCCCAGGTACCGTAGCTTGAAAATTGTAATTTGAACTTATTCGCAATACTGCAAATTCAAGAACAAAACAATCGCTAATGGGTGTATCTTGACTTTACTGACAATAATGCTACTATTACTGAAATAAATTACTTGCTTTACAGTGACCTTCCTGGCAATAAATAAAACATTAGAATTTATTTACAAGTCTGATATTTAATTACTCGCAACATCAAATCTGATTAAAAGAGGTGGCCGTCTAATGGTAGGTACACTGTGCTATTTGAATTAGATAGGATTGATGAGGTTATGTGTTGCATCATGTGGGACAGGTAAACAATGAAACTATTCAAATTAAAACTAACAAGTTTTTCGCAATGATGGTTTAACCCCTTAAGCACTATTTTGGGAAAGAACCACCAAGAAAACCCTATTTATTCATAAATAAGTAGTTGCACAAGTACATTAATAAATGCAATCACACAAAAAACAATAAAATTGTTCAATATGTAACAAATTACTATTAAATCAGGTTAAAATGCGTATAAAATTATAACATTAAGAAAAAAATAAATAAGAAATCAGTTTATCTACACATAAACACAATGAAAGGACCAATGTAATTACATCCATAATTGTGTCATAAATAAATCAGAATAAAAATTGTAATACCAAACATGTGGCACTACATAACCAATCATGCCGGTCTTTCAGTAAATAAGCAAGTAAAAGAATAAGGCAAATTACGGTACATATAAAATATATCAACAGTAAAATTGCATAGATGATAATAAGGTAACTGACTGCAAGAACAAAAAAAATTGGCAAGAAATTTACACTTCCACAATTGTGTACAATTACAATAAATTGAATATGAAGAGAAATTAGTTCGCAGGTAAACAATTTTAATTAAACCGACTGAATCAAAGACACAAGAAAAACTCATTAAGACAAAGCCTTACAAGGATATGTGCAAATAAATCATAACAATGTGACCGACACACGCTTGAGTGACTGCATTAGAAAAATACAGCGTCCCTTTCTCATATTACACATGCATCTATAACACAATAAAAACAGTAAAAATATAATTAGAGGTGTTTTGATGGTCATCTGTACCAGTGCGTATGTAGACCCTCGTTATTACCTATTTATAATTATAACCGAACGCTATCTTACGCACGTTTGTCCACGCCCACCTCTACACAAATATAAATATAATCAACAGAGGACAATGCCAATCCGCCCAAGTACATGAGGGATGGAGCCCTGTACTCTCTGACGCTAGCTCTTTTATTTTAACAGATTTCAACTTAATGAGCCCCCGTGCATAATGAGATACTTTTTGTAGGGCAATGCTTGATTTTTAATACGTTACACAGGCTTGCAGAATTATTTGCTGCAAGCTTTAATTTACATTAAACTACCTACGTAAGTTTTTAATATATATTTCTTTAATTCATCACAGACACAAATGGTTAATATACGCAGTTTAACTTCAAAATCGTGACTGTTATTCATAGATTAATATTTGAAAAACACATTAAAACTAATACTCAAAACAAAAAGACAAATTCGTGTTGATTAATTCAAAAGAAAATGTACACGCAAGAAAAATTTAAAGACAAACTATTTACAATGAAGGTACTTAATTAATCAAATCGATCTGGCTCGATCAAAATTCTAACTGTCACTGCCTCTCGCCCGACATCAACTACTTAGATTTACTCCCGAATTCAACCCATGTCTTTCAAAAGTAATAAAAAAACAAGAAATATTACGTGGGAACATTTTTCCACACTCCTTACTGAGCGAAATCTTGATTTTAAAAATATGCATTCGTCCATAACAAACCCTACATTTAGGTCTCGAGTTTCAAAGCATCAAACGGTATGTACCGATGTAATTAATCTTTAAACTAGTGACATTTTTACATTAAGAGTATGCGTGTACATATATTCAGCAATTCGTTACACTCCTTCAACAAAAGCAGTTCGAACGGACATCTTTTTCTATCCTAAGATGTGTTAGTTTTTTTTCAACCCTTATTCAAATATCAATTACGTAAAATACAGAAAATAAAATATCCAGAAAGCACTATCAAATTAAGGCTTATTATCATGATATTTGAAAACATTAACTATTTTTTTCTATCGCGGTAACAGTTGATTTGACAAACGTTTATTATAATAATTAAATTTTCGCGGTCCGCTACCTACAACATCGATTGAGATACTTACAATCTAATTAAGACATGGGATTGACATTTCACTTATGATCGTATAAGGGACCATTTTTAGAATTAAGAATACTAGGATAGTAGAAGGTAGATGCCAGATACATGTACCGGGTGGCCCGATAAGAATGCTGTTTCTCGGAAACTATTCGTCGTAAAGAGCTGCGGTAAAAAATTTTATTACTAAAGTGGCCAAAACAAGACCGTGGAGAATATTTCCAAATTTGCAAGTTGACCGTCAGGGGGCGTAACCGCCATCCTAAACGTTTAAAATGATGTCTTCCTGAAATCCATCTAATAAATGTACCAAAGAATTATATGCATTTTAAAGCTCAGCTTTATTCGAGTAATATTTGTTTGACGTGTCTATTAAAATAAAGTGGTGGGGGGTAATTCAGTGATTTTTAAATAAACAACTGTAACTCCTAAACGACTAACTTGATTTTAATAAACTTAGTCTAGCTGAAAAGAGCATTTATTGCTCCGTCAAATCCATCTTATGTCTAATTTTTAGAGTAATGCCGCTAGAGCGCGTTTTTTGGTATAATATCAGAAAATTGCAAAATTCTCTAAAAAACTAAATGCAACAATATGACTTTTTTTTTCATAAAAATGAGGTGAAATCATCCCTAAATAGATTAGTGAAAACCGCATCTAGATATATTATTCATAGCCTAAAATATCGCAGAAAGAAAATTTAGTTATTATAAAATTTGGAAAAGTCGATTTTACACTGGTATTTATTCTTATTTATTTGTTTTTTTTCAAGATTCAATTTTTTAATAATAAAAGTTTTCATAATTTCAAAAATTAAAAAAAAATGGGCACAATAATCAATTCATAGAATATGCAAGGGCAGAATGGGTAGAATATTAGGAGTAGGCCATTTAGAAAAAAACAAATACCTAAAATACACTTGTAAACAAATATTAATATTCGACAGATAGTCTAATTTAATATTTTTTGCACAAGTAAGTCCTTAAAACTACCTATAATGTCTTTTACAGATGATAAAGCTGTTGATATGATTGCGGTATATTTTGAATGTCTTCAAAGTGCGGCATTGGATAAGAGAGTATACTCATCACGATATCCAGATCGGAGTCTATGCGATGCGAGAATTATTCCCGGTTTAGTGCAAGATTTGCGTAATACTCGAAGAGACTCGGCTAGAAGAATCGAATACAATATTGTTAATGCCTTAGCATACGTGTCAATGAATCCCCCCGTTAGTATGAGAGCAATGTCTCTCGCGTTGGATATATCACGAACTACTATTCAAATCATTTTAAAGGATCATAGGTAAGTTCTTATGACACTGAAAATAATACTTTACATGTTTCACAATGCGTTTGTAATTTCAAATTTATGGAATACACCCGTATCGTGTGGTTTTGCATCAAGCCTTACATGACGAAGACTTTGACCGACGGATAGATTATTGTTATTGGATGTTGGGAATGATCAGGGAAAATAGAGGATTTCTATCCCAAATCCTTTGGATGGATGAGCCTACTTTTAAAAGTGATGGAAACGTTAATTTGCATAATATGCATTATTGGTCTGACACCAATCCTCAGTGGTTGTAGGAGGTCCGACATCAAGGTCGTTGGAGTGTTAATGTGGTGTGACATCCTGGACGGAACTATTATAGGTCCCTATTTCGTTGGTGAACCACTAAATTGTGCCGTGTTTCTTGATTTTCTTGTAAACCAATTGCCTATTTTATTAGGAATTACGCCAAAATATGTTTTTACAGCTCGATGGTTGCCCAGCACATTTTTCAATAAATGTGCGAGAACACTTAAATTCAATATATCACCAGAGGTGGATTGGACGAGGAAGTCTATTTTCTTGGCCACCCTGATCCCCAGACTTAACCTGTTTGGACTTTTATCTATGGTGTCGGTTAAAAGATATTGTTTACGAAACTCCACTAACAGCGAGAGGCGACATGAAAGTATGAATTATAGAGGCCATTCGTAGCCTGTCAAGTGCAAAAGTTGAAGCTGCTGTAGTGTCCAGGCATGAGCGGCTCCAACAATGCATCGAGGTGGATGGGAGACAATGCGAGCATTTATGCAGGCATTAGGTAGGTACTTGATGCCTACTTAAGTAGGCATTATTGCACAATCGGTCCTTGTTTGGACCATAAATAAAATTAATAGAAAGGGATTCCGCAAATTTGGAATAACACCTTTCAAAAATAAATGTTATCATATTATTACATTTAATTTTTGAAATTATGAAAACTTACAAAATTTAAAAATTATAAAATGATGAAATTTTTCATTGAATATTGAAAAAAGACAAATAAATATGGGTGTAATATCGACTTTTTCAAATTTTATAATAACTAAATTTTCTTTCTTCGATAGGATGGCGGTTACGCCGCCTGACGGTTATCTTGTAAATTTTAAAATATTTTCCACGGCCTTTTTCGGCCACTTTAGTAATACATTTTTTTAACGCAACCCTCTACGCCGAATAGCTTCCGAGAAACAGCACTTTGCATTCTTATCTGGCCACCCGGTACAGCCTATTTTATTACATACTTATTAATAGCCTACTTTGCGCCATGAGCTAAAACACTTCATTCATAGAAAATTTTAATGTACATTTTCAAATAACTGATATGCCATTTTTGGATTAGAATTTAAATATAATAAAATAGCTGCATGTTGAAATCTTTTGATAAAACAATTATATTTATTAAAAACGTAAAAGAAGGCTAACTGAATGTGTACACAATGCTGAATTAGCATTAAGCTAATATGTGTCAATAAATTTCAAGTTAACCTTTAGTAAGTAAGTGAGTAGGTTACGTTAAACGTTATGAAAAGAATTGTATTAGTATTAGTTAGGCAGAAGTAG
The DNA here is from genome assembly GCA_036346205.1 of Vesta saturnalis. Taxonomy (NCBI): domain Eukaryota; kingdom Metazoa; phylum Arthropoda; class Insecta; order Coleoptera; family Lampyridae; genus Vesta; species Vesta saturnalis. The sequence goes on along the minus strand of JARFJB010002098.1, from coordinate 3,439,751 downwards.
TAGTAACAGAGGTAGGGAGTAGTAAACCCTAGCAAACAATATAGACAACGTTGACAATGAGAAGCATGTATAGATAATCAATCAAGTCATACTAAATATAATTTGAAGTGAATTGTGAGTAATTATTAACCACAATTACTAATGTAAGTTCAATTAAATAACATCCACACGTACAACTGTACAAGGACCCAGTTGTACATCATGGCGATCCTGCCTAAAAGGTAAATCATGGCGTACGTATTTGTGATGGTAAAAGATAGTGGAAGCAAACGAAAAAAAAAACATTTAATTAAAATATCGGGAGAAAATTCAATTTAAAAATTAAAATAAGCATTTTTTTTGTGTTGTCGACGTATCTGGTTTAAATATAGTGTAATAAACTGTTAAATAATGTGATAAATATTTCTAAAGAAGTAAAAGAAGAGATTTTCATTAATCAAGCAATATAAATACAACATTAATTTAACTAAAATTTTAATATGGTAAATATAGTGTCATGGAATATCTTCACAGCAAGTTCAAATTTATGTTGAATCCGCAGCAACAAATGTGCAAGTGAAAATTATGCAAGACGGATTAGTGGAAAGTGCTAAGAAACTTATAAATGTAGTGATAATTAGTTAAGTTAGTATAATGTTTTAGATTAAGGATGTCTCTAGTTAGTTTAGTTTAGTTTTTTTTTACCTACAAGCTTATTCTACAATTTGGACCGATGATTTCCACAACTACATATGGACTAGTATAAAGTATATCTATTCCAAATTGTACAATTGGTGATAATTTTGGAAAGTCGATGATAGACTATACAATTTTTATGAATGAAAAGTGTAAATTAGGTTATAAGCAGATTTGTGTGTGTCAGATAAACTTACATTCTCAGCAGTTAATTATTTTAAGCTCAAATTTGGTATTATTTATAACGCTAATTAGGATTAATTATCCACAAAATTTCAGTTAAATACTCAATGAGGTGGACACTGAGAACTTGTGATGATTTTTGACAAGTTTTGTTAGTTAAAGGTACTGCACACATAAACATTGATAGTTTTGTTCATCAATGCTACAGATTAATTCGGCTACTGAAAATGCACCGAAAAGATAAAAGTTGTCCAAAGAAAAATGATGTTCATTTTTTCACCGGTGACTTTTGGTATGGGTACATAAGGTCATCAAAAAACGAACGACTCAATTAAACATTAAAATTCTTTCATTTCTAGAGTTTTAATTATTTTAAGCTCAAATTTGGTATTATTGTTAAATATAATTAGGATTAATTATCCATAAAATTTCAGCTAAATACGACCAATTTTTTGGGCACCACAATACATGCAGTTGTTCTTAAAGTTTAAAAATTTTAATTTCTTTTTTTGTTTTTGTTTGTTTAACTGTAATAGAAACTCCATTCCCCAAAATGTCGCTGAATTCGCGAAAAAAATTTCTTCCGTAATCTTGAATTCTCCGTGGTGAAAAAACTTAAAGAACCTGATTTTGTAAAAGAACCTTCACCACGCTGCAGCCCAAAAAATCCTGTATAAGTCATTTAGAGTTGGAGTAGAGCAATCGCTATCTAAAAATCTACTTTCTAATGATTTGTGGGGTAAAAATATATTAATTAAACGGTTTAAATTCAGATTGCAAAGAAACAGTGTTTTCAAACATAGGCGACGAAGAAGCAGGCTTGATTGCTGCGGATAAATATATAAACATAAGTTCCTTAAATGTGCAAAGTTTAAAAAACAAAGTTACTCGACTGGAAAACATTTTGAAAACTGAAAATATTGACGTCATGTGTCTCTCCGAACACTGGTACGATAACATCGACATAAGTGCACTAAAAATCGCAGGATATAAAATAGCATTCTCGTTTTCAAGATCTTTAATAAATCATGGCGGTGTCTTAATACTAACAACCACAAGACACAATTACAAAAATCTTCTGCATCATGATACAAAGAAACCAGGTATAGCCGACTGCATACTGCTTCTAAGTGTGACGTCACAGTGGAGATAAACCAGAAATAAACGGTAAGCGATAACAGCAGTTTGTCGTTTAAGTGTGAAGTACTTAGTTGTGACTAATTGGACCTTTTACTTTAAATCTGTTAAAATGCCGACAATAGGAAAACAAAGGGCGAAGGAGTGAAATATTTTCTGTTTCCGAAAAATGAGGAATTACAAAAAAATATGGATAAATTCCTGTAAAAGAGAATCAAATAGACTGTTAAATGAGCATGCTGTACCGACAGAGAATTTGCCAAAAACATTTAAAATTACCGAGGCAGATCACCAAAGAATTTTCGAGTAGCTAAAAGACAACAAAGAAAAACTGTTCTAATTATTATTTATAACTACATACTTAAATTAAGATACAGGGTGCGACATGAGTGCGTCGAAGTACGATATATCCGTTATTAAAGGAGATATCAAAAAGTTATTTACAAAAATTGTGGGCAACTTCAAACTTCACATTCTAAAATTATTTTCGTATTTACAGGGTGTTACACACTACCAGGGTGAACCAAACATACTTTGTTTAAATGGGACACCCAATACATTATTTCGAATTTAGATTAAGCCCATCTCTCCCATACTTCCAATACAAGGTTTCATTACGTTATACAAGGCATTTCAAAAGTTATGGTCAATTGTACACGTAAATTATTCTCATTTCAACGTACTGTATACCCTAGACAGAACAACATAACAATAATTTTTTCCAGGCATACCTTTTTGACATTGGTACAGTGTTACGAGAAAGTGCTATTTCTTTATTATTGCACCAATTGAATATAGAGCGAACCAAAACTCGAACACGTGATTTTGTCAATTTCAATAAAAATTGAAAATACACTTTATGTTCTTTCATTTTTATTAAACACTCTCTATAGCTAAAATCGTTAGTTTCTGAGATATTCTAAATTTAATTACAGAAAGAGATTTTTTTTTTTAATTTCTATTATAACAAGTTAGCCGTGAACAAATAAGTATGTGACAAATTATTATAAAAAAACTCAGAGACCATCGGTTATTAAGACAAAATTCTTATAAAATTAATTAATTTCATAATAAATGTTCAAAATGTTCACCGAAAATATCATTACATCATTGCAGTCGATCTTCAAATTCTCGACTGACATTTCTACATTAATACTCTGGAATGCTTCTCGTATTATATCCTTCATATCATCTTGTGTGGTTGGAGGTATTTGACACACACGGTTTTTGACATAACCCCACTTGAAAAAGTCAATTTTCCTCCTCTTCCCACCCATCTCCCAGGAAAATGGGCATTAAGATCATTATAGCCGGGCCGGCGAGAGGTATCTTATGACTCATCTTTTAGTAAAGAATGGTTTAAGATTTTAAAAAGGTATGTCATTATTGGTTCATATAGTTAGTAGTTTTGAATACCAACAAAACATCGTCAATGTTTCTAGGTTATTTTCAAATTTAACCCGCGCTGTCAAATTTAAATGAAATTATTGTTCGAATATCTCCCCATCCACTCGTATAAATAAAGTCGAATTTCGTTAGGGTCTGTTCGCAATTATTCTGGCATCTAAAGTCCACCGAGTGTAGGTAGATATATGATAAAAATATATTGTACAACTGTAAACGATTATCAAAACCAAGACCGGGTCAACAAAATAACGTTTTGGATCTGTTTTAGAAATTAATTATATCAATAATTTTTAATAAGAAACGAATTAGCTAGCTGTAGGCAGTGCCCGAATGAAGTGCGAAAAGCTTGGTTAATTGCGGAGGATCGTTTTTAGCCGACAGATCTCACTGCGTCAAAAGAGTCAAGACTAATTTGGTTTTCGAAACCACTTATAAATAACTGATTTTGTCATAAACAAATACACTGTATTGGATGTTAAAAATGAGATTTATTATTAGTTAATAATATAAACGATTTTTAATAATCTCAGTTTACAGTTTGTCAATATATATATATATATATATATATATATATATATATATATATATATATATATATATATAACCTAAGTACAGCTACAGAAGTATATGTTAAATATAATAATTCTTTACAATGTTATAAAGTAACTAAGATTCTAATTTTTGCTTTAAATTCAAATATTGGACAGCTTATAATTAAAAGTCATCACTTTGACTCTCACTATTGTCTTCACTCGACTCCCCGACCTTGATTACTAGGGGTTTTACCATTTCCTCAGCTCTTTTTTGAACGTCCCACCACTGGCTCATTTCCTTTTCAGCATGCAAAATACACTTTTGCCACAGTTCTCCAGTTACTTGGTTTAATGAATCCTTCCATAGCGATAATACATTATCGTCCCTGAAGCCCTGTCTTTCAACGTTTTTTTGTAATACTGTTTACAATTTGTCCATATTAACTCGATAGGGTTGAATTGGCAGTGATACGGAGGTAAAGGTAAAATTTGATGTCCCCATCGATTGCATATACCTTTTGAAACTTGTAAATCCTTGGCAATTTGTAATAATTCCACTTCCAGCATACCATTCGAATGACGAATGTTGTGTTCTCTTAAAAATTGAAGATCTTCTTTCTTCCAACTACTTGAAGGTAATTTTTGTACTAATGTAGAATCATAACTGGCATTTGCAAGAATTATCAAACTTAGTTTTTCTAAATTTGGTAAAAGCTGTTCTTGAAACCATTTTTGAAATAAATCAGCGTTCATATTATCGTGGTTGTCTGCTGTCTTACTTTTACTGGCAAATACCAATGATGAATTAATTATAAAACCATCCTTGTTGCCAGCACTGAGTACGACAAAACTTAAATTTATTCGGTTAAAAATATTTTTAACAAATCGGACTATTTTAATTGCCGTTTCCCTTCTCCTAACGGTTTGTTTTTTGTACTTTTCAAATCGAACCCTTCCTCGACCAAAAATCCACGTCTCATCCAAAGAGACAGGATCGTAACTAATTTCACAACTTTTATTAGCAAAATATTTTCGCAAAAATGTTGCTTGCCTTCTTCCAAGATCCATCGTCAACTTTGAATTCAAAACCAATTTTGTGTAACAACTCGTTTTACTGAAGGTAAATATTTTATCTTCTTTAAGTTCAGTTTGGAATTTTTCGATAGTAATACGTGAGCCTAAAGTTAAACAGTAATCAACTCCATTTCAACAATAATTTCTGAATTATTTACCAGTTGCATGCATGGTGTAAATTTTTCGTTTCAAAACGTCTTTCACGTATTCGTCGATATCCTCTGACTTCGACTTCAAACGCAGCCTATGTTTTTGCGGTGAATACGACGCCGATTTCTCAGATTCTAAGGCGAGAGCAATTTTTGCCTTTGTCCGAGTTAGGGTTTTCTCGGAAATGCCGCATGCGAGAGCTATTAGCGTACCTGGATTATGGAAGTCAAAGTTAAATTTGGCCCCCCGTTATCGCGTTCCATCTCGAAATAATGCAGTATATTCATTAACATTACTTGAGTTTGGCTTTTCAAAGATTTGCCTTTTAATGACATCATTATTTGCTGCAAAAAAAATAAATGCATTCAATCAATTGGAAATACTTTTTGCATTATAAACTTACCTCGTAAAAGTGAATATTAATAATAATAGTTTTGAAAAAAAACTGTTGTTTACAAATGCAATGGAAACTTATAAATTACGAAGCGAAAGATAAATTATTATATCTACAAAACACGATGCGATTATACGAAACGAAATACGAAGAATAATTTGAGGTTAAATAGCCAAGAAGACATCTGACAGCGTCATGCGCTTTGACTTTAGAATCGACATACGTTTTTAAGTCCTGCAATTAAAACATATAGCAGACGTATAAATTATAACGCGTCTTTCTTTAAGTGGGATCTTCGCACTAAGATAAAGGGAAACAGATGCATTTCACAGTAATACTTATATCCCCATTCTCGAGTCCGCCATGAGACATATGTCCTAGGCGCTACTTTATGAATTAATCTAGCGTGATGTACCGGAGCTCCATCGTGTAACAACCACATTTTTGACGAGTGTTAAGAGGAATGTTTGCCAACAGTAATGGTAAATGATTTTGTAAAAAGTTCAAATAAACCTGACCATTTTTTCTCCCGTGCGTAGATGGTGAGCGAACGCAAGAAATAGGTGTAAACAAACTACACGTTTTCTTTAATAAGCTTATTTAATAAGTGAGTTATGAATATCAACTAACGAAAAAACCAATAGAATAATATTAAGCATAACATTTATGGTTTCTCATTAAAGTAAAAATTAAAAGTCGCATTGTCACGACCTTCAATATTAAACGAGAAGCTGTGATGGATGTGTTCTCTCGAGAAATGAAATTTTTTAGATAATGACGATGGGCCAGGGAATTGTGAAAATATCGTATACAAACTTCTGCAAAAGTACCATTCCCCTATCTCGAGAACTTGTTCAGCGAGAATTCCGACAGGAATGGAATACTTTCCGCCTCGGTATATAATATAACTATTGTTTATTAGTAATATTCAATCCGATAAAAATCTGTCCGGTAACTTCCTACTTGTATTTAGAATTTCGATTACAAGAGCAAGTTATTTTTTTATTTTATCTATTTGTTTGCATGACATATATACTTTGGGTTACGGATTCGATCTAGTTATTTATTTTTATCATATAAGCTAATAGAACAGTTCCTATGACACAGCTTACGTTTGGATTTGTTACAAGAAGGTGTTCATTACACGTATTTTTCCTACAGTTTCAGATACGTATTTATGATTGATTTCTTTATCTCGCGCTACTGTGAGACAAAAGGAGTTATTTTTATTATTTCTCTATAATTCATTGTTACTGCAAGAATGTTTACCTGTTTGAGTTCAATCCTTAGACAAAAGGGTAGAATTTACGCTTTAAGTTTACTTTAAAATTATACCGGTTTTAACAATCCCATCTGGTATGGGTTTAAATAGCCGTATTTTTTTCGTAGAAATTGAATACTACAGCAATCCTAACTGTTATTTTCGCGCCTTTTTTAATTAAAGAACCCTTTACACGTTACAAAACTAAGGGCATATAAACGTTGTATAAAGATTTTTAAGCTGAAAGTATTAAAGATTGAGAAATAATGCTTTGGTAAAACCCCCTATTGAGACGATAATGGTTAAATGCTACTGGAATTTCCACAGTGCACTGTGGAATGTGGTATTAAACTTGTTGTAAACGTGCGAATGACTGAGTTAATATGTGAATATTGTAATAAGGTGTAGAACAGAATATATATGTATATTTTTGCTTGTATAAATTTAATATTGCGCAATAGAAAAATTGAATGCATGCTCAAGGGCAAATGGTGTTCGAGTTTGCTAAATTTTGTGGAAAGAAAAATGGCGCGTAAGTGAAACTATAATAAAAAGTTAAAGACGGATCTGGACAGCATATGGAGTGAATTTCAACGTGAATTGGCGTCTTTTCGAAGAGTTGTGTGGATGTTTGTTAAGAAATTCAAGATGCTTGCGTTTTTCACGTTTCCGTTTGCTTTAGTTTCTTTTCAGACTTCCACTCGGCAAAGACGGGCAGTGGAAGGCTCCTTTGGGATAGGTTGATTGTAATATTAGTGCGAAAAATATGGCGTTGGACAAAATGGATGACCGCAGGGGTGGTAAACTAGTGATGACACGTAGCGGCATGATCACTGCGTATATGCAGACCATGCGCGGCCACTTAGGCAAATGATGGCGTAGTATTTCCTTCCTCAGTACCCTAACTCCGTTCCTTCCGATCCTATCCTGACCACGCCCATTCTTAATCCCACCACCCATATATACGTATATACATATATATATATATATATATATATATATATATATATATATATATATATTCCCGAAGAGTCCGTGATTTCTTAAATGTTAGATACACAAATCGCTGGATGGGAAGGGGTAGTTTGTTTCCGTGGCCACCTAGATCCCCGGATTTAACTGTATTAGATTTCTACTTGTGGGGAAGAATAAAAGATATTGTTTACGAAACGAGACCAACCACCCGAGAGGACATAATTCACCGAATTGAAATTGCAATAAATTCGATTCCACGAGACGAAATTGAAACAGCTGTTTCCAGTACAAGAAGAAGAATTAATAGTTGTATTTTACCAAACGGCCATCAATTTGAACATTTATAGATTTTCACTAGTTTTTTAACAGTTGTTCATGATTTTGTACCATTCTATTGAAAAGTTTCTTAAACAAAAATCAATCATTACTTTGATATCGTTGTTATGGCCCGTTGGCCTCTAAACACGCTCCAAATTTTGCAATTTGCTTAGTTTGGACTAGTCCTAAGCCTAGATAGAGTGTGAAGGGAGGCACAGACTATGATAAATGCAGATTCCTCATTACTAATCCAACCTATACACCTTAAGAAACCATAGCAACAATCAATTATTAAATTAAACGGTTAAAAAGTCTTCTTTTCGCCATAACTCTGGAACAAATAAAGATATCAAATTGCGTTATTTGCGTTTTTTGTTACAAATTTAAGCTACTTTCCGCTTATGATGTCATAATTATACCGTATGATTTAATTTTTCTGAATAAAATCAAAAATACTGGTATTATTACAAATTGCGCCCTCTAACAATTTTATTATGAGCTATCGCGTACCAATGGATGCGACAGTTAAAAGTACTTACCTTTCTCTTCTAAACAAGCCTAGGTTTACTACAATCGGATAAGTCGTTTAAAAATAACAGCGATTTAAATGATTACACATTCAATAGCTTCCCCCACTCTTATTAAGGTCGATACGCCAATGAGCCTTAGACCAAAATGATGCAGAATTGTCTAAGCTTTCTAACGATGTTACCAAAGGTATGCCTTAGTGTGGGAATTTTCGGAGAAATTTATAATTTTATTTTTTAATTTTCAATTGCGCCCCCTTGCGATGAATTACGGAACTTAAAAATAATTTCCAGGATTTTCTCGTGGCGACTTTTATAATGAATTTTTTCTCCACTTTTTATGTCCACTAGTTTCTGAAATATGGCCGGTGGCCAGCCTTAATGAAACACCTTGTATATATACAGGGTTATTACAAATGATGTTCCCGATTTCAATTATAAATATTAGTGGATTAACCTGTTTTAAGACCATTTCAGTTGGTACCACTGGAAAGAAAAACTCAAAGTTTTGTTTACATTGATTTAAGTACGTATCAGCTATTTGTTAAAGTCAATTGTTGTCAATTGTGTAATGGCTAAATTTGAAGACAAGAAAGCATTTGATGTGTTGGATTATTACATCAACCAATCAGTTATTAGTGTGCAACGTTACTTTAGAACCAAATTTAATGCAGATTCTCCTAGCAGTCACAAGTAGTACTTGAATTTTAAGAGAAATTGGTGCATTTGTAAAAAGAAATCAGTCAGCAAGCAATGACGCTGTAGAGCAGGTAAGGGAAAGTTTTACGCGTAGTTCATAGAAATCTACTGTTACATGTAGCAGACAGCTTGGTATACCACAGCCAACAGTTTGGAAAATTCTACGTAAACATACAAATTTCAAGCCTTACAAACTTCAGCTTGTTCAAGCATTAAAACCAAATGGCAAAGTTCTAAGACTTTCTTTTTGTGAGAACATGTAGGCCTTGATGGAAAATTAAAACTATGTAAAACGTTTAGTCTTTAGTGATGAAGCCACATACTACTTGTGTGGTAACGTGAACAGACATAATGTCATAATATGGGGCTCGGAGAACCCACATACCTACATCGTGCACTGGCGCGATACTCCGGAAGTGTTTTGTACTATCACTTACAACAAAGTGTACGGACCTTTTTTCTTTGTTGGACAAACAATAAATAGAATAAATCTTGGACATGATGACGGAATGGCTTCTACCTTAATTAGAACAAGAATCCCTACACTTCATTCTGAAGGTTAAAACTGAACTTCAAAATCGACTGCCTGGCAGATGAATCGGTCGTGCAGGTCCAAGTGATGGTGCACTCTTGAACTGGCCTCCAAGATCTCCGGACATCAGCCTCTGTGATTTTTTCTTGTGAGGATACATCATACATAAAGTGTATACACCACCACAAAGCATACCTGAGATCCAAAAACGGATTACCAGAGCTATCGAAACAATCGACCTGAACACTTTTAACAAAGTATGGCAAGAGCTTGATTACACGCTTAACATCTGTCGTATCACAAGGGGTTCATTTATAATTCTTGGCACCTGGGATGAAACTTTTTGAGTTTTTCTTAAAATGCAACCATTTTATTTTTTTGTATGATAAATAAAACTAGATTTATGTGCACTTGAAATCATGAACATCATTTGTAATAACCCTGTATATATATATATATATATATATATATATATATATATATATATATATATATATATATATGTATATAGGTAATGTATGCTGGGAATCCATGAATGTGGCTGAAGGAGCTCGGAAAACCGCCCGCCCTCTCCCTTGGGGAGGAAATGAAATACGTGGCCTTTTGCTTTTCCTTTAGAATAATCAATGATTGATATGAGAATTGTTTAATTATAGTCAGACCGATTACAAAATTTTCTTATTCTGCATCCATTAACAGTCATTAAATACATAATACTGATAACAAGATATTTATTAAGCAGAAATTTCGGATGTGAATTTAAAATTTTTAAACACGAATTAATGATGTGGTTAAAAATTAATAGACCGAAGTATTATTTTTCCTGATATTTATTTATTTTAGAATTTTCATGACAGTTATAAATGTTAATCTATGTGTAGAAGAGGGTAATGAGAAAGTATCCAGATAACGTTATACTGCTGTGATTTTATGAATATCAGGGTGCGACTCGTAGGTTCAAAATTAAGTTTTGGATATATTTATTTTTAAGCGTAATTGGATGTAAAGGTTTTTCAAAATTGTATTGAAGTGCATTTTTTTCTGAGACAAAATTTAACGCACTCTTTTAAAGTGAAAGTGTGACTGAACTTGAGTTGTGTGTGGTTTTATTGAGTAGGGTATAATTGTATTTTCCACAACCAAATAGGATTAATTTACGAACTCACTAAGGACTACTTATGTCAGACACTATTTACCCGGATTGAATGTTGTTATGTGTTGTTTTATGGTAAGTGTATTTGAATTTAAATTTAAGCCATTAAAATTAAGCAGATAGGTTGGCAACCCACTTACCTTAGTAAACCTTCACGACCCCTAGTGTGGTTTGACCATGTAACAATGTCTTTCATTTTCGACATGGTAATTCTTAAAAAAAAAAACTCTTTTTTTGTGACTGAACACAAGAAATCCTTATACACGTACGATGACATACTGCACCACGCGAGATTCACTAGAAAATGATTTCGCAAATGTTAAAGGTGTTTGGTAACCCTTACGCTATATATACTTAACTAATTCAACATGACACAAACACAAGAAGGTTTTATGCTGCGCGTATCAGATTTTTAGATACTAGTTTAAGAAGTGAATAACGACATGCATTCACATATTATACATAATTCACATACTTGGTGATTATTTTTAAATTTTGTGTTGAAAAAATAATAAAATGCCACAAAATTTTTTAAAACAAATTATAGTATGTCCGAAAAGAGACAAGCCGGTACTTATTTTTAGGTAACCTTCACATTCAGACAAATCTATTTTTAACAATATAACAAATTATCTAACTTTATAATACTTACAATTCTACTCTTAGATATTTTATTTTTGTATTTATTTTTAAATAACCTTGACCTATTTTTTAGATAACCTTCTTTGTTGTTAGCTTTTAAATATACGACTTCTGAGTAACCTTGGCCCTGTTCATAAGAATTTGTCCTGGTTCTATTTTTGGCATTGTCACAATTCCATGTTTAGATGCTTATATTTAGGTAAATTTGGTCTATTTCTATAATTTCGATTTCTATTTGATTCGGACTCGTGTTTCTGAGGATTACATCTGGTTTTATCTTCAGCGTTCTCAAAAATGTTAGATAACAATAATTAGTTTTTTGGTAACCAACGTCTAACTAACCATAGACTAGTTTCCATTGTATGCAAATGGAGCTAATTTGAATACTTGCAACAATGTCATTGAGAAATGCGGTCTTGTGTCAACAAAAATGTATTCAATAGCGTGTTTCTTTCAAGAATACGGATCGTTAGCTCACTACTGAGTTAATTCCAGTAGAGGTGCTACAAGAACAATTACAAATAGAACCATATGTTTTGAATTTTGCGGATAGTTAACCAAGAAGCAGAACACGTGAGATTTCCTTATTAAGTATTCCAAACAAAGCGGTGGTAAATGGAAACCCATATCTCTACCCTTTTAGCTATGTTCAGCTACTCTAACAACGTGATGTGCCACATAACTTTAGATCATATTGAAAATGACCCTACTATACGATGTAATTATGGAGTGACGATATTTGTTTACAATATGCATTATAGAAAATACCCAAAAGATCATGAATTTGGTGATCATTGAACTTTTCTGTTAATGTGCATTTTGGAAGCTTAAACATAACAATAATTGGTTCATACTTTGTTCCTAATAGCTTGAATGCTACTAAATTCATACACGGGCTTGAAAAAGTTATTTATGACTAGCATCTACCAATGAGTACGCATAATTGCCATTCTCACCATGCTGATCACGTTGCCAAGGCGTGGTTAACTAAAAACTTCAAACATAACATCAAAGAAGTATGTGTATTTCATTAATTTATTATTTCTGTTGCTGAATCTTTCCCAAATGAATATTTCTTTTAATTGGATCCTGCGACCAACATGGTGTTTTTTAACACTAGAAATACAGCATAATTTATTTACCTATAATTACGATATCGGCCAGATTGACCGAAGTTTAGGATGAGATTGTAAAGGGAAAATAATAAACCCAGACTCTGACAATTTTTTTTATTTTCAAGATACCAACACACAATGAGTAATTAAAAACGCCATGAACGTATAATTTCTTTGAATTTCCCACACACTACTTTTTTACAGATTTTTAAGTTGTCTTTTGATTTTTTTTTCAGTTTGGCCTTCGTTTGTTTGTTGACATGTAGTTGACATGTAGTGGACTTTCCTGTACGTAAGTACACACTCCTGAGTTCATCGGCGACTTTCAACATATATTTTCGACGGCTTATGGTTTCGTACATAAATTGTAAATTTTCTATGAGTTTACTGCAGCTAAATCAAGTATATTGAAAAATACTTGTAAAGGTCACCTCCTGGATGACGATTTGATTGTATAATTCCTTGCCATTTGATCCAAAACATCTACCTCATATTTAGTGTTGTTGTAGAATTTTACGGTTTCTGGTAGTTTCCTCTGTCCTTTATCAATAGTTGGAAATTTATGGATACTCCTGAGAATGCACACACTTTTCGATCTTTTCGCTTGGTAACTTGTTAGAGAAATATCATCACATGTAAAAACCTTCGTAGAATACAAATCATTTCTCGATTCTTTTATAGCAACTGATAAAAATCCTCTAGTTCGGTTCACAGTTCCAACTAGTAATCGCCTAATTTTGCAAAATTTTGGTCAAATTGAGAGGTGTGAAAAAGCTATCTATAGTTACATTCCTCCCCTTTTTTGAAAGGGTTCCATTAATTTCATCATATATGTTCAGATAATAACATATTAGTTAGTCTTGAATCGTCCTTGCCCAAGTAAGGTAATCCATTCAACATACATTTTGTTTCAACGTCAGCTGCGATTTAAAATTTTATACCAAATGTTTCTGGCTTATTACTCATATATTGGGTGCATAGACATCTGGCTTTTGTAGGAAATAGGTGTTCAGCAATTGTAATGTTTGCTACTGGTTTATAGCACATAATAAAATACATGAAAAAATAAATTAGGCCTCTTTGTTTTGTTCCACAATTGATCTACTGGAAAGTTTTTAGCACCATAGATCCCACGAGCGTACAAACAAGATATAGACGCGTCCAATTTCCTCCAAAGAAGTTGTCCATGGACTGTCGCCCAATTCAGCCTCAGTACACTTCCTAGTATTACGCATCATGGAATTGTCAATGAAAAGCCTCCAAGAACTTTCACAAGTTTTGTCAACGTTTAGCATATCAGGTTGGCCTAGCTTCTTCTCTAAGTATGTTATGACGAGATATACGTCCACAACCGTTATTCAAATTACTCAGAATTCTCCATTTATTTATTCTCTGATGACACTACACTATTATCACTACGATTATCACCATCGGAATCGTAGAAATTTAAATTACTAGTTTCATATTGTGGTTTGGCTTCAGTAAGATATTTGGACATCTTGATCGTAAAGTACCTAACTAAAGTTGTTTATTCAATATGTACGAGTACTTATACTACTAATTTTTCAAAACTTCTAGTTTTTGGAATGTTAGTTAGCGGTTAATATGAATGGAATTTGTCAAAAGCATGCAGATTAGGAAACCATTGTGGGGTCATAATGACCGCAACCGTACTTAAAGGTAATTATGATAAGAAAAGCAATTATATGCAGAATGCAAACAAAAATTCCTAAGAAATCCACTAGTCGCTTTTAGGAAAAGTAATAAAATTCTGTTAACATTGGAATGGTAGACAAGAAGTTTGAAGCGAATTAAAATTGAGATCGGTCATTTCGACCGCATCCGTACTTCTAGTGTTAACATATTGATTTTGAGGTTTTCGTCTCCTAGTAAGGATAACCTCACTTATTAACACTGTGTCATAAATCAAGGTTGATGCTATCTTTAGTTATTCAGTACATGATATGGTTAAGCAATAAGCAAAGCTTTTACTTAGTCACTCAATTTGTTTGAGTTTGAACGAGATGTATTGTTTTAATTCCAAGTACAGTTAATTAGATTAGTAAATAAAAAGCTTTCACAGCGTTCACTGAAATTATTAACCAGAAACTTTATGTTTCGGAGGTAAACAAAGAGCTTAATGAAATTTGATCGAGACAAAGGGTATAAATCGTTATGCGTGTGCTTCATAAATAGAAACTACAAGAACAATCTAAAAGATAATTAAAAAAATTATTTGACTACATGTATGTAAGCTACTGGAGTTAACGGGAGAAGGAGTTTTGTAAAAGAGATTCTTCTTGGGTATCTGCAGAAGCCCTTTATACGGTTTAATTAATATCTAAGAATAAACTTTGTGAAAACTTTTCTATACTTTTGATCACTTATATAACTAGAGATTTAGCTTTGATATATCATTTCTTAGTTGATCCTTAATTCGTTGATCCCAAATTCAATTTTTGATGAAAAAAATGAACCTGATCGGTTGTTTACGAAGTAAATTCTTTCATAGAACAGATAGTAACAAAAAAATAGAGACATTAAGATATCTTTTATCTTCAAAGTCCGATTGAAAATTGCGAACATCAATAAATTAAATGAAGGAAAGGTCTGTCTCCTTTCATGTTGTCTAGTCCTGGATTTTCTCATTTAAACGCTTTTCGTATAGATTCTATCAACGATATGCTAGACTGAGTTATGTAATTTACTTCTCTTAAGGTAATGACGTTAAATTTATTACGTCTCTAAGGGTCAATCAATGTGGAAAATGATATCCGTTAAACATTGTAACAAGTTAATTGCAACTTAATAACAAGTTTTATATTTACGTTTTGAAATAAAAGGTTTTGTCGGATTTAGTGAACTCATTTTACCTCTACATAATTTATAAACGATTTACCTTACGCTGTTTCCAAAATATTAAGCTAATTTCAACGGGGATTATTTTCTTTCATATAAAATTTTTGGGAATAAAATAATAATCCCTCTTTTTGTGAGGTTATTTATTATACAATATTTGTGTAAGTTCATCGTATGAATATGTAAACGTGGTAATTTTGGTCAGTATTTACACAATAAATAAATTTTACAGTAATGTACGAGACATCGCATTCATTGCTCTACTCTTAGTACATAAAATTTAAAATATATGCAACTATCTAAATAAATCTTCCATACACATACTATAATCCTCACAAAGTGCAAAAATGTAACATACAAGAGCTGTTTCCTAATAGACAAGTAACCTTCTCTATCTAAGGCTAGATTTTGACAACAGAAATTCAATTTCCGTACCTGATAGAGATTTATAACATTCAAAGTCTATTTGACAAGCAATATTAGAACTCCAATTCAGAAAGTGTACATTAGCGTCTTCACTTGACACTTCACCGTATAGTAACAGAATAGATGATGATTAAATTACCAAAAAATGCGACTAACTTATTATAAGCTTTGTTATGACTTTAACTTAGTTGTGATTTAGCTTATAGATTTATTTTGCGCAAAAATTTGTGAAAGGTGTCATTTTATTTACTAAACCTATGTATATAAGTTGAAAAATATTTCTAACTGTTGAATTATTCCCTTGGACAATATTATAATGCATAAACATTTTGTAGTAGTGCTATTTTAAATGCGCACCCACCAGGACTCATAATTGCTATCTAAATAGTAGATTTAATAAAAAAAATTTGTTCACTATAAAGTTAGAGGTATTATACGACATTGCAATGTGTTAGCTTTCGACCGTTAGAGAGTGACTTGTTATGTTCAAGATAGTCTAATAATATTTAATTTTATTAAAGATATAGTTAGACTTTACTAAACTTAGATTCATTCCATAGTTGTCTTTTCGTTTATCAAACTGTTTGTGTTTTCATATCTCTAACACCTTAAACAAGTCTTAAAGAATTACCACTACTGAAAACAATAACTGTAAGTGTTATCGAAACCTACAGATTTATGTAAAATATAAATATAAATATCTGGTGTGAAACAACACACTGGCTTCTAAATGGTAATTAAAAAATGAAATAATTTTAATAATAATTTTTTTAGGATAACTGTGCAACCTCTTTTATAATAAATTAATTGCGAAAACATCTTAAAAACAAAAACAATTATCTACGTCAAGCAAACGTTTAAAGTTTCATGTCAGATAGAGGTTAATAGACATCCAGATCCTAACTTAAAAAAATCCAAAGCCGCCCGCTTTTATAAACATAGCGTTAATACAATATAAGTATTTTCAATTATATTTATTTAATTTTATACTTATTTCGATTTATATTAAGAAACTTACAGAAGGGTCACGTAAAATTATTCACCTTTGTGTTTGAAAAGTTTATTTGTTTTTAGTGTCGTTAGGTTAACGTATTAAAAATTAATTTCAATTAATACCTATAGCGTCATCTCTGAGATGTACGTATTTCTGGTGATTGGTATACTTAACTCTGAAAAGGGATCTGTTATTTTGCTATTTCTAAATAAATAAACTGTATAAATAACGAAAATGTAAACTTTCACCATTAACACTCATAATAAAATACTTATCTTTTTGGGATTTTTTAATGGTGTACTTTAAATTATACAATCTAAACGTTTCGATAACACTTACAGTTATCTTCGTCAGTAGCAATGTATGTTAAAAATTGTTAAAGATGTAGTAAACAATTTTGTCAAATTTGAAAAATTCAAACATAAACATAAGCCTGCTATTAATATAACAGTTTGAGAAACGTATAAGCCAACTATAAAATTGTAGTAAAGAATAACTAGGTCATTAAAATTAAATATTGTTAAACTGTCTTAAAGATGACAAACCAGAACACTCTCTACGACGAAAGCTAACAATGAAATTTTCCAGCCAAAAAACACATTTAACAAAATTTAATTGAGTTATGATGTAAGTGTAAAGTTGTGAAAAACTTCAATTTTAAAATGATAGAAGCATTCACAAATCCAAACATTACATCAAAAAATAACCCAGTTAAATCTAACAAAGAGTCAATCAATAATTGGAAGTGTTATTAACAATGACAAGCACAATGCAGAACGTTCTTTGTAATTTTTAATTTCAATTTAATTTCAACTACTTATGTTAAATTATAGTGCTGTGGAAATTTAACATATAATTGATAAAGCATTTGCTTCAAGGTCTAGGAAAAACACAGCAAAAAACCTAGACATACCAAAAGCTGAAAACAAATTAAAATCAAGGCGTATCATTATGCTCTTTTTTAATTATAAGATGCCAAAACCTATTTAAACGGAGATTTTCTTCTTGTCTATTAAAATTATTCGGGTGTTTATATATTTCAATAGCTTCACGTTGCAAACGAACATAATAATGGGTTTGTCTTGACAATATTTTCATATTGTCAAATTGAATGTCATGATTTAGATTATTCAGGGCATGGTCAGCCACAGCAGACCTCTCTGGTTGACCCAATCTACAAAATCTCATATGTTCTTTGCGTCTTGCATCAAAGCTACGTTTTGTGGTCCCGATGTATACTTTTCCACATGAACAAGATAACTTATACACTCCGGAAGATGATAAAGGGTTTGATACATCTTTAGATGATCTTAAATGTTCTTTAATTTTTCTTGTAGGTTTAAAAATAGTCCTAATGCCATATTTGATTAGGATTTTTTCAATTCTATTTGTAACATTAGCTATAAAAGGAAGAAAAGCAGTACCAACATTAAGAACTGGTTTTTCTTTAAGGTTACGCCTAGAAGGTGTAATAACATTATTAATATCTGTAAGTGAATATCCATTATCTTGTAAGGATTTTCTTAAATATTTATATTCATCATTCAAAAATTCAGGGTCACAAATTCGTTTTGCTCGATCTACTAAAGATTTGATTACACTAATTTTTGACGTGGATGGTGGTTGGATAATTTATGAAGGTATCTATCAGTGTGTGTCGGCTTTCTGTAAACCTTAAAAGATAGTGAATTATTATTTTAGATATTAATATGTCAAGAAATGGTAAACTTCCATTAGTTTCTTTTCCATGGTAAACTGAATACTAGGATGTATACCATTTATAAAACCAAAAACTCATGCAGTGCTTCTTCTCCATGTCTCCAAATAACAAATGTGTCATCTACGTATCTATACCAAACTGAAGGTTTTTTAGGTGTATTTTGTAACGTTAATGTTTCAAATTTTTCCATATAAAAATTAGCTATAACAGGACTAAGGGGACTACCCATTGCTACACCTTCAATCTGTTCATAAAATTTACTATTCCACTGAAAATAAGTTGTAGTAAGACAGTGCTGAAAAAGAATGGTTATGTCCTTTGGAAAAAGATGATCTATGTATTCAATAGTTTCTTTTAGAGTACTTTTGTAAAAAGTGAAATAACATCAAAACTAACCATTATGTCACCCTCTTCAATTTTGAAACTATGCATTTTTTCAACAAAGTCGGCAGAATTTTTAATGTAATGGGGTGTTTTTCCTATATGAGGTTGTAATAACAATGTAAGATGTTTTGCAAGGTGATATGTAGGAGAACCAATTGCACTAACAATAGGCCTTAAAGGAATATTAGGTTTATGAATTTTTGGTAAAACATATAGTTTTGGTGAAATAGCTTCAGAGTTAGATAGTTTCTTCTTTATTTCTTCAGGAATAGATGATAATTTAATCAGCTCTTTAGTTTTTAAAAGAAACTTTTTTGTTGGATCTTTTGGTATTTCACGATAAGTTTCTGGTCCCAACAATTGTTCTATCTTAGTGTTATAATCGTTCATATTTAATATAACAGTTGCATTACCTTTATCTGATTTTAATATTATAATACTTTCATTGCGTTTAAGATCAAGTAAAGCATGTCGTTAACGAAAGGATAAGTTGCTCTTTGGAGGTTTTGTTTTACGTAATATGTTAACGGTGTTATATCTAACTTCATTAGCAGCATCAAAAGGTAATAATCTAATGGAGTTTTCGATGTTGGAAATTATATCTTCAAAAGGTATTACTCTTGGTGTTATCGCAAAATTTCCTCCTTTAGAAAGCGCTTGAATAGCATAATCTGAAACAACATTATCAGAAAGGTTTATAACTGTTTTCTACAATCAATAGATGGTCTATTATTTTGTTGTTTGTATAATTTATTAAATTTTTCTTTTTGACGTTGACATGAGATGTCAAAATATATTTCCATAGATTTAAACGTTATAGAATCAATTTTATCCCAATCTTCTTTATTCAAAATAGATGAAATTTCTAAATGTGAATATAAAAGATTTTTATCGGTGTTATCCAGTAACTTCCTAGTAATATGTATTTGATTACGTAGAAGAGCATTTTCAGTTCTTCTGTAAATATTATTCGCTTGCTTGTTATCAAAATTTCTTTTAATATAGATAAACTTTGGGATAATCTTTTGGTCTCGGCATCGTAATAAAAAGTGAGTGACGATAATAATTGTGCTTTACGTTTCCTTAATTTTTCAAATTGTCTGATAAAACGATAAGTTTCCTCCCCATAAAGGACTGAAATATGAAAATGTAAACTTTCACCATTAACACTCATAATAAAATACTTATCTTTTGGGATTTTTAATGGTGTACTTTAAATTATACAATCTAAACGTTTCGATAACACTTACAGTTATCTTCGTCAGTAGCAATGTATGTTAAAATTGTTAAAGATGTAGTAAACAATTTTGTCAAATTTGAAAAATTCAAACATAAACATAAGCCTGCTATTAATATAACAGTTTGAGAAACGTATAAGCCAACTATAAAATTGTAGTAAAGAATAACTAGGTCATTAAAATTAAATATTGTTAAACTGTCTTAAAGATGACAAACCAGAACACTCTCTACGACGAAAGCTAACAATGAAATTTGCCAGCCAAAAAACACATTTAACAAAATTTAATTGAGTTATGATGTAAGTGTAAAGTTGTGAAAAACTTCAATTTTAAAATGATAGAAGCATTCACAAATCCAAACATTACATCAAAAAATAACCCAGTTAAATCTAACAAAGAGATATCTTTATCAATAATTGGAAGTGTTATTAACAATGAAAAGCACAATGCAGAACGTTCTTTGTAATTTTATACGTTTCTCAAACTGTTATATTAATAGCAGGCTTATGTTTATGTTTGAATTTTTCAAATTTGACAAAATTGTTTACTACATCTTTAACAATTTTTAACATACATTGCTACTGACGAAGATAACTGTAAGTGTTATCGAAACGTTTAGATTGTATAATTTAAAGTACACCATTAAAAAATCCCAAAAAGATAAGTATTTTATTATGTATAAATAACGGTTTATTCTGACTAAATAGATCTGTTGTGGTAACATTGATTTGATAAGAATACTTTTCAAGTTGTAAAATTGTTTCTTGAGGCGTCGGCTTTCTTTGCAAAATCGCCATTGCTGTGGAAGGTTTGGAAATTTCTAGAAAATTTTTCTGCTCCTATTTAGTAGATTTTCACAATATAGTATCGCTTTGTTGTATAGAAGTGATAATCGCTATTAAAGGCGGATATAATAGAAATAATTGACTCCCTTCACACATTTAGGAAAGCCGTCTCAGATCTTGTGAACCTCGTAATTAGAGCTTCTCTTTCAGGTTTCAAGCACAAAAGAATTTCACAATACTTCTTCAAAGAAATAGCGTTAACAAATTGATTAAAACATTTACACTAACGCTCGTATTCGACCTTAGAGGTAACATAGTATCACTGAATAAACACCGTTGTAATGCTTTATATTCGTTTTAGCAATCACGGTTCCATACCATTACGTTAACATACAATTACGTTACCATATTTAAATCATTCATGTTTACGTCTGGTTTTGTCTTTATTGATGTAACAAAATTATCCGTTCTATATCTCTTTGGTTTATTATTTAGATTGCGCTGTTAGTGTACGGCAGTCAGCTGTAGTTCATGTACTGGGGATTGCGCTGCTGAAGTTACATTTGTATTGAAGCTGGTGAAATCCTGGCTACCTTGAATAACACACAAGTCTTTGTAAACACAGGTCAGCCATTTCATTTATCGCATATATAAATTGCCTTCAGCAGATTACGAAATTAAGTACATTTACCTTTATTCTGTTAGCAAGTATTTGACAAACCGTTTGCCCAAGGATGCAACTAGTACCTAAATTGCCTTCAGCAAGTTACGATTGCCTACAACGAAATTAAATACATTTATATTAATTCTGTCATCGAGTATTGGTTAAACATAATACCTGTAGTATAAGTTCGGTGATAGTTTGATACCTAACTTCAGCCAATTCTCCACACAATTTATCTCATGTAGAACTGCTATATATTAACTAAACCATTATTTAAGATTCAACATTTTAAATATTTTTTTTAAAAATTAGTTTTGTGTCACACCCGTAAGGAGTTCCAATTTGGGGATAATTAATTTTATACTCTTGGTTATGTGGTCGTGCGCAGTAGCTGTGCTGCAACTTTTATGTTTATACTAGATGTAACCTTTATGTAGCGTGATATTGAATCATGTCAATGTTAGAGCAAAAGTTCGTGCTAATGTAAATGCTATTTGCTTACTCACATATATAATATGCACGTTTGTTTTATGGATAAGGTTGTTCGGACCAACTTCTTTTTCCAATTTAAACTGCTTAATTACTAATATTCTTTTTATTCGAGATACATTAAGTGGACTGAACAAGCTTTTCCAATTGTATTTAGGTATTTGAATCAAAAAGTTTGCTAAACGAAAGCCAAGCTGGATTATTTAATTAATTTTTCTTTCTTGTAAATAACTGATATAATAGGTTTATTAAATTGTCTTTTCAGGCTAAGGTAGGTAAAATCTTATGTCGGTCGGAAGGTGTATTATTGTTTTGGTATTATAAAGATAAATCATACATTACTGTGGGCGTAAGTACAAGCTCACGACTTGCCCGCGTCAAGCTTATTTTAACTTATTTCCGGTGGTTTTGGGGATAATATATATATATATGTATATATATATATATATATATATATATATATATATATATATATATACTGTGTATAACATATTTTATTTATCATTCATATATTTATATAACTATACCATAACGTTTGGCTTATTGCCTCCTTAGTTGGAAATTTAAGGAGAGAAATAAATTTACGTTTATTGAGGGAATTGTCACTTGATTACTATTCCTATTACTCCCTGTTTCAAGCTTTGCAAGCTCTCTTCCTCTTCCAAGGAATAAGAACCTGTTTCCTTTTCCTTCTTTCTTTAAAGCTTGTGGCGCCTATTTCGGTTCTTTTCTCACTAACCAAATTCTAAATTTAACCTACATTATCGATACCTCCAAAACACCCATGCACTCCGAGTACTCTGCGGTCTTCGGACCGTTAGATTGAGTTTTAGCCGAGCTCACTCATTTCTTCCGCATTGTGCCGTGTTGTGGTTAGACACGTGGCAGGTTGTTTGACTTCGTGGTCGTACCGAGTTACTAATTCTGTGTTATAAGTGTTTTGTAACTGTGGTTTCATCTTAGTTGGGTTGATCGGCCTATTTTCACAGTTTGACGAACGCTTCACTAGCTCTCTTTGCGATTAGTGATATTTTTCGGGTGTGTATTGGAGTTTTTATGTTTAGTCCGGTGGGTATTACATTGTTATCACGGAGTTTGCAGAGGAAGGTTAGGTAGTTCTCTTTTAGTGCTAGCTTGTTCATCGATGTTTCAAGCTTTCGGAAAAATTTCTTGGCTTCGGGGCTGTGCCGAGTTACTAATTCTGCATTATAAGTGTTTTGTAACTGTGGTTTCATATTAGTTGAGTTGATCGGCCTATTTCCACAGTTTGTATCGGAGTTTTGATGTTTAGTGCATTACGTTGTTATAACGGGCTTTGCAGAGGAAGGTTAGGTAGTTCTCCTCTAGTGCTAGCTTGTTTATGTATGTTTCAAGCTTTCTGAAAAGTTGTTTGATTTCGGGGCCATAACGAGTTACTAATTCTGTATTATAAGTGTTTTGTAACAGTGGTTTCATATTAGTTGAGTTGATCGGCCTATTTCCACAGCTTCTGTGTAACTTTGGAAATAGGCCGATCAACTCAACTAGTATGAAACCGCAGTTAAAAAACATTTATAATACACATATTATAGTTACGTTATAGTTATTGTACTACAATATTTAAACATTCTTCAAAAAATTAATTAAACCCTTTACTTGTTTAACCCACGTGCTGCATAGAATTGTTCTAGTCTACCAGTTAAAAGTGTGTTAAGTGAGTTAATTAAATAACTCCTAAATTTTATTTAAGTATTGATTAATATTCATATTAGGCTGTTTAGAAATGAATTAGAAAAACTAAATAAATATATAAGCATAGGTTAATAATATGAAATGTTTTCATTTGAGACCGCTCGAGCCGTTACGTCGGTGCCACTGGGGTGTCAAAAATTAACACTGTTCCTTTTTATTGAAATTTGGGCAACGATTAAGAAAGTGATTAACAGTAGCCATTTTGTGAAAACGCTTACTCACAGGTTGTTTTGTACTTCTTACTATACTGAAGAGCATTCAATTAGCAGCCATCGTTAAATTTATCATTAAACGTTTATAAATCTCGAAGGCAATGATAAAAAATATGTATTAGACAGCTTCGTGTGCTTGAGCCTGTGGGTGTGCATGTTCGTGTGCGTCTACGTGTGCGCGTTCGCACTTATATGTGTTTGTGCGTGCGGGTGCTTATGTACGCCTAACTCCACATTTAGAGTTATCACTGAAATATCTCAGATCTATAGTTTTGTTCAAATCGGTTTATTGAAAATACTACATTATAAATAGCGTTAAAGTACATTTCGAAAATATCTCCAAAAACTTAAACTTAGAGAAAAATGTGCAGAAATTTTTAAATACAATCACATTTAGATAAGCTTCCTTCATACCTCTGTCGTAGAGTACTTACTATGAATATCTAAAAAATTATCAATGTTGTAGCATAATATGTAGAATTCTGTATTGTTCTAGATAAAATTGATTTATAAAAGTTCTTTGAAGGACGACTTAAAAATTAATTAAAGAAAGATATCTAGCGCATCGAATATGTCCAGAAAGCACCGATAATTCATTGACAAGGACCAGGAGGCTCCAAAGCTTCTAAATTTGTTTGTATTTATTGCAAAATAAATTCAAATAAACCATTACAATGTTTATACAGTTTTCAAAAAAGTAATTAGTCATTTCATTTGTCACCCACGTTATAAATAACACTCTTGAGTTCTCGAGTTTTTTTAGTTGAGCAGTTGTTAACTGAGTTAGTTAAATAACTTCTAGATTTTATTTGGATATTAATTAGTACTCATATTACGATGAAAAGAAATAAATGAGAAAAACTTTAGTAGTTTTTTCTAAGGGTTGCACGTATGAAATGATTTTTTTGAGACACCTCGAACAGTTATGCCCGTACGACTGAGCTGGCACAACAAACGCTTTTCTTTTTTTTTATTTGGACAACGATTAAAAAAATGATAGATATTTTGTGAAAACGCTTGCTCGCCCTATCCTTAGAATAGGGTTAGATTTGCAGCCAACGTTCAAATTATCATTACACGTGTATTAAAAATTTCGAAAGCAATGTTAATAATATGACAGTATCGTATCAAACCTTTCTTGAACGTTTCTATAGGAATTTCAACTAATGTCTGTATGCAAATACGTGTGTGTATGTGAGTGGGTGTGCATACACGTACGCGTGTGCGTGGAATATTCGTGTGAATGTACGTGTGCTTGTGCATATGCGTGTACGTGTGCGTGTGCGTGTGCGTGTGCGTGTGCGTGTGCGTGTGCGTGTGCGTGTGCGTGTACGTGTGCGTGTGCGTGCGCGCGTGCGCGTGCGCGTGGGCGTGTGCGTGTGCGTGTGCGTGTGCGTGTGCGTGTGCGTGTGCGTGTGCTGTGCGTGTCGTGTGCGTGTGCGTGTGCGTGTGCGTGTGCGTGTGCGTGTGCGTGTGCGTGTGCGTGTGCGTGTGCGTGTGCGTGTGTGTTTGCGTGTGCACGAGCGCAAGAGTGTACGTGATCGTATGCGTGAGCGTGTGCGTTTGCGTGTGCGTATGCGTGTGCGTATGTGAGTGAGTCTGCGAGTATGTGTGCGTGTGGGTCTGTATGGGTGTGTGTGTACGTTTATCTGTGTGTGAGTGTTTATGTGCCCCTAACTCTAAATTCAATGTTATTACTGAAGTATCTCAGATGTATAAGGTTTCAGTTAAAATCGCTTGACTAAAAATGCTACATTATAGATGCAATTAAGGTAAATTAGGAACCAAACTTTGAGAAAAACGGTTTGAAAAAGAATCACATTGCATAAGTTTTCTACATGAGTCTGACAGGGAAATCAATAAGTCCTCAAAAACGAAAAGTCCCTAAAGTACTGTATCTAAAAAAACTATAAATTCTGAATATCTTTTTATTTTAGATAAACTGCTTTATAAAAGTCCTTCGCACAACAACCTAAGATTGATTAAATAAAAATTTCTAGAACATCGAAGAAAATTATCGATAATTCATAGAAACTGGCTATAAGGTCTATTTATCGCCTGTAACAATATTTATCAAAAATTAGGTTACGTTAGTTTTAACATTAAAGTATCTAACCAAAGATGTGCGGTTTCTGTATACATCAGACTGCCATGAATATTATTTAAGTTATTGATCGAATAGTCCATTATGAATTATTGGAAAGGGGTCAAACCATCGCTGCGAACTTCTATTGTGAACAGCAAATACAAGCTGCACTAATCCAAAAACAGTCTTCCTTAGTAAATCGGTAGAAAGTGCTATTCGTACAGGATAACGCCAAACCTCATACGGCAAGATTGACATTACCACACCCTCCATATTCTCCTGACATTTCTCCAAGTGATTACCACCTTTGTCTCAACTGCATGAGACAGACAATTCAAAACATGACTTAATGTTACAAATGAAGTCAATTTTCTGATTGAAAATCCATAGAATCTTGTAAAAGCTGCATACATTGGCAAACGGTCATTAAATGTGATGGTGCCTACTTCGATGAGTAATAATGTAATATTGTTTGTTAATAGATATTTTATTTTACCATTAAAACCGCACGAACTTATTTGGTTACCTGCTAATACTGAAACGTGTATTCAAAGCTTTTGGATTTGTATTAATTAATTTTCAGTGATACAGTTACAACTTTGATGTTTTACATTGTGTGACATTGTACTCAAAAGCTGTATACACACAGGACAATACTCTGTGCATTTGAATTTGAATATGAATTTAAATTTGAATTTGAATTTGAATTTGAATTTGAATTTGAATTTGAATTTGAATTTGAATTTGAATTTGAATTTGAATTTGAATTTGAATTTGAATTTGAATTTGAATTTGAATTTGAACTTGAACTTGAACTTGAACTTGAACTTGAACTTGAACTTGAACTTGAACTTGAACTTGAACTTGAACTTGAACTTGAATCTGAATCTGAATCTGAATCTGAATCTGAATCTGAATCTGAATCTGAATCTGAATCTGAATCTGAATCTGAACCTGAACCTGAACCTGAACCTGAACCTGAACCTGAACCTTAACCTGAACCTTAACCTGAACCTGAACCTGAACCTGAACCTGAACCTGAACCTGAACTTGAACCTGAACCTGAACCTGAACCTGAACCTTAACCTTAACCTTAACCTTAACCTGAACCTGAATCTGAATTTGAATTTGAATTTGAATTTGAACTTGAACTTGAACTTGAACTTGAATTTGAATTTGAATTTGAATTTGAATAAATTAAAGACAAGGTGTTACTAAAAAGTATGTCAATTCATTAGCCATCCAAAGAATATGTCAGTTATTATTTGAACACTTTTTTCAAAATACAGCGTCAAAATTAATTGTTTAAAAAGTACGGTTAGTAATAACTACAATGTGGTTTAAGATATCAATTTAAAATTTGGTGCAGATTTTAGTCTGTCTCGGAACAGCTTCTGTAAGATTTTACGCAAAAGATCAAGGAACTAAAAGAGAAAAGGGTGGACGTTTTCCTTTACCGACCCATTCTTTTTGAGACAAAAGCCTGTAGATTTCACACCCACCTTTTGTAGTAAACTGATGATTTATCTAACTTCGTTGCTACCAGTAAAATTTCGATGTGATGCTACCTTTAGGGGTTACTTCCACTTGTTTGACTTCTCGCTGCTAGTTCTGTAATAGGTTTATATACTTTATCTCTTCCTAGATTGTCAGGTTTCGTTGAATTTGACATAAGAGCTTTATTTATATTGGTATATTTGGATATCATGTGTAGAATTTTAAATAAATGTTACCTTTCCGTCTGCACTATTTGAAAACGTTGCTATCAAAACTTCGTTAGAAGGAAGTGGATTCGTCTTGAGAATTAAATTGTTTTGTTGCGGTGTAATTTAAGTGCTTTTCGGATTTAATTTATTTGATTTTAGTTTGTTATCGCCCAGAATGTTTTGCAAAGCGGATAGTGGGTTCTACGTAGGTAATACCTTACCAGCTCATTTATGAATAAAGTTGTTACAGGGGAAAGTATAGAGGATTTACTTAGATAACAGGGTTTGTTGTTGGAAAACAGGATGTTGGTTAGTTTAATTCTAGTTATCGAGTTCTGGTCGACACACGTGAAACTTAAAATGTGGCTAGTCTCGTGAGAATTGTTAAGTTCGAATTTTTAGAATGAAACTTTTAATGGTGGTAGTTACAGGTAGCGTGGATTTAGCGGCGAAAAGGAATTTTGTTTGGTTCTTGGTAGTTATTTAGTAAGAGAGGTTTACATAGTTGAAGACTTGGGGTGAATGATGCAGTATACCGTACACTCAGGGTATACCTACGATTCAACTGGGTGCTATCGAAAGATATCTTAAAGGGACAACCTTTCTTTCGCCCCGGCGAGATTTTTGTGTTGGTGTTCGTCGATTAGTAACATTTTCGTTTACATTGAAGAGGTAAAGTGTTGATTTTGCTTTCCGATTTCTTCGATTATACACTTTAAGCGGATTGAAATAATTATGCCGTGTGTGGTATTTTTCGTTTGGAATAGCTTCCGCCGGTATTGTCATCCACGCGATTTTACCCACAGTCTGTTTAAAGATACACCATAAATTGCTTGTATATAATCATTTTTAAGAATATTGTGTGTACATAAGGAACAGTTACGGATGATTGAGTTGTCGCTTCTGTTAATAAAACCAATGAATACAAAATAAATAGTGGTTTGAGATTACGTCCAAATTTTGCGAATTTTCGATATTTCATTGTAGTATTATATTAAAGTATATATAAATAAAGTATATTATAAATCCTCGATTTAATACAAAACCAACCTAAGTCGAAAATAGCTCAATGTGATCTATCTTAGAAAATATTTCACGTTTAAAGTTTAAAGTATAGTAGTCTTACTTATGCTTGGTTTGTGTTAGCTTATTCAGTCAACGTAAGTGAAATTGTTTTGATCTGATTGTCTGAAGAGCAGTTCGTTTAGAGTGAATGTAGTCCTGCTCTAATCTAGTGTTTGTGACTTTCATCTAGTGATGACTGTATCCTCGACAGATCAAAATACGCCGGTTAGCTTAGCTGGTGGTGGAATGTAGGGTACGTGGACAATGAGGCTGAAATAAAGAAAAGATCTTGGGCAGCATTCGCTTTGTAAGTAATTATATCCCCGAAACCAGAAAAAAGCCTAACGCCAGGTCAATAATGAATACAGTCAAAATACACTCCAAACTGAAATAAGTAGGTATTTACCTTAAACAGACAAAGCAACACAATGAAAAGAAAATGGGTGCACAAAAGTTATTACACGTCCAAACCATACTAGGCGTCGTACAGGCTTACCGAAGTAAACGGGTTGCCAAACCAGCTACAGTGGAAATGGGTGGGGTCGATATAAGGAGTAAAATGAATGAAAGACAGTTTTGAACACCTTACACTTACCATAAATCTACAACGCGCAAAAAATTGTCTCTATGTGCCAGCACAACCTTAAATTTTGCTAAAATAATAGTCTTAGGCGGGATGTTAAATTAATCCTATCTGACTGTGGAAGACAGGATTGCAGCCTACTCAGTAAAACTATTCACCACTCAAATCAATCACACTTCAAAAGAAATTAAGAAAATTTTGAAATACACGGGTCGTAAACTTATTGAACACACCCTGTACACATGAAAATTTCAAATCATAAAACGTTAATTTGAATACTTTTTAAGTATCACTCGTATACTCATAAATTTATATTTCTAACCGTTACAAAACTCTGAAGTAAATAAGCAATACCCAATTTAGAAACGAATCAAAGTGAAATAATAGAGGTTGGTATAATAATTGTTATCATTCTTTAGTTTCTGAATGATTTAAAAATAGAACGGGCAGTGCTTTCATCATAAATAATATCTTTATATTTTATTAATACTTTATCTTTAAAAATGGCATTTAGACGTTGATCAATAGATTTAAATTTTAATACTTCAAATCTGTAATTTGTACGTGATAAAAATATTCTGTCTGTAGCATTCTGCATTCGATTGGCTGTGAAACAATCCAAAATAGTAAAATTTTGTAATCGATATGGCTCATTACGTAATTTCAAATCGATCATTAAACTCAAAATCAACAAAGTTTAATTTCAGTTATTAATAGATGTAATCCGTTAGGTAAATTGATAGGTTTTAAAAGTTTTATCTCACAAATAAACAACATAGTAAATTAAATACTGGGTATATATTGACAAATTTTCAATAGTAAATATGTACAAATATTTTTTCGTAAAACGAAAAATGGTTAACGCAACAAGCAATAATGAACCCCAAAAGATAATTGTGCTTGTATCTGTTAAACAAAATCTAAAACTAATTCTTACAATTTATGTTAATTAATCCTTTATCCGTAGGTATGCTTTTAGTAATCTTTTTTAAATTGGCAAACACACATTTCACAAAACAGTACAGGCAGCCGTATCCTTTAACGCATTCGGCTGTTACACTCGCGAACGCAGTGTCTATTGTTCACTCGCGGATCTTTCATCTGGGCTCTTCGCCTTAGCATAACATCACGTTATGCTTTAATGTGTGCCCTTCAAAACGTTTAACACAATGAAGAATGTTTACTTCCACTTAAATATATCAAAACTCTTATTTGTTTTGTACAGTTGACTTATATTGCTAACGATTGTACACATATTACATGTACTTCCGTCAATGTCAATGTTGATCACCAAAGTCTTCACTAAATTTTAGAAACTTTTAGTTCCATTACTTAAAGGGTTACTTTAGGATTTCTCTATATTATTATCGTCGCACGCTGTACTACTGAACACTATTAACAAAATATTTGCTGTGTTATTTTTAAAGCTACTTTCGCACTTTTTAAATTTCTTGAAGAAAATCACTTATATAAGCGCTGCTACTGAATTATAATTTCACAAATAGAGTCCAAAACTGACCATTCTAATGGACCAACCAAAACAACGACCGCGCGATCTTTACTTAACTTTCACCCATCGTTTCTGACCAACTGAATCCTTTAATTGGGGTTTAGCTTATATACCTTCTACCCGGCATATTACCAAAATCTTGAATTTACTTTTAAATTCAATGAAAACTCTCCGAAAAAACCATTAATTGCAATTGCATTCACACTATACATTATTCAGACCATACTTCAACTTTCTGTGAAAGTCTCACATGTGGGCGAATCCTCCTTTCGCACAATTAAGCAACTATCTCACATTCTAACTTCATTCTTGAACATGCATAAAATTTTCCATTACTGTACAATCTTACAAAACTTTTACAAACAAAATTTGCATACACATTCCGTACTGCATGTTAATATATCAATATATCAAAAACTCACTCACTCACACGTCTACAATCATTTCTTTAGTCCAAATTCCTTTATACACAGTAGCAAAACCAACAGTCTCTTACCAGTGTCATCCTAGTAAAAATTGTCATAAAAAATGATTTCTTAACCAAATTTAATGCTTTCAGCACGAAAATTTCTCTACAACATTCAAATGTTCCTTCATATCATAACTAATTCTTCATTAAATTCCAGTGGCGTATCATTTACACCAACTTACATTTTGAATACGCAAAAAAAAAAATTTCCGTGCAAACACTTCATTTACATTGAAAATACGTTAGATGCGTTATCCAAATACTGCACATACAAGATGCGTCAAAATAACCTTAAAAGGTTCGATTCTAAAGGTTATCATTCATATTAGCATAAAACTACTGTAAAGATTGTGCCCTGCTTTGATAATTTGTAGGCCAAATCGCCTGAAGTGAGGTTATTCGATAAGAATGCAAATGCAAATTTTATTATGTTCATAGGCAAGTAGAATAGCGAATATCGGTTTAATGTGAAAGGACACGTAAAGAAGTGGTCTGTGTTACACAAAAGCAAACGCACCTCATGGTATACGTTTAATTATCTTTACTAGTTTTTTTTTTTTACAAAATGCTTTGGCATATAGTCAGGATGAGAAGCAACAGGGGACTATTCTGTGGTTTTGAAGTGACTTAGTGACAAGTGCTCAAACCAGACGGCGTTTCAACGTTAAACGTTTTATTTCTTCTTTTTACAAAATACTTTGGTAATATGGTTAAGCGTACACTTTCTGGCGAAGTACGCGAAAACATTGTAAACAGTTACAATGGTGTTCCTTACTTCATATGTAGCACACTTAACACAAAAACCACATTTTGATATCTTAAGCAGTATAGGTACAATTACAGGGACGAACGAACGGACAAAACACTGGTACCAGTGAATATGGGAAACTAGGTATCCGAAAGAGCACTTTTAATCTAAAAAATATCTTATCGGTATGTAAGCAGTTTAAAAAGTTTATGTTCGCATTTTGTAACAATTTAAAGATCAGTTAAAGATTCATGTAACCATTAATAACAATTTTAGAGAGTCAAAAACACTGGAACCCAGTCGACCGCTAAAGATGATAGCTTAGCTATTGAATCGCGTTCGGTATTATATTTTTGTGTGGTACGTAGGTGTATTTTGTTTATTATACAGGGTGTATTTTGCCACCGACAAACGAAAACTGGAGATTCCATGATGCAAAGTAAGACAAAAATGATCATAAACGCTTTTCCGAAAATGCTTCCTAACCGAGATACAGGTTTATTTAAAAATACTTTTTTAAGGTTTTTTTAAGATTCCTCAAAAACTACAAAAGATATTACACTGAGATTTGGTACACCTAAATGTCTAATTAAATACAATTAATTAGGTGACTTTGAGACAACTGACCCCATCCAGTGGCGTAGAATATTTTAAGTTAATCAGTTTAAGTAAAAAAAAACACACGCCCCCGGTTTTTTTCAAGAAATATTTTTTTGATAGATTCAACACTTAATTCTGCAAATAAAATCATACTTAGTATTGTTTCGTTTCGGCACCCCGTTTTTGAAATATTTTGCATTAACATGAACGACCACATTATTCAATAAAAATCCAAATTTGTTTTATTTTACAAAAAAATAACGCAGTTAACTATTAAGTACATTATTAAAAAGATATTGAAGGAATCAAAAACAAAATAATAATTATTTTTATACATATTGTTCAATATGTCCTCCTTCCTTCTGAATGCAAGCTTGTATTCTTCTTAGCAAATGAAACCTAACACGCTGAAAAAATTATCTCACAGCCCTAATCTCATCGCATGCTATCTGTATGAGTAGTACTGAGGCACTTGCGCCGCCATCTTGGATTTTGACGTCACAAGACTGCCCACGTGGGGGACCGGATTTTCCACCCTTATTTTTACTCGCTTACGTGTAGGACATATTTTTTCACCCCTATTTTTACACATCCACGTGTGAGACCGTATTTTCAACCCCTGTTGGAATTTTCATCCCTAATTATTTTTTACACACATCCAGGTGGGGGACCGCATTTTCCACCCTTATTTTTATACGCTTACGTGAGAGACCGTATTTTTTACCCTTATTTTGAGATGGTGATCTTTAAATACACTTTTATTGTTATATTTCAGATTTTATGGAAATAATTAAAACAGTCCATTCTGTCTGGACTGATCCTCATAATTAAGTTTTTAAAATCAAAGGTGTTAATCATCTTTTTAATATCAAGGGCGTTGTCTTCTTTTAATTGTATGATGCATTTACAGAAGCCCACTAGATAAACATTTCGAAATACTACCTGACGTATTTTAATAACATTGCAATTAGGAATAGCTGATAGCTCCATTAAAATGAAGCGTTAATTAACTTTTATGAGTTCGAGGTAAATAAAAATGCCGTACCAAGCAATAGTGTTATAAACTAGTGGAGGTCGTTATTAATTCGTGTATAAGTTGAAGGTTGTGTATGTAGAAGGTCGTCTTAATCGGGTTGTGTCGTTATAAATTCGTACACAGTTAGAAGACCACTACATGCATGGTAATTAAAGAAAAAGTGTAATAACATTTTAAGGTGATTAGACATTCGTTTTATAATAATAATAAAAGCATATTACAAATTACATTGTAAAACAAAAAAAAACAGTTATCTATATCATCATTACGAATCGTGTCAGATAAAAAATTAATTTCTGATTGTTATCTCCGACACCAACAAATTCAAGAACATGATCGATATGTTTTAATTTAAACAAGTAATTAAGAAAAACACGCTAATAAAAGTAATATAGGAAAGTACAGTCAATGTGTACGTGATTATTATTATCTAATCAATTCTTTAAATTATATCTGATAAACAAGTTCTAATAAATGTTAATAGTAAACACAAAATTAAATAAACTATCTTTTACATCATTTCCCAGAGGCTAAAAATAATTAATTAATAAAAATAAATAAAGATCATCATCATCTTAAAGCTATCAGATTAAGAATTTCCCTCAGGTTAAAAATAATTAATTAATAAAAATAATTAAAGATCATCATCATCTTAAAAGCTATCAGATTAAGAATTTCCCTAGGATAAAAAATAATTCATAAAAAATAATTAATAAAAATAATTAAAGATCATCATATTATATTAATAAAAATAATTAAAAGATCACCATCTCAAAATAAGGGTAAAAAATACGGTCTCTCACGTAAGCGTATAAAAATAAGTGTGGAAAATGCGGTCCCCCATGTGGGTGTGTGTAAAAAATAATTAGGGATGAAAATTCCAACAGGGGTTGAAAATACGATCTCACACGTGGATGTGTAAAAATAGGGGTAAAAAAATACGTCCTACACGTAAGCGAGTAAAAATAAGGGTGGAAAATCCGGTCCCCCACGTGGGCAGTTTTGTGACGTCGAAATCCAAGATGGCGGCGCAAGTGCTTCAGTACTACTTGTATGCGATTCCAAAGTTACCCTCGACTATCAATTTGAACAGAATAGACACGAGTTTTCAGATACCCCCCACACAAAAAAATCCAATGGGTTTAAATCTGGCGATCGTACCGGCCACGGTACTTCACTTCCTCGTCCAGTCCAGCGTCCAGGGAACCATATATTTAAAAATTCTCTGACGTTTCGTGTAGAATGTGGTGGTGCACCATCACGCATGAAATACATGTTCATTCTAACATCTAAGGGTACGTCGTCAAACAATTCTGGCAAATCTTCTCTCAAAAAATTTAAATAGAATTCCCCAGTAAGTCTTTGATGAAAACGGATAGGTCCGATTAGGTGATCGTCTAGTATACCTATCTGTTTAATCTTGCAGATTAAACAGGGTATTTTAATAATGTTAATAATTTTAGTAATTTTATATTTAGTAATAAGTTGAGTAATAATAGAATTAACAAATGTAAAACGAATCGCAAGCAAAACTGAATATAAAGCAGGTTAATTATTGCGACAAATTGTGCTGATACAAAAGTGTGTAAGGTTGAAATTACACATATACTATATGCATTATAACTAGTAAGCACAAAAGGCGCTTAAAAGAATAAAACATGACCTACTAACTAGGTCAAAACAATAAAACACGTCATGTAGAAAGTTGTATATAAAGTGTAAATAGTATCGAATAAATCAGTTCTTGAATGAATCTCATCTTTTATTCAATTACTCAACAGGGTTGTGAGGACTAGTCTACAATTGGTACGAGTGACGGCGTACCCCTCACATTAAACCCCAACTAATCAATCTCTCTAATCAGAGAATTGAACATGGTCCTTCGAGCCACCAACATCG
This sequence comes from Vesta saturnalis, assembly GCA_036346205.1. Lineage (NCBI taxonomy): Eukaryota > Metazoa > Arthropoda > Insecta > Coleoptera > Lampyridae > Vesta > Vesta saturnalis. The sequence continues at coordinate 3,403,772 of JARFJB010002098.1, read as the reverse complement.
GCAACCAGTAAATTAGTCATGGTCCTTCGAGCCACCAACATCGGCAACCAGTAAAATTAGTCATGGTCCTTCGAGCCAACAACATCGGCAACCAGTAAAATTAGTCATGGTCCTTCGAGCCAACAACATCGGCAACCAGTAAAATTAATTACTATTGAAGACATCATCCACCACCAACAGCAGCAGCTATTGAACATCAGCCTATTGAAGACATCAACACCACCAGCTACATTCAATTCACCACCACCACCGCCAAAAGAAGTTACAGCAGCAAGTCTACCTCTGTCAACTATAAGGATTTACGCCCCTTATCGGAAAGAAGAAGCATAACGACAGTGGGTAAGAAAATCAAGCTTTATAAATAAGAAACAACACAAGACTCAAAGCGAAAAATGGAGAAGATAAACAAATTGGCCAACAACCAAAATGAAATTGGCAAGGCTATGGAGAAGATGTTTACAAATATGAAGAAAGATGCGGCGGCACGGAAGAACAAGGTGTACATTAATGAACGTAGCAAGGCATTGGAAACATGGTGGGAAGAAGCGAACAGCACACATAATGAAATATCCAAACTGCGGATAGATGATCATGACTACCACACGTCAGAATGCTTTGAAAAATTGGGTAAACTATATAATCACATTAAGAACTATCTGGTAGAGCTGGAAAAGAAGCTAACAACCACCTCGCAAGAAGACGATGGGGTCGATAAAGAACAAGAACAGCGATTGAAAAGACAAGAGATCAAGCTGCAACAACTAGGTGCTCTATTACAACAAGTAGAAGAAAGATTGAAGAAAGAAGAAAACACGGTCCAACTTAAGTTATGGCAAGACAAGATTCAGCGCCAATGGACTGCAATTGAAGACCTGCACGAACGCATCAAGGTACATGAAACAAAACATCAGGACAACTATTTTTCAAACAGCGAGTTCGATAAAACCGAACAATGGTGTGACCAAATAAGCATCGAACTCGGAAACAAAATACAAATGGTTGGAGATAAGGCATGCAGCATCAAGATGCCAGAAATAAAGCTACCTATGTTCAGCGGTGGCTATGAAAATTGGATGACATTCCAAGACCTGTTTGAAAAAAATACACTCCAACAAAACGGTGACAACAATAGAAAAATGCAGTACCTTAAAAGCAACGTCACAGGAGAAGCATCAAAACTAATCCAACACCTTCAAATAGCAGAATGCAATTACAAAACAGCATGGGAAATTCTCGAGAGCAGATACAACAACAAACGGTTAATGGTAAAAGTTTTAATAGACAAAATTCTAGACTTTCCCACCATCCAAGAGCAAGATGCAGGTGCAATAAGGCGTCTGCATGACACCACTTATGAGTGTCTGGAAGCAATAAAGAACCTAGGAGTAGAAACAGCCTCCTGGGGTCCTCTTATTGTCCACATAATAGCAAGAAAATGGGACACAGAGACAAACAAACTATTCGAACAATCGCTGAAAGCACCAAATGAAATACCACTAATGGAGGAAGTAATGGAATTCCTCAAACTAAGATTCCAGTCAATGGAAGCGATGTCCCAGACAAGAAAATCACACCATACTACCACACGAGGACAGCCCCAATGGAACCCCCAGTGGCAGAATAAACGGCAAGCATGCGTCTACTGCAACCAATATCACAAGTTGGGTGACTGCATCAAGTTCAAAGGGTTGTCAACACAAGCCAGGATCACATTCGTGAGAGAAAAACGTCTATGTTTCAATTGCATGGACCACAGTTCCAACATCAGATGCCACGCAATACGGCGGTGCACAACATGTCAGTACCCGCACCACACATTACTGCACCAGGAATACAAAAAACCTGCAACACACCAGCAAACAAAATCGGCAGCGCACGCTTCAACCAAAGAAGTTAAGGAAGCATGCAGCCCCGAAAATAGAAAAAAAGAAGTTTTATTAGCAACAGCAATTATCAGAATAAAGGACATCTTCGGTGAATTTCAAATGTTACGAGTATTAATCGACCCAGGGTCACAGGCATCATTCATTACAGAAGAGTCGGCACAACTATTAAAACTACCAAGGAAAACAGTACACGCCGAGATCAGCGGTTTAGGAGGGTCTACACCAACCAAGGCAACCTCAAAAATAAATATCCAACTAAAACCTTTACATCCAAGTACCTTCTCACTAACCACAGAAGTTATAGTGCTAAACAAGATCACGGAGAATCTTCCCATGAAGCAATTCAAGTTCGACAACAGCCAGTGGACAAACCAAATATTGGCAGATCCCACACTCGATAAACCGGGGCCAATAGATGTGCTTCTGGGAGCTGAAGATTACGCAAAGTTAATACTAGACGGGGTAAAAAGAACAGGCGACGTATTAGGTCAGAACTCAGAATTAGGATGGATTTTGTCAGGGCAGATCTACAATCCTAAAAAAGAAGAAGTGACGATAGTTAGTATGGTATCACGGGAAGAAGAAACGCATTTAGAAAAATTATGGGAACTCGAGGAAATTCCAAGGGCAGTGAAAATGTCCCAACAAGATGAAGAGTGTGAAGAACACTACCAACAAACCACACCAAGGGAACCAATCAAAGAGTATCAACTTACAACCGTTACACATGGAACAGCTTCCGCACCTTACCTAGCGGTAAGGACATTACAGCAACTAGCCCAAGATGAAGAAAACAATTACCCGCAAGCATCAGCAGTAACACTGAAAGATTATTACGTGGACGACCTGTTAACTGGAACCCCAACAGTAGAAGAAGCAAAATTTTACAGGAAGAATTAATCACATTATCAGCGAAAGGAGGATTTACGTTAAGAAAATGGGCAGGAAATCACACAGAACTATGGAAAGAAGAAAAAGAAACGTCGGAACCACTGGATATCAACCAAAACGAAACAAGAAAATCCCTAGGAGTGAGATGGCTACCAGATCAAGACAGCTTTCAATTCAAGGTAGCAGTCAACAACAAAGCATTAACAAAAAGAAGCATACTATCAGAAACAGCAAAAATCTTCGACCCGCTAGGGTGGGTCAGTCCAATAACCATAACAGCCAAACTAATAATACAAGAATTATGGATAAGCGCAATTAAATGGGATCAGCAAGTGCCGGACAACATAGCAGCAAAATGGGCGAAGTTCCGGGACGACCTAAAAACTATAGAAGAACTAAAAATACCAAGATGGATCCACCACACTCAAGGCGAGTTACAGTTACACGGGTTCTGCGATGCATCAGAAAAAGCATACGGTGCAGTAATATATGCGAGAACCAGTCAAGGGGAAGTAACGTTACTCACAGCAAAATCAAGAGTAGCACCTATCAAGACAAAAGCGACGATACCCAAGTTAGAATTATGCGCAGCAGTACTATTAGCAAAACTATTGAGAAGAACAGCAGAGGCACTAGAAATTTCAAACATAACGGTGTATGCATGGAGTGACTCCATGATAACAATAGCATGGGTCAAAGGGGAGCCATCCAGATGGAAAACGTTCGTAGCCAATAGGGTGATGGAAATCAATAACCTCGTTCCACATCAACAATGGAATTATGTCAGCACAGAAGAAAACCCAGCAGACATCCTGTCAAGAGGATACCCAGCATCCAAAATAAAGACCAAATCCATATGGTGGAATGGACCGGAGTGGCTGAAAACAAATGCATGGAAGGAATACCAAACACCAAACACAACCACAAAACTAGAGCTGAAGAGATGTCTGACAACCGTAAAATAGAAGACAGCAGCATCATAAACCGATTCTCCTCATTGCAACGACTGCAACGAGTAATCGCCTACTGCAACAGGTTCAGCAAGGCATGCAGAAGACAGCAAAGTAAACACAAACACCTAGAATTAGAAGAATTAAGCAGGGCAATGCATCAAGTCATCAGAATGACACAGCACCAGCACTTCGGCAAGGAGTTAGAAGCACTACAAAACAGCAACAAGTGTTGAAAAACAACCAAATGGCAACACTCAACCCATTTATAGATGGAGAAGGCATCCTACGTGTGGGAGGAAGATTACACAATTCACAATTGTCATTTGACGAAAAGCATCCTATAATACTACCACCAGGCCAACAACTTACAAATTTAGTGATACTAAAGGCTCACCAAGAAACACTGCATGGGGGGACCCAGATCACACTTGCATACCTACGCAGAAAATACTGGATAATAAACGGCAAAAGGGCAGTAAAATCAGTCATCCATTCATGCACGACATGCATCAGATACAAGAAACAAACTACACAACAGCTTATGGGGAATTGCCGCGCTAGGGTAACTCCATGTTCACCATTCACACACACCGGGATAGATTACGCCGGTCCAATTCAAATAAGATCATGGAAAGGAAGAGGACACAACGCATATAAAGGATACATTGCAATATTCATCTGCCTAACAACCAAGGCAATACATCTGGAAGTAGTAAGTGACATGACCACAGAAACATTTCTAGCAGCAATGAGAAGATTCACATCCAGGAGAGGTCATTGACACACATATACAGTGACAATGGTACAAATTTTGTAGGAGCAAATAACATTCTTCAAAATGAAGTTCAAGCAATAATGGAAGAAGTGAGAACCCAAGAATCATCAGTAGGAATAAAATGGCACTTCATACCACCGTCCACACCACATGTTGGCGGCCTATGGGAAGCCGGAGTGAAGTCAGTCAAACACCACATGAGGCGAGTTATTGGAGAAGCAACATTAACATACGAGGAACTAACTACACTAATGCACCAAATAGAAGCATGTCTAAACTCAAGGCCATTAATACCAATCACATCGGAACCAGGAGGTATCATATTAACTCCTGGCCATTTTTTAACTGGAGAAGCACTACTAGGTCCACTACAACACACAACAAACACCATTGAAGAGAATCTAAGTACAAGATGGAGACTAGTGCAGAAGATGAAGGCGGACTTTTGGAAAATTTGGTCATCAGAATATTTAAGCAGTCTGCAGCAAAGGTACAAATGGAAACAAAGCAAGGAAAACGTGATGGTAAACGACATAGTGTTAGTAAAGGACGAAAGTTTACACCCCGCTAAGTGGCCATTAGAGAAAGTAACAGAAGTCCATACAGCAGCAGATGGCATGGTTCGCATCGTAACAACCCGCAAACCAGATGGTAAAACAAGTAAAAGGCATATTCGAACTTGATCCCCATACACTCTCCGGCCAAAAACAACACGAGCACGAAGACATCCGGGCAGGGAAGAAACAAAAGCAATCTCACGTACTACAAGTAGCACTTGGACTCTTAACAATGTTAACAGTTGCAAGAGCGAATTTTACGATGGAACATCCAGATCCAGGCCTATACGTAGAGCATATAGGTAATGCACAAATCGGAAGAGGTACATTCCGGATCGATCTACAATTCAACACAATTAATATTGAAGAGGATATCATAGAAGCAATAAACGCTACACATGGGTTTGACAAGCTGTGCCAGCAAGCCACAAGGATATCAGAAGAAATACATTGCAAGGAGCTGACTCATCACACAAGTGAATTAAGTAAACAACTAAAATGGTTACAAGAAGGAATACGAGCAGGCATCCACTCAAGAAAGAAAAGGGCATGCTAGGGACATTCTTACATCAATATTTGGAGTAAATGACGAAGTATACAAGGACATCAACGCATTAACCAAGAATCAACAAGAATTAATGAAAACAGCAGACCGTCAAACCAAATTCATGCTATCGGCACTATCAACATTTAACAACACAGAAATAAGACTCAACAGACAACTCGAAAGCTTCATGAAGAAACTAAACCTGGGACTGGACGCAATATCCACAATGGAAAAATGGTACAAGACCATAGATGAAAACCAGCTAAACTTACACATTCTAAACTCATATCAAATAGCAGTAAACCTCACCAACGAAATATATAACCATTACAACAAAATTCTAGACGTAAATCGTGGTTACGGCAGCTTCACTGAAGTCCATATAAAGGAGATTGTAACATCAGCATCAAAGAAGCTACCATCCAACATACAAATACTAACACGTCCAATAATAAAGATGTCTGTAAAACAAGATGAACAACAAATCCATGTATCAGGATACTTCATCATTACAGAAATCATGCAGTATGTCGTATTGAAAATAACTCCAATACCACTGAAGATTAAGAACGGGACATATGGGATAATAGAAGTTGGAGCTGGAGTCATTGCCGTAGAATACAACTCTCAACTCTACTTCCAGCTATCAGACGACGAACTAAAGACCAGTGTATTCATCGGAAGACATACAATGATATGCACACCTACGGTAGTAAACAGCATAGAGCAGAGGCCAAATTGTATAATAGATCAACTATATCAACGAGTGGACAAGAATTCATGCAGGACATCAATACACACAATAGATGGAATAATCTGAAGCAACTATACATGCCCAACACATGGATGTTCATAACGAAAGATGTGGTCAAAGAGCGGTAATATGCAATGGAGTAAGACAAGACATCACGTTAAACCAAACTGGCATCATCCAAATATCATCAGAGTGCTTAGTTCAAACAAAACAAAGCATTCTAAGTCCGACACGTCAGGACAGTGTATCAGTAGTTACAAGTTATCACAAACCAGTGCAAATAAACATGGCAGACACAATCCAACACAAGACGCAAGCAAACACCACTCATAGGGAAACCATACTAAAGGCAACAGATCAACTAAGTGACTTAATGCAAAAGAAGAAGAAACCCAGGAAACAGAAGAAGAAAGATTCCAGATGGAACAACTTTACGCCATCCCAACCACCTCGTCGCGGCAGAATGTTCAATCTACGAATGAACATGAACTTCGGGCCCGGCAGGATGTTTAATCTTGCAGATTAAACAGGGTATTTTAATAATGTTAATAATTTTAGTAATTTTATATTTAGTAATAAGTTGAGTAATAATAGAATTAACAAATGTAAAACGAATCGCAAGCAAAACTGAATATAAAGCAGGTTAATTATTGCGACAAATTGTGCTGATACAAAAGTGTGTAAGGTTGAAATTACACATATACTATATGCATTATAACTAGTAAGCACAAAAGGCGCTTAAAAGAATAAAACATGACCTACTAACTAGGTCAAAACAATAAAACACGTCATGTAGAAAGTTGTATATAAAGTGTAAATAGTATCGAATAAATCAGTTCTTGAATGAATCTCATCTTTTATTCAATTACTCAACAGGGTTGTGAGGACTAGTCTACAATTGGTACGAGTGACGGCGTACCCCTCACATTAAACCCCAACTAATCAATCTCTCTAATCAGAGAATTGAATTGAATTGAATCCAAATATTTTCACTAAATCTGTGTTGGTGAGCTGTAACTACAGTTGGATGTTGATTTTCATCTAACCATTTGTGGGAATTATGCAAGTTTATTATTCCATTTCGGGAAAAAATACACTCACCAGTGGCCAATAAGTTTCTAACAAATTGTGCATCTTTAGCATTTTTATTTAAAACCATTCGCAAAAATTCATTCGACGAGCATGGTCAGCAGGAAATAATAACCTTTGTAGGTGAAAGGGATGTAAATTTTGTTCTCGTAAAACTTTCCAAGATTTGCTATGCGACACACCCAATTCTAAACCTAACTCACGCGTACTTATTCATGAATTTTCATAAACTCTGTCTAAAATTTGTTCCTCAATTTCAACTGGTACTCGTCCGGAATTTTTCTTTCCTTTTAAACTTCCACACTCTAACAAGTTACGATGAACGGTTCTATACGTAGTATGATGTGTATGTCTTCTATTTGGAAATCTTTGTTCATAAAGTCGAGCAGCTGCACGAGCATTGCAATCAGTATTACCATAACATAAATGCATATCGACCAGTTCTCGTTTGGAATAATTCATTTTTTTCACAGTAATTAGACACAAACAATGAATTACAAAACACGCGTAAATGCAACTATTTTATTTAATTTGGTTATTACTGAATAATGTAGTCGTTTAGGTTAATGCAAAATATTACAAAAACGGGTGCCGAATCGAAAAAATACTAAGTATGATTTTATTTGGAGAATTAAATGTTGAATTTAACAAAAAAATATTTCTTCAAAAAAAGCAGGGACGTGCGTTTTTTTTTACTTAAAGTGATTAACTTAACATATTCTACGTCACTGGATGGAACCAGTTGACTCAAACTCACCTGATTAATTGTACTCAATTAGATATTTAGGTGTACCAAATCTCAGTGTAATATCTTTTGTAGTTTTTGAGGAATCTTAAAAAAAATCTAAAAAAAAATATTTTTTAGTCAACCTGTATCTCGGTTAGGACGCATTTTCGAAAAAGTGTTTATGGTAATTTTTGTCTTATTTTGAATCATAGAATCTCCAGTTTTGGTTTGTCGGTGATTTTAAAATACACCCTGTAGAATGAAAACATTTCTTCTTACACATAAAAGATATGCTAAGTTTCATCCATTGACCACTGTTTCGCGTAGAAGAATATATTTTACTGTTTCTAATGGTTTATAATAAATCTGTAACTCTTGTATAATGTATGTATCGATTTGTTTTACCTTTTGGATATGTACATACTTTAAAGATGCAAATCATCAAATTATGCTAAAAATAAATCTTCTACATATTCAAACACTATAAAAAGTGTATTACTAAATGCAGATCACAGAATTTCAATAATATTCTCCAGACAGTCGTATAATGTAGTCACATGCATACGCTACTTCATTTCAACCACCGCTAATATAAATACACGAAAATTATTCAACAGATTATTAAGTCAATTCACTTGAAATATGTTTTGTTTGAAATTTTTATTTTCAAACGAACTTATTAATAATTCATTTTTGTGTATTTGCTCTACTAGCTGTACATCAGCTTTTTTTTTATAATACATAATTTAATTAATTACCTGTGGTCTGTTCCAACACCCAACTTTCTAAGTATAACTGGTTGATCTTGTGGACCGTGTTCTTTCAGCACTTCCTGTAATCTAATCAAACCTTCGTCGGTTTCATATATAACAGCATATTTCTTCCATTTCATTTCTCTTAAAAGGGTGGCAAAAGCTGTTGCTAACATATACGGTTCTGGAAATAAATTGAATATTAAATTATGCTTGTATTCGTTTTCAGCGGAAAATTGTTCCAATTTAGGATTCCAGAATACTTGAAATTGTGGAATTTCTAGATTCCTTGCGATAGATTCAACTATTTGATTGGTGTTGGGAGTATCTGGCCCGAATATTGCTGCTACTCCTTTTTCAGCTAGCTCACATACTGCAAAAAATTAATACTATAAGTTAAATAATAACGAACGCAGACACAGTATGTAATTAACTTTACTATATTATAAATTACCTATTTAGAGAGTGTGCCAAGTTTATATGCTTTGGTTAAAATATTTATGCTACTGCTGTTCTAACCTAGTATATGATATATGTCACGTCCAAGCTATAAAGCTTATTTTCTATAGTCTCTGGAGAAATTACTTAAAATGAGCAGGACAAGATAGCTTTTAGAACTAAGAAATAGTTTATTTACTTTCGTAACTTTCCAGAAATCTGCAGTTTGTTTGAACACAAAGCTAAATCGTCAAAGAGAAAATGGACAAAAATAAACGCTCAATTCAATTAAATTTGGAAATCTTTAATTCAATTTGATCATTTGGTTTTAAATTAATCAAATAGCGATATAAGGTATGTGTGTACTCAAAAATGCAGTTATTTTAAAACATTTTACATACATCAACTTGTTACCCTCACATCAATATGTCAAAGTAAATTTATACTCGATAAATGCGGTAAACGGACGGATGGATATGTCCGTTCTTGAGGAAATCCTTTGTACGATGCCCCACAGTTTTGTGTGAGTTTATTGTGTGGAAGTTAGCGGACACGTCATGATAAAAACAAATTGAATTTTAGAGACATTTTTCTTTCAGGTTTTATCACAAATGCAGGGTGTTTTAGTGAATAAGTGTATTACAAACAGTACATTAATAATTAGCAACTTTGTTTTACTTATCAATATGATGTGTTAGTATGTTTTATATTAAATTATTTCACTGTTATTACATATAAAAGTATGAAAACTGCCATCTCCTATATACAGACATTGGGCTTCGAATTATGTAACAAAATATAATTTTTGTTATCTCCTATTACATAAAATTTAAGAATTCAATGATGAGAAAGCATTCTACTGCTGTGATAAAAAAGATTTGAGTGAAAACAGAAATTTGGCCAAAAAAGTGTGAACATTTCTCTTGTTCTATACAAACCGGGCTACGAATCTCATTTCATCTCAGGGTGGGTTAATAGTAATTACGCAATCGTCTTCGTATATTCTAGTTTTACACATTAGTACCTACAGTGATAAACTAATAACATATTGATATTAAACAATGTGAAAGTAATAAACTTTTAGAATGACCTGCGCATTTTACTAATATTGACGTTATACGCAACAATTGGCGGCTTACTTTACTTTTATTGTATACTGCGTCCAATTTTGGTTGAAATTGTAGGGTATCTCGTTTGCGCACAAAGATAGAAAGATGCGGTTTTCGCGACCCGTTTCTACTATTTCTTGAAACGAAAGATACCACAAAGAGAATTATCATACTTGTATTAGTATTTGAGATACAGGGCGAAATTCAAAATTTGCACATTTTAAGCACCCCTCGTAACTGAATTGCGTTGTAATTTATGGAAATGGTGAAAAGTGGGATTTTATACAGAATTTTCTGTTGAATTTAGTGGCGTGCATAGTTTTTCCCCACAAAAAGTCAGTTTCTTTGCAATAAACCAAAGTTTTGTCTTTTTAAGTGCATATTTTTTTATTGCATAATGGAGCTTACTCTCAGCTTTCAAAAATGTATATTTTGTGGTACTACATTTGTATTATTAACCTCAAAAATTAATGTTACGTTAATTTAAAATTTTCATTACATAGTTGACCATGATACCTATAAACTCAGTATAAACGCGTATTTTCTTGAACATCCAAGATATATTTGAGTATTCAAAAAGGGTGTTACACGACCAAACCGCACTAGGCGTCGTGTATGCTTACTAATGTAAGCGGGTTGCCAAGCCAGCTAACAGGGAGATGGGTGTAGTCGAAATAAGAAGTAAAATGAATGATTAATACGCTCAAACACCTTACACCGATATTCAAACAGCTCAGTCCGGGAAAATATGCCTCTAGGCGCCACCACAATCGAAACTTTGCTAAAATAATTGTCTTAAGCTGGGTGTTAATTAACCCTACTTGATCGTGGAAAGTAGAATTGTGCTTACTCAGTAAACTCTTATACGAGGGTCCTAAAACAACCACTCGTCCCAAACAATTCAACTCAAACTCAAATATATTTAGTACTACCCAGGTTATTAGAAACTTTTTGAATACACTTCGTAAACCAAAATTTCCACAACAAAATTTATCACTCAAATTTTAACTGCATTCACGTAACCAACAGTTATACAAAAAAAAACTGTAATACACGGGTCGTCACAAACTTCCTGATTGTACCCTGTACATCCAGAATACCAAAGTTATAACACGTTAACTGAATATTTTCTACGTATCCCTCGTATACATATAAAGTTAAATTTCTAGTTATTAATGCATAAAATAGTTCTTCATTCAATGATCGATAATTAATTTTTAAAATTCCTAATCAAAAGAAAATCAATGTCATCGGCTTAATAATTGTTCCTTTATGATACCTCTGAATCGTATGGGACATTCGTAAATATGCAAGTTCTCAAAACTCCATCTCTTAGTTATACTTAATGAAATTTTTAAATCAACAGATGATCCGTCATTAGTGTACTGCGTTAAACAAAACTAACATGAAAATCTTCTTTTTAAAATTAACCTGGCAAATATAACCTTTCAGGTTGTTCATTAATCTTAAAACCAAAATATGCAAAGTCTACGTCTAACTTGTCAAAAACTAGGTCACCAATTAAGTAAACGTCACAAATGTATCTCATAACTGGCTAAATAAACAACAAAATAAAAGTTGACGATAAATATTATATATATATATATATATATATATATATATATATATATATATATATATATATATATATATGTCCTGCACAAAATAATAAACAAATGTTTACATACACTACGACAGCATGGTTGAAAAACCACTGTAAATACAAATTTGCGTTTCTGCAAAAATTCAACATAACTCGAGACCGATTACCTTTTTCCTTCAACACTAAAAAATTAAACACAACAATACGCAAATAAAACTACCCAAAAAGATAATCGTGCTCTACTAAGTTTTCAAAGTTCTTAAATGTAATTCTTACTTAAAGACTGTCCGTTCATCCTACGCTTTTCTTTCTTCTCTCTTCCCGTAAACCAATTATTTGTAGTCCATGTGTATCCTTAGATTGCCTGAAGGCACATAACAAGTACTCCACAATTCCACAAACACTTATTCCTTTCGGTACTCGCGATTAGTCTAACTATACGAGGTTATTATTCCAATAAACCGTAATAAACTGTACACGTTTGGTTGCCTCTATAAAGTTTCGTGCAACCTTTAGGACAATTAAGCCCTTCCTAACACAAATAAACTTTTAATGTCATATAAAATTACTTTAACATTGGCTCAATTTACTACGAATATTTCGGTCACTTAAAGGTGGTCCCATAAATAATTTGAACTAAGGATCATTATAAGCACACGCGCCGCACTCAACACTATAACGTAACAGCTGTTATCTTATTATAAATCTGCTTACGCACTTTTCCTTGAAGAAAAATAAACTGATTTTATCTTCAACCTCAATTTTATTAATTGTTTTACTTATGAATGTCTTATACGATTCAACCCCTTTTGGGTTACGCAGTTGTTTAAACAATGACTGCCTTCAATATTATTCACAAATATAACTCCAACTCAACCCATTATGAAGCAACTCTTCACCTCGCGCGCGCGTCTTCCACCGAGCTCTCACCAAAAAGCAAAAAGCAAAAAGCAACCAGCCCCCGTCAATCTCTGACTTTCCTATTTATACCTCAAGCCATCCATATTTAAACATGTCTGACTTCCTCGCTATATTCACCCATGGTATTCACTCAAACTTTCTTAGTGCCGACTGATGCTACCCTCTGGACAAACACGCTTGCAATTACAATACATCTCCATGTTCGTTCTTACCTGCAAATTTTACAATTATTTTATGGAGAAGCCATTTCTCGTCATCACATTCATTCAGTGGCCACTCTGGACCATTACACAACTTTCAACGTTTATCTCTCACATGCGCTCATCCTCCTTCCGCAACATTTGCAAAAATAAGTACAGTCTAAGGTCTCAAATCCCATATACGTACACGTATTCTCAAAACTGATTGCACAACATTACGAGAACTTTCTATAATCAACAATTAAACATACCAAGTCTTTCTCTACATATTTCCTAAAACATTGTACACTTATACATTCACATCTTCCGGCAAAGATTACTCCTTTATCCTCCAACATTCCATTCCTTATTCAGTAGTCAACAGAAGCAAACATTATCGTCCCATCGACACATTTCTCTTCATATTTACATTCATCAGAATCTATTTATTCCAACATTCAAATACACGTATCTGCATACTGAATGATATTTCTTCTAAATTTCCGGTGGCGTATCACCCACCCACATACATTATGCATATTCACAAAAAAAAATTTTTTTCGTTCAAACTCAATACACCCGTACTCAAAACACGTAATACACGTCATTATAACATCTTACATACAGGGTGCGTCACACAACCTTACAAGGGCTACTAGATTCTTACTGCTTTATTATAAATTTAGGCTGAATACATATGTTCATTTAACTCGTATGATGATATTAAGGCCAACGAGAGTGCGGGGGCACTCGTATCACAATCTTCTGAACTGTCAAATTTTAAAACCTGGTCTCACAATTCTCCCGTGCAACGTTAAAACCTAGTAACTCTAGTTACTAGGTTTTAACGTTGTTTCAATAATTAGTCATTTTCAAGTACGTCACACTGACGTCATAAGCTCCGCCTCTAACCGCTGATCTTGGACAACTTGTGTTAGCGTTTCATAGGAACCTACGTGTTTTGCTGTGATTTTTGATTGTTTTCTCTAGAATAAATCGTGATAGTTGACTTATTGTAGTGTTAGTACACAATGTTAAGATATTTCGTAGTTAATTAGTCAACATTATCAAATAGTGTGTATTATAGTTGAGTTATGATTTTATGAACACGTGATTGCGCCTTTACGACATTGCAATTGAAATTTTTAAGTATTTTGTTACTTGATTTAATAATGCAAAGCCCATGTGAAGTTTGGTAAATTCCAGAAAAATGGCTTTAAGTGAGTCCACCATATGCTTGTCAAATATAAGATACTGAGCTTGCTGGTATTATCCCTATGAGAACTTTGATAGTGTTATGATATTTATTGGTAGACCAAGTTTTGCACTGTATTTCCATTTTTTTTTTGTCTTTTGCAATTTAATTTCAAAGCAATCTATATTTATGGTGATTCTATTGCCAAATGCTTGTTCAAAACAAGTTGGCATTGTTTTTATTAATTTGTCTCTTTAAGATCATAGAATAAATTTACATAGTCGAAAGTACATTACATTTAGTGTCGAATAGAAAATTCCAGTAATAGTTGGGATACTAACATGAAATGTATACGAAAACAAAGTAAAATCTAAATTTAACCTGAGTTTTATTAACGCTATCAAAAAATGATTGAACTTATTTGTAATAACTGCTTGTGGTGCTATTTTGCTGTAAGGTTCAATAAATTTTATAAATATTATATTGAAAGCCTTAGTATCCAGTGGAGTAACGAATCTATAACATACACATTTTAACACTTCATATACAAAAAAGCCTTATCTTGAATGTAATTCTTTAATTTGACAAGTTTGATGATAACTAACCTAAAAATCGCACGAACTTCTCAATTGTTCACTTCATTCACGTATTTCTGACGAATTGTATCAATACAATCTTCATCTACAAGTATTAGCATAGAAATATTTTCCCCGCCTACGATTTTTGATAAAATTGTCATGAAATAATCACAACCCATAAAAACGTGTGTTAAAGTTGTCCAACATCAGGCAAGGTCGCACTTTATGACGTCACTTGAAAATGCGTAATTGGAATGTCCGTAAAATTTTCTTTACGTAAGTATAAAAAATATTTTTCCATGACGTATGTAGCCGCTAATATGCAAAATCACTCGAAGAATCTTGAAATAATAAAATAACAAAACCTAGTATCTCGAAATAAGTACTTTGTTTTCTCCGTGTATGTAGTTCACAGGCAGGCATAGTACAGAAACTACACAACAGTCTAGTATCTCTTCCTTATTATGTTTTGGTGTAGTTTTCTGATTTATCCTTGTAAAATATTTTATATTGTGTCGGTGTGTTTTTATGCTAATTTTAGTGAGGTAAGATGTTCTCTAGAGGTCAGCGATTAGCTGGTGTAAGTACTTTTATTGTAGTTTAATGGAATATTAGTTCTTAAGACGCACTTATTACACAATTTATATTGCTAGTTATTTCAATTTGGTGGTCCTTAAAAGCAAACGCATTCTTAGTTCTTCTATGTTGCTTTACTTAATCGGTCTTTACTCAAATGTATAATGTATTTGAGTAGTCTATTGTCTTCGATAATACAGCGTTATTATTCCCCAATTACAATTATAATGCACAAGTCGTTTGTTAACGACGACTCTGATACAGACCCAACATACGATCCCAGTATTGAGGAGTCGCAAAAAACAGATTCGACATATTAAAGGATGTGTTAAATCAATCTAAAGAACCGAACGGTTGAAAAATGCAAAATATCTGGTTAGGCACACAAAGCAAAAAAAGTTAAAGTTTTACTACCTCCCTGTAAAATCGGCTGTAAAAAATTACTACCATTTTGTGAATTCTGCAACACGGGAAAACATTTTTAGATCATTTGGAGAATTAAATTGTTCGCAACGTCGACTGTTTCTAGATGCACACGTAAAGGAGAAACCAGTTAAATCTCGAACAACAAACATCCCGTCAAACAGAAGTTGTACGCTGCAATATTTTTTGACCAAAATTGGAATTAATAGCCAAGATATCTCTGTTTGTAAATCAATGTTTTTAAAAACTCTCAGTATAAAAACGGACGGTGTGTGATGATAGTGGGGCTTCTTCTAGAAAAATTAACTAGGGTGTAAGAGAAGTGTTAGATAATCTCATAAGAGTACATACAGAAGGATTTCATCCATTACAAACTTTGTCATGCTCCTAACAGGCGATATTTAGCTTGTCACTAACTCCATCTCAGGGCGATTGCGACACAGATTCTAAATTCACACGCAACAAGGGGGAAAATACCGAAACTTGGGAACACGATACAGACGTGTGAAATTTGTAAGGATTTTGAAAGTTATCATAAAAGATATGTTTTGGCAAGAAAAGAGTACAGTAAAGTGGCTTATATTTTGGTCAGACGATTGTTGTGCTCACAATAAGAACTGGGTTTTGTATTCAACTCTGGTTTGTGTAATTAATCAACAATGGGGCTCAACTAAAATCACCAAGGAATATTTTGAGCCAGGACATTCTTTTATGAAGGGTGATTCTGTCCACGGAAAGATAGGAGCCGAATGGAGAAGAGAAATCACATTTACGACATGAACGATTTAGTTGACGTTATAAATAAATCTTCCAATAACACTAAAGCCGTGGAATTGAACTATAATGACCTTATACAGTTTGAAGATGGGTGAAAATAAAGGAAGAAGTCGGCTACTGGAAACCGTATCATATCTCACTTGGATGAGTTGCAGAATTTAGGAAAAATAGTTTTTCGCTTTTTTATAGAACTTCTTTGCACACTCCCAGTTTGTGGAATCAACGTTTAAAAAAAAAGGTTCAATTGGAAATTCCCGAAAGAGTATCCGCAAACAGAGGAATTAAATGAAATGGTGTCAGAGTTGGCAGAAGATTAATTCATTCTTTTTTATTGATGTGAAGATTCGTTTTTTTTCGTTTTACTTCACTAATAACAAACAATAATTAAGTCCGTAAATTAATTAATTATGCACCGTTGAATATTGATAAGAAGAAAATTTAAAGATAGCCATTAATTGTAAATAGAAATTTTTCTTTCTTTCAAAATTAAAGGTATCAACTACTATAAACAACCGTTAATAATATTGGTCAAGTTGCTTTGGTATGTGTGAATCGTTACGATATTGCAGGCTCACACTCCATTAATATAAGTAATTTGACTGTAATCTCATTATATTTAGAATTTACATCAGTTCTACATACATAAAGACAAAATTTACATCGATTGGGGCTTGAACCTTGATGGCGCAGTTGGTAAGCGCGGTACTCTAGCAAAGTACAGGTCGTAGGTTCAAATCCTACTCGAGGTAAACTTTTTATTTATGTATTTAATAAAATTAATAATAATTGTTAATACATATTTATCTTTGAACTTATTCGTTCATGACAAAAAGTTATAATAATAACCGTTAATAATAAATAAAAAAGTAATAATTAACACCGTCCTCATAAATTAGTTAACTTAGTTAGTAAAAATTGGATTGTTAAATAGTTTTAATATAAATGGGTAAAGTTAAATCTCAAATACTTTCCATAAATTTCAACTACAACGAAAGGAATGTAATCTTTTACCATTGTGTAAAATTTTATATATTATAAATAATGCGAACACCGACAGATGTATCAAAGAGTAATCAGCTTCTGGAATTGCATGATTATGAGTTGAAAGAAGTGTTACTAATTATTATTAATTAAACCGTTAGATAGAATAAGTATTTTTATTAATAGAAATTGGTCGAATTTTATATCAATCGCATTGTGATTTTACAAATAATAGTTTTAGTCCGTTGAAATAAATACTAGCTCATTGATTGATTTAATATTAATTAAAAAAAATTGTTGCGCTGTCGCCTCATCGTTAAAATTATGGAATTTCCAGCCGTTCTCCACTTTTAAATGTCGTAGTCTATATAGGTTAGTGGTTTCACAAAAATGTTTATCTTTTTCCTACATTCTCAGTGCGAACGTAGCGAAAAATTGTATTATTGTAAATTGATATGAGGTAAAGAGTAGTTTAGCAATTAGTTAATCAAATTAAACTTAATAAAGACTAGCTTCGTAATTAGTGAAATTTAAATAAATTCACAGAGTTAATATTTATTAAGATTCATTCATTGTCATCGATCATTGGTGAAGGAATTCTGTTTGTCAAGGGGACCTGTGACCTTTGTCCACCGTATCCGCCTTCCATCCGTATTAGTTAAGTTTTAGGCACATCTTCGACCGTGAGGATTCAACCCTGAATTTATCCTCCACTGGGTACCCGAGGTAGCCGTTTGGAAGCCGTACAAGTTCAGGAGTGGATCCAAAGGCCGCCTGGACAGTAGATAATCTTTGGGTGGCGCCCGAATCCGTTCAATCTGCTTCAACCCCTGTGACGAAGAACCCGTTATCCGTCTACCGCCCAGGAGTTGACTTTGTAATAATATAAAATACCGTAACTTATAAGTACAACTAATAAATACATTTCCAAACGAGTCTTAATTTTGTGCTGGATTTCGTTGAGGGCAAGCTTCACTTGCCACCACCGAAAACCCGTTACATTGAGTAAAGCTGTTTATTCGTTTAAAATTGTACATAGGCGCTTAAAAAATCTGGAACACTGGAACTGTGGCAGGATCTGTAACAAACAAAATACACCCACGTACCACACAAAATTAAAAAACACCTAACGCGTTTCGATAGCTACGCTATCATCATCAGCGGCGTGGCTATCGAAACGCGTTCGGTGTTTTTTAATTTTGTGTGGTACGCGGGTGTATTTTGTTTGTTATGGCGGTTTACTTTACTGTAAGCAAAACCTAATATGTTTATTCAACTTTTAAGTAAAAGATTTCGAATTGTTTTTTGTTTACACGTACAATAGCTGTTTACTGCAACCAAATAAAAACCTAAAACTGTTTGTTAAATTTTTGGATAATAGGTTTAGAATTATTTTTTGTTTGTGTATTTATAACGGTATACGACTTTACTCAACTAAAGATAAAATAAGACATAAAAACTACACTCACAATTAATGTCTTCTTTATTTATTTCTTGATACTATTTTAAGAAAATGTATTTAGTCGAACAAATTGGAATTTGAAAACATAGTATCTCGATTTAAACACAGTATTGTTCATCTGACTATAATTTTGATAATACTACAAGATTCAGCTGATTTTCTAACATAAATTTCGTCGTTACCTCCAGCTGTACATCTTTTGGGTGCTGTATAACTGAAGAGTTGAAACAAAATCTATCAAAACACAGAAAAATCAGTTACCAGGTTTTAACGTTGCGCAGGAGAATTCTAGTCCGGGAATCGTTTTTTGATGTGTGTTTTTGGTGTTATTTTGTCAGAGCAATGCCATTATTGCCTGCTTTTTAATATTATTATTGCAACATTGAGTATAAGTCAAATGAGTTTTAATATTTTATGAACATATTCATGTAGAAAATTTGTCTGAGTTCAAATTAGCATAGTTAAGTTAGCTTTTGTTTTTATCTAAATATGTAATTAGTATTTAATCACACAAATATTGACTACATCAATAGTAGAATATAGACAATTAATTTCTATTTAGTTACTAAAATAATATTTTACGTAATTTTTGCACTTTTTAAGTACCTTTAAAGATACGATGTTTTAGCATTTAACAAACTATCCACCATCCGTCATAAATTTTAGATACGAGTTATCTAAGATCAGATTTTTACGAAAGCAAAGAAAATAATAAAATGGAAATCTTATTATTTTCAGAACTCACATGGAAACCGGACTCAAGCGGCTAAAATCATAACGGTGTTAAAACATAAAGAGGAAGAAGATAATAAAATGCAGGACGAAGGTCAATGCAGTACCGTAAGAAGTACAAAATTTAATACAGGATGAAGAAAACGAAATCCTGTGGAATGCAAATAAAACACAAGAGGAATTAAATAAAGCCAAAAAGAAGAAGAAAGTATTGCACAGAAAGAAAATGCAGTAGAGGAGTGAGAACAAAATATACTCGTAGCACAGGGAAAAGTTCAAAATGAAGTAAACTTCGAAGTAGCGCAAGAAACTGAGATTGAAGAACCTTTCCAAGACTCAAACCATTAGATCGGAGTGATTCTGAAACACAAGTGGAAGAAAATGTAGAGGAACAGGAAGATACCGAAGATTACACAAATAAAGGCCCTCTCAGAAAATGTGCAAAGAAGGGATAAGGAGATAGCTCAACTTGTGCTAAAACAGAATCAAATTTGTACGAATGCGGAATGAGTAATACAAAAGTATAAAAATAAAAAAAATAATAAAGCAAAGTTAATGGCAGAAACGGAACCCCGTCAATTACAGCTACGGTGTACTTTCAGAAAATGTTTAAGTTAAAAAAATAAACCCCAATGTAATGTAAAAATTATTATTAATTTTATTAAATACATAAATAAAAAGTTTACCTCGAGTAGGATTTGAACCTACGACCTGGTCGTAGGTTCAAGTCCTACTCAGGAAAACTTTTACTTTATGCATTTAACAAAATTAATAATAATTTTTAATTACATATTTACGTTTGAACCTATTCGTTCATAACAAAACTTATAATAAACCCAATGTAATGTTATTACAGAAGATCAAAAAATAAATTTATTTGAAAAATTTTGGAGTGATATAGACTGGAAATAACGGAAAACTTTTGTAGTTGTTTTAGTGAATAAAAAAACTTTGAAAGCCCCTGATATGAAAAAATCGAGGAGAGGGATTTCCTTATTTTGTAATGATCCTGCCAGAATCCTTACAAATGTTCCATCCCCAGAAAGAATTCCTATCAAACCTTATTCTCTAGTTACTTCCACAACTGCTCTATCACATTATTTAAAAATGTTATCAGTTGTTATCCCGTTTCCACTCTCCAATTCCCCATATATATATATATATATATATATATATATATATATATATATATATATATATATATATATATATATATATATACCAGATCCCCAGCCACACGTTTATTGTTATTTTATTTATTTTCGAACTATCCTGACTTTTTTGCACATATTTACCAGACCAGATACCAACATACTCCTTGACTATAGACCTATACATTACCTTTACTTATTTGTACAATTCTTACATAACCGGACGTTTACATACTTATTTCTATTCATTAGAAATATTCACTTCATACGATACATCCACCTGACCAGCTACCAACATTCACATTAACATATATTCGTTCCACACTCACCACCACCCGTACTACCACAAAACCATACACATTCACCAGACATCCATAAACCCGTTTCCATACTTCTAACTACCCTGTCGTAGGCACATTTAAATCAAACAGACTTGGCTGGTTATAGCACCGAGCTCGGGGTATAAATTTGTCAATGGCACGTTGTACGTGATTTGCCGGAGGTACCACCCTGTATTCTGACGTAGTGCGTCCCTTATAATCTTTCCTATAATTATACTACTCCGCGAGAAAAGTAATTTAAAAAAGGTTGTAATTTAAACCGTCAATGTTGGTTGGTCAGCACCGATTTAGGTTTTTAAATTGCAAGCACAGACGGCACTATTTCAACGGAGGTTGCGGCCCCGAACAAATAGTCACATCTATGGGAAGTAACCAACCCCAAACCATCTCAGAATCCCTATTGAGGGTGATCGGAGGTTTTGCCCCGAACACCCATTCTCGTACTTAAACTCTATTAGATTAATTCCCTATCAATACCATAAACACACCTGGACCTCTATAATTATCTACTGTATATATTCAACCCCAATTTTACAAACTACAACGTTTCACACCTCCTGGTCTATGTGACAAACACATTCTGTGTCTAAGTAAAATTATACAATTATACAATAAAATTATATTCATCTGATTTCCGCACATAATGAATCCTGCTGCCTATAACCCCGAAACCCCATACACATAGTCAATAACTACTGAAATAATTAATATTTCTGATTTCAATATTTAAAACCACCTGCTGTAATTAACCCATACAAATTCAGCTACAACAGAGAGGGCGCATCCAGCGGTGTTTAAACTGGACAGTGCCGACCCGGTCCGGAAGGGTTACCATAATTATATTTTATTTTCTTTTATTATTTACCGGGAGTCTTTTTTTAGTTTATTTGTTATTAATATTTAGTTTTATTTCTATTTTATATCATTATTTTAAATAAAGCCTGTTTAATTTAAATGTGTCCTAGCAATCATTTATCCACAAAATAGTAAGCAATTTGAACCACGATCCTGGAGGCCTCAACGCTCAAAAGGGCTACCAGAAATTTGTTTTGTAGACGAACGTTAAAATTTTATAACAACACCAACCCAGGAATATCCAACGCAAAAAAAAGACGAGCATCTGAAAACAAAAGGCAGACAGTTTTAGATTTCTTTAGCAAGTTTGTGATGTTTCCGTCACATTACTGCCGCTTATCCAAGAATAAATTTCACTTGGAACCAGGTTTTAGAAGTATACGAAGTATACAAGAAATAATATTTTGAAGGAACCGCCGTCGGTAGAAATGTTTTCATTAATGAAATGAGAAATCTAAATATAGATATTTTTCAACCACGAAAAGATCAATGCGATCTTTGGTTTAGTTATAAACTGGGTCACGTAGAAGAAGACGCACACATTCGGGCAAAAAATAGGGCAACAGAAGAAAAACAAAAAGATACAGCCGATGCAATTACTGGAAAAAATTGTACTTTTCCGATGGATGTTCAAACTGTTTAGTTAGTACCATACTTACCAGCTCACATGCTGTATTTTAAACAGAAGTGTGCATACTATAACTTCATCTTATACAATTTAGCAAACGATAAGTTTGTTTAGGAGTGTGAAGGAGAAACCAAAAAGATTTGCGTCGCTACTTATGTTATTGATTTCCCGGAAAATGGGAGTGACAATGGTTGCAGTGCACAGAACCGAAGTGCAACACTGGCTAATGCTTTACTCCATTAATACGTTACCAATAATGTGACGGTTGAGCAAAAATACCTAGTTAGAGGCCACTGCCAAATGGAATGCGACAGTGTGCACTGAAAGAAAAAAGAAAAACCGAGAAATTTTTTCCCCATCAAGCTATATTCAAGTAATCGAGCATGCAAGATCAATATCGAAAGCAGGTTCTTAAAGGGTTAAGTATGCTAACCATGAATTTTTTATGTGTTATAACACCATTAGGCCTGGAAAAAAGGATGGCGATCGTTGCGTAACGGACATCAGGGCCTTAACGTATTTAAATGAGTCCACCATAGGATACAAACTTGATTTTAACCAGCCATGGATTCCTATGCCACATCGTTATTCAAGACCAACTGGTAGTTCTTTACTTTTACTCTTTCGTTATATATATATATATATATATATATATATATATATATATATATATATATATATATATTATATATATATATATATATATATATATATATATATATATATATATATATATATATATATATATATATATATATATATATATATATATATATATATATATATATATATATATATATATTGGAACCTAATTATTAAAATTCCGATTTAAATCGGAATAAAACTGTTTTTTTGCTTCTCCTGATAAGTAATGTTTTTTGAGATAATGGAACATTAAAATGCTTGCTAGACAGCACATTTTAAAAATATTTTCACAAACATAGGGTGACTTATAAGTCCATGGCTACAGAAACTTACATATTTTTAAATATAACACCCTATATATTATTCCAGATTTAAATTCTCCCCCCTTCGTATATTACTTCAACAAAATTTCAGCATCTTATACCGAATGCTTTCAAAGATATGACAACTTCTTTGTCTGAATGGACATGTGTTGATCACTCAGTATGTTTTCAAGAACAAACGAATGTAATTATTATTTGTAGTAGGATATTTCATGTATATGGCCTATTTTATTTTCATACAGATGGCAATTCGAAATATCGTATAAAGTATGGTCCAAAACGAGAACAATAGATATGAAAATGTAAACTTTCACCATTAACACTCATAATAAAATACTTATCTTTTTTTTTTTTTTTAAATTGTTAAAGATGTAGTAAACAATTTTGTCAAATTTCAAAAATTAAAACATAAACATAATCCTGCTATTAGTATAACAGTTTGGGAAACATAAAGCCAACTATAAAATTTTTAGTAAAGAATAACTAGGTCATAAAATTAATAATATTTAATTAAAAAATATGGCTGCAACACAAAGGAGCCCCTGCCCATTATTCCTCTCACGTCAGGGACCATCTTAATGCATTCATTTCAAATCGTTGGATTGCCAGAGGAGGGCCATGTAACTGGCCACTCCGAACCCCCGATTTAACTAAATTTGATTTCTTTTTATGGGGATATGTTAAGGAAATCGTTTACCAAGAGCCGCCAACTACACAAGAAAATATACAACAAAGAATAAAGAACACGTTTGAGAGTATTACGCCTGACATGTTAAGAAGAGTAACAAGATCTTTTCAAAAACGGCTTCAGTTGTGCCTCCAACAAAACCGAAAACATATCGAACATTGATTTTAATTAAAAAATTTTGGTATCAGAAACTATATTTATACATACGTTAACGATGTCACAATAATTTTGAAACAAAACTGCCCATAAGTTTGCTATGTCTACTAACAGCTTTTGATGAACCAAAAGATATAACTTCAAAAGGTATAACTTTTACGCTTAGTTTTGATTAGCAGTTTTGGATAAAGACGAATTTAGCGAAAACAACTAGTGGGTTTGGGTATAGGGAATGTTTAATAAAATTGATGGAGTAGCAAATAACCTATCCCACGCCTATGAAAAATATAAGGTACTCCATTCTCGTTTTGGACCACCGATATTTCGTGTAACGATATGTACAGAAATAAAACAGACCGTATTCATAAAATATCCTACTACAAATAATAATTAATTTTGTTTGTTCTTTAGAGATACAGAGCGATCAACACATGTCCATTCAGACCAAGAAATTTTCATATCCTTGAAAGCACTCGGTACTAAAATTTTGTTGAAGTAATGTAAGAAGCAAGGAGAATTCAAATCTTTAGATGCTGTAGAAGACGGGAGCTAAGGTGCGGGACCCTGTATAATTTTGTTAAACCAGCTTACATTACGGTACCTATAAGTTTGATAATTAGAAGCGTGAATTTTAGTGGTATTTTAATTATAACCTCTTCGGGCTCAAGGTATCATGTATGATACCTCTAGTAAAATATTTATTTTCAAACACAGTGCCGATTTGAGCGCTGCAGCACATTAATATCATATAAGGTACCGCTTTAGACATGAGTACACAAATTTGCATTTGTATGTTCGGACCCATTTGCGCTTGAGAGCATTTTACGTTTACAACGAACCTAACCTCTGTGACCAGTGCATCTTTAAGAATGGATAAAAATATTAAAAACGTAAGTAATACCGTAATTTCTTAAATGGCTTGCTGGAGAATGTACTTATTGCTGCATGTATTTATATTGCAACTTGCATTTCATTAGTGACCTAGACAACGACATTTGCTTGAGGTATCATAACGTGGGTCTCTATCACTCACTACCAGTCATAATACTGGTTTTTTAATGGTAATAAGTGGCATTTCACGATAATTTAGACTTGGATGACTCGGAGGTTGATCTCGATATAATTCCAAATAGCGATGAAGATGACGAAGTAGACCTCTTGAACCGCTTTCCAATCCCACACGATATAGATGCAGGTTCTGACGTCATAGATGATTTTGACTCATCTGACGATAAACCTTTGAACCGTTTGGTTACTGAGGACAAAAATAAATGGATTTATTAAAATAATTGTTTACCTCGTACAATAAATGACAGTGCTCAATCAACGAATAATAATGGCGGTGTTGATTTACTTGAGCCTTTCGAATATTTCAGGAAACATTTAGATCCCAATTTTTTCGAGAAAGTTCACCAATATGAGAGAAGTTAGCGCTTCTGGAAAGTTCTTAGGAATCACCCCTCATGAAATAAGTAAATTCTTTGGCTGTTCAATGGTTATTGGAATTAATTGGTTGTCGCGGATAAGGATGCACCTATTGTGGTAAACCACATGTCAAGAAATCGATATTTTTAATTGCGGGCACCTCTGCAAGTTGTGAAGGACAATGCTGTCTCTAAAAAAGCCAAAGACATGCATCGATTCTGGAAAGTCAGGTCCTACGTTGGACAAATTTCAAAAGGGTTATAATTGAAATGAAAGAACCTTGGACGTGTCAATAGACGAACAGATGATACCGTTTCATGGTCAAGTTAAAATGATACAGTATATAAGGGATAAATCCAGTCCCCTAGTCTACAAGGACGACAGAAAACAAAATTAAGGTCTCTTGGTTTAATAAAAAATTACACCAAATGAGTAGAAGTATAAGGACCCTGCTTTTTGACCTTAACTGCTTTTCAATTTCATTTCAATGACTCCAAAATGACCAAGCTTTTTTAATGTCATTTATATTAGGATTGCCCTTTTCTCATAAGCCGGTTTTAAATCAACGTATTAGACTTGCCTAGGATCCCTTAAAAAAAGGAAGCGCCTTAAAATCGGTTTTTACGTCTAAGGTTCTTCATCTCTCTCATTTCTTCTTAAAGGATAAAATACTTGTTTCTTTTAGACCAGAAAACATGTTGTGGTATAATTAGAAATAAGCGTACAGGTTCTAAACCCTCTTGTAGCAGAGTTAGAAATTAGCTTGCAACATCACCTTATGGTATAATATTATGTTTGGTTATATTTGATCCTTTAAGGGGTAGTGAGACAGACGGTGAACTTTAAATGTTGAAAGCTGTTTCAAGATGTTTCATTTTCTCTAGATACTGAAAAAAGTTTTATGTCAAGATCTTTAAACCAAATTTTACATTCTGGCAAGCGCATCTCCAATATGTTGATTTCTTTTTTATCAGTGAAGCCACGTATTAGAAGTGGGGTGAACCAACTAACTAAAAAAGATCTTATTTCAAGATGACCAAACAATTTTTGACGAAAGGACCATACATGTGAAAACAAGATTCAAGATGCAATTCACCTTTAATTCAATTCTTAAGAAGTGCAAAATTTGATAATGTACTTAATTTTTTTAAACTAATGTCTGATCCAATCAAACGAAAAAGCTATCGATACGTTTACGTTTACAAGCAAGTACTTGTAGGATTCTATTTACTTCTCTGTTACTGTAGCGTCGCAGAATTAAGAAACAGATTAAACAAATTATTACAACGTACATTTCTCTAGTATCCTTAAGTTATTGCTATATATTTTTGTTGAAGTTATTATTAGAAAAAAGAAAGAAACGAATTAAACATATTAAACAGATAATTACAATGCACGTTCCTGTAAAATACAATCACAATCCATATGTTATTGCTATATATTTTTTATGGCAAATTTTAGATAGATGCCAACGTTGTAAAAACGACAATAGTTTATGTCAGATGGATATTTAAACATTCTTGTCAGATAGAGGTTAATAGACATCTAAGCGCTTGTTAGGAAAAAAATTCAAACACGAAAAAAGTGGATATACAATTGTAGCATTTTCAATGTAAAACATATAAAGAAATAATATCTAAAATTAAATTATCTTAATAAAAATTTTCTACACGTTTTCATATAAAATTAAACGTTATTCATACACTGCAAAATTCGAACGAACACTTAAATTCCAGTTTACAACTTTTTTTTGCCACCACGTTACACGTCGTACCAAAAAATTGTGTAACATAACTAATTTATAATTTTAAGATCTACATGCTGATATTTTTGTAAGATTGAAATATGCAGCTGCTTCAGGAACATTTGATAACATGGATTTCTCCAAATCAGCTCTAAGAGAATGAAATCAAGCTTAAATCTTAAATATTAGGTACCTACGTTTAATCGCTCTGGAGTTATGGAGATACATCCACACAAATACATGCACGCACGAATGCACGCATGCATACACACACACACACACACACACACACACACACACACATATACACGCGCATCACACACACACGCACGCACGCACGAACTCACTCGCGCAAGCACACACGCAAGCGTCCGCGCATACACACAGGCCGATCATGGCGAAACTTTGTCGGAAGTCGTAAATTAACTTAATTCAGGATGGCGGAGGAAACTTTTTTTTCACATTCAGTATCATTTTGAACAATGGAGTTTCAGTTATAGTTAAACAAAAAAATAAAGAAAGAAATTAATATTTTTAAACTTTGAGAAAAACTGGATGTCTTGTGACGCCCAAAAATATTGGTCGCATTTAGCTCAAATTTTGTGGATAATTAGTCCTAGTTATCGAATAAACTAGTAATGGTGTGATCAATAAAGGACGTGTAAATAGTTAATGTTCATTTAATTCCTCGTAAGCATCGAAGTACGGATAGTAAACGTTACAATTTGATCTGATAAATGTCAGCTCGAAGCAAAAATTCTTGTAAAATTAGCTCTAGAACAAAATTGAGAGAGAGTCACGTCTTCCGATTAGCTCTCTGAGATTTCCGAGTTCGTTGAAAACAATGGAAACTATATCTACAATAATTTGGATATCGAAGAAATGGTAAATGCCGGTTTAATTTTTCTTAACAATATGTACAATGAAACTGCTGGCAAAGTAGTTACTGAAAAACCACAGCCGCCTTTTGTAAATGATGTTATATCATCACCTATCAATACAGATCCCATCGGATTGAAGAAAGGACCATTATTGACATTGGCGATCACCGACCGTTAAATCTTTTGAGCGAAGAAGTAGTTGTGACATCACAACATTTTAACAATCCAGCACTAAATTTGTCAGAGTCAGAATCATTACTCGGCGATCCTGAGTTTATTCCATCAAGTTCGGACAAGAGTACTAGTGATCAAACAGAAAATGAAGACATTCCATCGCAAGATTCGCAGATAGATAATATAGATGAGCCCGAAGGTCGTTTCAATGGATTCAAAAGAGCCTGCCCCGAAAATTGGAGAAGAAAGAGAAACAAAATTAACAGAATGAAAGGTAAAACATATTTGGGTTATACCAGCTTGGGAGGAAAAGAGAGTGTATACTTGCTCTTTAGAAGATTATGTTTCAAAAAAGCGCTGTTATACTGTTGGACCATCCAGAAGAGTTGGTACATTTATTTAGCACTTGAAAATTAAACACGAAGAGTTGCAAGTATGTAAGCGATTGTTTCTGGGTACTTTGGGCCTTATGGAGAAAATGTTGCATTCTTGGATTAAAAATAGTTGTTCCGGGATGACAAGTAAAGACGATAAAGGAAAATCGCCCTCAAGCAAATGGTGAAAAAGACAAGAGAGGGTACTTTATGAATTTTTTTAACGAATTACCAAAGCAACCTTCCAACTGCTGTAGAAAAGATAGTTCTAAAGTTTATTTGGAGTAGACTTTTCAGACAAAATCTCAGCTATACAAATTATACTCAAACAAATGTCTGACCAACAAAGTCAAACCATTCACACTCTTTCCGTTTTACTCCCTCTTTGATGAGTTGAATTTGTCAATTTTCCGACCTAGAAAGGATGAGTGCGATGTATGTTACGCTTACAAGAATAAGCAAATTTATGAAGACGAGTATAATACTCATATTGAGAAGAAAAATGCAGCAAGATCTGAAAAAACTAAAAATAAAGAAGAAGCTATTCAGAACTTGGTTTACACTTTTACTATGGACACCCAGGCGGTAAAACTGTGTCCATTATTAAATGTAAGTGCATTTTATTACAAAACCAAATTGAAAGTACATAATTTTGCTTTGTATAATCTGAAGTCTCATAATGCCATAAATTATCTGTGGAATGAAAGTGAAGGAGATTTACGTGCGTCAATATTTTCGACCTGCATAATCAAACATTTAAATGACAACTGTTTGGCTGAAAAGAAACCAATCATTTTATTTTCTGATGGCTGTAGCTATCAGAATCGCAATGTTATATTGTCGAATGCCCTTTTATATTTCTCAATTCAACATGACGTTCAGATTGAACAAAAATTTTTAGAGAAAAGACATACGCAAGTGGAATGCGGCTCGGTCCATTCCCTAATCGAACGGAAATTAATAAACAGGATTATTCAACTTCCAAGTGAATACATTTCCGTAATACGAGAAGCTAGAATGAAACCAATGCCTTTAGAAGTTTGTTACCTTACGCATGAAATGTTCTTAAATTATGATGATAAATCTTCATTTATATTTAAAAATCCATTCGACCAGGGAGAAGTGTTGACGATCCAACAGTCGCTAATCTTAAAGCATTAAAGTACACACCGGAAGGTAAGATCTTTCATAAGATCAATTTTAATGACGATTATAAAGAACTGCCACTGAGACCTAAACAAAGTAATGTTAATCACAATGTTTCGTTCAAAAGATTGTATATGGAAAGACCAAAAATAAAATATTCAAAATGGTTACATTTACAACAATTAAATCCTCAGCTTACATCAAATACACACGCACTTTATGATTGTCTTCCCATTAAACAGAGTAGATAATGTATTCATTTAAAAAATATTTATTTAGGCAGATTTGTTTTGTTTATTTATAATTAAAATTTTTTACTAGTAAATATTGTAGTTTCTTATTATCCTTGGTAATTAGAAGTAAACCAAAATTTGTATTCATTGAGGTTAACATGACGTATAACACATAATTATTTTAAAACACATATTAATATACTTTTCACTATCATTTACTATACCAATCACATTTACAATTGCCTTTATAGCACGCAATGCCTTAATTATTATTTTATTTTAATCCAAAAACATTTTTTCTGTTTCCTGAACAATTCACTTCTTCGGGGTTACGCCATCGATATTCACCTTTGAACTTATTCGTTCATAACAAAACTTCATAAAAGGAGTCATTAGTTTCCAGATATCACGTACAACTTCTGCAAAAACCTGATTTCGTAAAAGACCCTTTATTACACTGCAGCACTCAAACGAAGCGCGGCAGAAAAAAAAGTCAAAATATCTCCAATTGTTGTCCTCAACTCCCTGTCTTCGGATGTGCGTTACTTCCCGGGACACCCTGTATAAACTAGTTTCAGGATGTTGTCTTCAACCTTGAGAACCTTATTTGACTGATCTGTTTGTAACCTGTGTTTCTTAAGTTGTGAATCCATCAGAAACACTAAAAATTTGTTGCACAAATTATCGCCACCGATAACAGCTGCAATATTTTGATCTAAATATTTACGGTGATCTGATTTAGGAAGCGTTATAAATAGAACTTAGTATACCTATAAAAGAAACAAAAGTTTATATTCATGTGAATTGAGTCGTTATCATTCGTAATGTAGGAAAAAGGAACAGGCCCGCCTTATCCGAGGAGTACATTATCCGGTGGCCACGTGTAGGTGGGGCTATCGACTGAATAAGATATTTTTTCTTAAAGTATGTGTTGTGTATGTTGACCAGGGTTATTACAGGTTAGTGCATATACTTTTATTTAATTATGAAAAAGACAAAGTATGTAATTCCTGGTTTCCTAAAATTCTAGCAAGAGGGTTATTATGGTGACAGCTTGAAGAATAACATTCCTGACTTATGTCAATTTGGTGTATCACATGGAATGAACATTTTGAAGTTGAGAATTTATTAATCACCACACAAAAAGTTTAGGAAAGAGTAATGAAATTGAAACCTACTAACTCATTCACAGTGCCTTGTTGATGGAGTTGAAGTTTGTGAAGTTACGATTCCTTTCTGCGCGTGAAAAAATTATATTGTGAACAGAAACAGTTTTAGAAAGTTCTTGTGTTCAAGTTGCAGCCAACGTATTCTTTAAGTAATATGTCAAACGTATTCAAAAATATAGATAAACAGTTGCTTAGAAACCATAACGATTTCATTCCTTTTGCTGTTCGACAAAAAGCCTGACAAGGAGTGAAAATGAAAATGGGAGTGAAAGAATGTAGTTGCTTTAAGACACTTGGCTTAAAAAGCACCATTTTCACAGTACCATAAATGATTCGATATCCATAATTAACGATAGACGCACACCCACACACGAACGCACGCAGACACACAAACACACACACACACACGCACGCACCCACACACACACACACACACACACACACACACACACACGCACACACACAAAGTAGATATACTATACCGATCCTGGCGCACGTTTGATAATAACATTAATACATCTTCCCGTACAGATTGTGTACATCAAGGCTAATGGTTTTCAAGGTCAAGCTCATCGTACATATTGCCTACATCGAAGCATATTCCTCAAGGTTATATTATAACATTGACTATGTCAAGATACAAGGTTTTTCAAGGCCATGTTCCATGCATCAGTCTTCAAGGCAATGAAATCTTGAAGGTCACCAACCAATTCTTTGGCTGAGTCAAGTGCTAATTTGACAGGAAATGTTCAAAGGCACCAGGCACCATGTCAGGCTCAATTCTGAGAAATAACTTTTTAAGTACAAAGGTGATCCATTATTCAAGCTGACGCTTCTAGATCTATGCTTACAAATTTCAAGGTCACACGTCTGAGAAAAAACGAAGGTGATGCATTGTTCTGGCCAAGTTAGGGTCATAATTCCTAAAAATACATTGTTATATAGGTCAATTTTTAGCTTCCCCCACCATTTAAAGCTCAATTTTCAAGAACAAAGGCGATTCATTGTTCAATCAATTCAGCCGACCTTTCAAGGTCAAAGTTGTTTTGCTCAAGGCCATCATACACATTGTCTACGTATATTCCTCAAGGTCACACAGCAATTCTTGGCTGGACTAAGGTGTGAATTCTTATAAATCAATTCTCAAGGTCAGGTGTATTAAATAGACTTTTCAAGACGTGGGGGATTCCACCTTTCAGGGACACCCAAGTAATTATTGGCTGAGTCAATACGGTAATTCTCAAGGTCGAGGGTATCATACAGATTGTCGTTGTCTATGCTAAAATGAGAGTCAAGGTTCTTGTATTGGCTAAATTGTAATAAAAGATTATGCTTACAGTATGTGGATTCATAATATTACTGACCTAAACAACCAGGATGAGGTAGTTTTCCTAAGAACCGGATTCGGTTCCCAAAGACAGATAGCCGTTTCCCAAAACAGGGGAGCCGTTTCCCAAAACAGGGATCTGTTACCCAACACAGGTAACTGATTGTGAATGGCTAAAATGTATTGGTATCAATTTTCAAGGTCATAAGTCCTAGAAATCAACCTGCAGGGGTGTCCCGTTATATGACCGGTAAAGGAGGATGCTCTTCACGTATACTATAGAATCCACTTTCTCGCTTTCAAGGCCATTTTGTACACACATTGCCTGCATATATTCTTCAAAGCCAGGTATAGTGATCTACTTATAAATTTATTAAGGAAAACCCGCAAGTGTATTACGTCGAGGTCACGCACACTTTCCATGCATCTTCTTCAAGGTCACACCTCTGAGAAATCAATTTTCAAGGGCAAAGACGATCCATTGTTCAAGCAATTCTGGTCGTGTCAGGGTCATAACTCCTAGAAATCACCTGCACGGGGTATTCAAATAGACTTTTCAAGGTGAGGGGGATTCTATTTTGCAGGGTTAGGTCACAAACAATTCCTGGTTGAAATCATATGTCGGGAAATGTTCTAGTCAGATTTAGCAGCATTCCTATTCAATGACGTCACGTGGCTTTCAAGCAAGAAATTCTTGACTGAATCAAGGTCATGTGTTAAACTGCAGGGGTATCCCGATCTTACCCAACCTTCTTCTACTGAAAATTTAATTCTGGCCGAGTCGTGGCCATAATTCCTAGAAATCTAAAAATAGATTGTTACCTAGGTCAACATCCGAAACGTATTGATATCAATTTTCGCACATTGCCTATGTATATTCCTCAAGGTCAAGGTCCAGATTGTCTACGTCCAAGTACAAGGTTTTTCGAGGCTAAGGTCATTGTACACATGATCTATATCAAAGTATATGGTTTTTCAAGGTTATCTCATTGCCTGCGTCCAAGTACATGACTTGCAAGGTCCTCTCGTACACCGTGTAAGGTATATTCTTCATGGTCACCAAGAAATTCTTGGTCAAGTGGAGGTGCTAATTCTTGGAATTCTCAAGTTCAGAGGTATTAAAAAGATTGTCAAGTTGTTTGTGTGCGGATTCTATTTTAAGGTAGAGGTCATGTGTCGGGAAATGTTCACGGTCACCTGAAAGCAGCAGCAAGGTCACATGGATTTCAAGCAGGCTATTCTTAGCTGAGTTGAGGTGTTAATTCGGTTATTACAATTCTCAAGGTGGTCTGCAGGGTATTCCTAGAAATCAATTCCTAATCAATAACCAATCAGTGACTTTTGTACAATTCCTAGAAGTCTATCTATCAAGCTCAATCCTTAGTAATCAATTTTGAGGGTCATGGGTATTACAATTGAGACATATTGTCGTCTATGCTAAAAGGTAGGTTAAATGGTCCTTGTGTTGCCCAAATTGAGCTATTCACGGTTACAATTTATTGGTATCTCATTACAAACAGTTCGCAGGCATACGAAGAAGGATATCTTGTTTATGCTAATAAGTATAGGTCAAGGTTGAACGGTTATTTTATTGGCTCTGTCTGTATCTATATTTTGACGTTTCCCTGACGTTTGCTTGATGTTTCTTGACGTTTCACTGACTTTTTCGACGTTTGCTTGGCATCTTCAATGTTTCTTTGAGGTTTTTTTAACTTTTTGACATTTATTGACGTTTGCCTGACGTTTCTTAATGTTTTTTGACGTTTCTTTGGCGTTATGTGTGTGTGTGTGCGCGCGCGTGCGTGCGTGCGTGCGTGCGTGTGTTAATTTTTCATGGTCAAGGTCACACCCCATTCAAGGTAAGCGAGATATGTAAAATCGAAAAATAGAAATTTCGGGGTCACTATTTTGCAATTCCACCCGTAGGAATATGAAGGGCATGATGTTGTCCATGCCAAAAGGTAGCTTAAGTGGTTCCTGTATTGGCTAAATTGTTTATAATAGTAAAAGGGTATGTGGATGCATAATACTAGTGTCCTAAGCAGGAGCTGCGTCTCAGGATGAGGTAGCTTCCTCCAAGGACTGGATCCATTCCCCTAATACAGATAGACGGTTTTTCGACGTTTTTTGACGTTTTTTTCGTCTTCTGAAAGGACGCTGGATTCTACACCTGGGTGATTAAGTGTAGGATATAGGACCGATCCTGACCCACAGTATACGAATTGAAGGTTAGTTTATTCGCCGTGTACGTACGCGCTCCCCGCTTCAAAGTAAAAATTTCAAGTCGTCGATTCTTAGAAGTTATTGCAATTATTGGAAATCGAAGTGGCCTGTAAGGGTATTCTTAGAAATCAATTCCTAAGGTTAAATGGTTCGTTTATTTGTTCTGTGTGTATCTGCATATCCATGTATTTCTGTTTTGGCCTTTGCGGCGTTTTTCAGTGTTTTTTTAAACATTTTTCGGCGTTTCTTGACGTTATTTCGAGGTTTGCGATGTGTTTTAACGTTTCCAGCCATGTCGAGCGTATGGGGTAGCATTAGACATCTATACATAGAAGCAGTTTGTGGAAACATGAAGGTTGTTTTTAGAATAGCAAATAAGTATTCCTATTGCTCAATTCTAACAATAGAATCAGTTCGTGGAAACAAGAGGGTTGTCTATGCTAAACCTATATCGAGGTTCCTGTATTGGCTAAATATTATGCTTACAGTATGTGGATTCATACTACTGTCCTAACCACTAGCAAGAGGTAGTTTTTCTAAGACATAACCGTTTTCCAAACACAGGTAGTCGTTTCCCAACACAGCTAACCGTTTCCCAGAAGAAGTGGTCGTTTCCCCGACAGGAAATAAATTGAACCAGGCCGTACAGGGGTAAAGTTCATTGATCTTAGGGGGTTAAAATTTATTGGTTCGAAGGATATCATATTCTTAAAAGTCAACTCATGGGAAGGTTGTTGTTTATGCTAAAAAGGATAGTGGTGTCTAAATTGCCGGAATTCTTAGAAATCTGAAAATAGTTCAAGGTACACATAGAGGACAGTTTTTATATCGTAAAAAACTGAATAATCCGCTTAAATCATCTACTTTTAGGTGGAGGTAGCTTTTCCATTAGATGAAATAGTCAACAGGGTTGTCGTCCAGGGATAGATTTTAGCAAATTCTAAACCGTTTTCGATAAAGATGACTATTTTTGTCTGAAAAATCTGGACAGAAAGCAGTAAGTGCGGAGGAGTGAGCGATTGGAGACGTTAATAAAGCCAGTAAAACTCGATTTAGAGTGTTATATAATGAAAATAGAACATGATGAAGCTGTGTATTAGCAATGTGTAATGTGGAATAGTGTAGTAAAGTAGAAGCATGAAAGGTTGAGAAGTATGGTGAACATAGTGTTAGAAACGGAGGAGTTTAAATGTGCATTACCTCAGCGCTTTTACCAGTATGTCAAAGAAGAAAATTTAAAACGCTGTTAAATACAACGGATGTGTTCATGCGTAGTTTGAGTGCAGTCAGAAAACTAACAAACATAGTAGTATCCCCAACCATATGTAAACATGCTTTAACTAGAATCGTTTTACGAAGAGTGTGTTTATTGCTGCCAATATCAAAACGCTTCTGTATTACTAGCTTTAGGTAGTATTCTATCTTCGTACTAAGGTTAAATGGTTCTTTATTGGCTCTGCATACCTATGTTTGGGCGCGGGAACCTTTTGGCAAACGTCTAGTCATTAGTACAGAATACTACCCCCCTAGGATGTTATCCGACATCCACCTTCTTCCTACATATGGGACGGTAATAAGTATTATGTACTTTAAGCTATCGAAACACTCCATTAGGAAATATGGTTTGATAGGAATAACTAGGAAATCTTATGTAAGGATTTTCGGGAACCAATGCATGGTCTCGTTAAAACAACTAATGTAATCTCCCATAAGGAAATAGAACCTCTTTCCCAAGCTGATGTACGTTGGAACTGGCCTAAGAGATGCGAAATTGGACTGTATACAACGTATAAAAGAAGAGTATACAGATTTATTGGAAAAGAACAAACAATTACAGAGTTTAATAAATTGCTTTATACATTAGAAAACATGGACTCGTTATATTTGGCTAGAGAAGGGAGGAACAATGTATAGATTTATGTTAGATGTACTAAAACATAAAGAAAGAATTGTGTGTATGTGTGTAATGTTTACGTTAATTAAACAACATTTATAACAAATTAAGTTACCTATTTGTTTGTGTAAAGGTGTTGTAAATTTAAATGCCCCTAAATTAACAAAAAGTTCTATTTAGTTACAGATTTGTTGGTTTTTGATGTAGGTAGATCGCTAGACCCTGAAAGGATCTAATTTACCTGTAAATGAAAGAAGCGTGATTGATTTTCTATCAATAAATGGCATTTATGCTAACTCTCGAAACAATTCTTTTATTATTGAAGCGTTATAATGAAAAAATACATGACTTTGCTCTATATAAAGGAGATTTAAATTAATTTTTTGAAAAGCATGGTCTTTTCGAAAAAATGCATACTCATCGAGATTTAGCCCAAATCGTAAAAAAATTACCAAATTTGGACGTTTCAAACCTCAGGTTCATGTTCAGTATCCCAAAAAACATAAATGTGGTTAGGAATGTACCTAAAAAAGAACAAACAATGACAGCTATATAAATTGCAGTAAAGAAAGGGAGTTAACAATGTATAGATTTAAATTTAATGTACTACGCCTAACGTTTCTATCAATAAATAACATTTATATAAAGTGTTGTAAATCTAAATGATCCCTAAATTAATAAAAAGAATCGATTTAATTATAGATTTTTGGTTTTAATGTATGCAGATCGCTAGACAAAGAAACGTGATTGATTTTAGATCAATACATGGTATTTATGCATATGTTAACTAAACTAACTTTTATAAGTAAAGCGTTATTGTGGTTTTTCATTGTTTAAAGTAATATAAAAGGTATGTTTTCATAGAGACGATGTTGCTAATTTTCTTTTAATTAAAGCTCACAGAAAGTTGTTTATTTACTTTAAAAAAGTAGATATTTTAAGTTTTTATAAATGTTATTTTACGAAACATTACAATTCTTTGTGTCTATTTTAAATATATACATTGTATATGATAACTAGCATGTTATCAAAATGCGAATGGGGAATTTCAATTTAAAAAGCTTCATTGTTAAGGTACATTTTTTTTTAAATTATATCACCGTTAAGAATGTGAGACTACTACATTGATTTAAAACAATGAAAACCCATTCTAACGCCTACTAATAATAAAAACCATTTATTTAAATTTCATCAGCTATATGAATGTGAGCTTATTGTATCCCCTTTAAAACAAAGAAAATCTCTTATAATTCTCACTAAAAATGAAAAGCCATTTATTGATATAAAAACAAGCAAATTTCTTTGTCTAGCACGCTGCATACATTAAAACCAATAAATCTATAACTAAATCATTTTTTTTATTAATTTAGGGATCATTTAGGTTTTCAACACTTTATATAAAGGTTATTTAAGCAACATTACAATTCTTATGTCTATTTTAAATCTATACATTGTTCTTTTTTCTAACCAATAATTAGATATGTGCAAGAGTGCATATTTTCTAATTGCAATATATAACACGATTTTATTTCTATAGCTAATCTGTTTAATATCTAATTCTGTTCCCTCAGATAACTATATTGACATTCCCCATTCGCATTTTGATAACGTGCTAGTTATCATACACAATGTATAGATTTAAAATGGTTTTTATTATTAGTAGGCTTTAGAATGGGTTTTCGTTGTTTTAAATCAACGTAATAGTCGCACATTCTTAACGGTGATTTAATTTTAAAGTAATATACCTTAACAACTAAGCTTTTTAAATTGACATTCCCCATTCGCATTTTGATAACTTGCTAGTTATCATATACAATGTAAAGATTTAAAATAGACATAAAGAATTGTAATGTTTCGTAAAATAACATTTGGAAACTTAAAATATGTACTCTTTTAAAGTAAATAAACAACTTTCTGTAAGCTTTAATTAAAAGAAAATTAGCAACATCGTCTTTATGAACTGAAACCTATTATATTACTTTAAACAACGAAAACCACAATAACGCTTTACTAATAAAAGAAATTTTAGCTAACATGTGCATAAATGCCATTTGTTGTTTAAATCTCCTACAATTCCCTTTATACAAAGCAAAGTCATGTATTTTTCCTTTATAATACCTCAATAATAAATGAAATTTTTAGAGTGTTAGCATAAGTGCCATTTATTGATAGAAAATCGATCACGTTTATTTCATTTACAGGTAAATTAGATCTTTTCAGGGTCTAGCGATCTACGCGCTACAAAAACCAACAACTAAATCGAATTTTTGGTTAATTTAGGGGTCATTTAGATTTTACACAAACAAATAGGTAACTTCATTTTTTATAAATTTTATTTAATTAACGGAAACACTACACACGTACACACTATTCTTTATTTATGTTTTAGTACATCTAATTTAAATCTGTACATTGTTCCTTCATTCTCCCTTCTAGCCAAAGATAACGAGTCCATATTTTCTAATATATAACGCAATTTATTACTCTATCACTGTTTTTTCTTTTCCAATAAATCTGTATACTCTTCTTTTATATGTTGTATATAGCCCAATTTCGCCTCTCTAAGGCCAGTTCCAATATACGTCAGCTTGGGAAATCGATTATATTTCCGTATGGGAGATTACATTCGTTGTTTTAAAGGGACCATGCATTGGTTTCCTGAAAATCCTTGCATAAGATTTCCTAGTAATCCCTATCAAACCATATTCCCTAATTCAGTGTTTCGATAGCTAAAAGTACATAATACGTAGTACCTTCACATCTGGAGGAAGAAGGTTGATGTCGGATAACATCCTAGGACGGTAGTATTCCCTACTAATGACTAGACGTTTGTCAAAAATTTCCCGCGCCCAAACATAGGTATGCAGAGCCAATAAAGATCCATTTAACATTGATGAGTTGACTGCACGAGGATAGAATACTACCGAAAAACTAGTATTACAGGAGCTTTTTGACATTGGTCAGCAATAGACACTCTTTGTAAAATGAGTCTAGTTAAAGCATGTTTACTACTATGTTTGTTGGTTTTCTGACTTCACCCAAACTGCTCATGAACACATACTTTGTATTTAGCAGAGTTTTAAATTTTCTTCTTTGAAATACTAGTAAAAGCGCTGAGGTAGTGCACATTTAAACTCCTCCGTTTCTAACACTATACGATCACCATACCTCTCAACCTTTCATGCTTCTACTTTACTACACTATTCGTCATTACACATTGCTAATATACAGCTTCATCATTTTCCGTTTTCATTATATAACACTCCAAATCGAGTTTAGAATTTGCTAAAAACTACCCCTGGACGACAATCCTGTTGACTTATTTCAGCATCTATTGGAAAAGCTACCTCCACCTAAAAGTAGATGATTTAAGCGGATTATTCAGTTTTTTACGATATAAACACTGTCCTCTATGTGTACCTTGAACTATTTTCAGATTTCTAAGAATTCCGGTAAAAGATAACTCAATTTAGACACCGCTTAACCTTTTTAGCATAAACAACAACATTCCCATAAGTTTACTTTTAAGAATATGATATCCTTCGAACCAATAGACTTTAACCCCCTCAGACCAATAAACTTTACACGGCACGGCCTGGTTCAATTTGTTTATTGTGGGGGAAACAACCACTGCTTCTGGGAAACGGTTAGCTGTGTTGGGAAACGACTATCTGTATTTGGAGAACCGTTATCTGTCTTAGAGAAACTACCTCTTGCTGGTTGTTAGGACAGTAGCATGAATCCACATACTGTAAGCATAATATTTAGCCAATACAGGAACCTCAATATACGTTTAGCATAGACAACCCTCTTATTCCCACGAACTGATTCTATTGTCAGAATTGAGCAATAGGAATGCTTATTTCCTATTCGCAAGACAACCTTCATGTTTAAACAAACTGCTTCTATGTTTAGATATATAATGATACCCCATACGCACGACATAACTGGAAACATTAAAACACATCGGAGACCTTGAAAATTCCCAACCACACAACCATTTAACCTTGACCTACTTATTAGCATATGCCTTCGGGTGGAATTGCAAAATGACGATCACGAATTTTCTTCTTTTCGATTTGACATGTCTCGATCGCCTTGAATGGGGTGTGCCAATACAAGAACCGTTCAACCTTGACCTACACTTATTAGCATAAACAACAAATCCTTCTTCATATGCCTGCGAACTGATTGTAATAAGATACCAATAAATTGTAACCCTGAATAGCTTAATTTGGGCAATACAAAAACCATTCAACCTACCTTTTAGCGTAGACGATAATATATCTCAACTGTAACACCCATGACGTTGAAAATTGATTTCTAAGGATTGAGCTTGAAATGGTGGGGGTAGCTGGAAATAACACCTTTGACCTTGAGAATAGACTTATAGGAATTGTACAAAAGTCACTGGTTGGTTATTGATTAGGAATTGATTTCTAGGAATAGCCTGCAGACCACCTTGAGAATTGTAATAACCGAATTAACAACTCGACTCAGCTAAGAACAGCCTGCTTGAAAGCCATGTGACCTTGATGCTCCATGAAGGTGACCTTGAACATTTCCCGACGTATGACCTCTACCTAAAAATAGAATCGCCACACCTACAAATTGAGAGTCTTTTTAATACATCTGAACTTGAGAATTCCAAGAATTAGCACCTCGACTTGACCAAGAATTTCTTGGTGACCATGAAGAATATGCTTTACACGGTCTACGAGAGGACCTTGAAAAGCCATGTACTTGTACGCAGGTAACGAGATGACCTTGAAAAACGATATACATTGATATAGATAATGTGCACAATGACCTTAACTTCGAAAAACTTTGTACTTGGACGTAGACAATCTGGACCTTGACATTGAGTAATATACATAGGCAATGTGCGAAAGTTGATATCAATACGTTTTGGCTGTTGACCTAAATAACAATCTATTTTTAGTTTTCCAGAAATTATGACCCCAACTCGGCGAGAATTACATTTTCAATAGGAGAAGGTTGGGTAAGATCGGGATACCACTGCCGGTTAACACATGACCTTGACTCAGTCAAGAGTTTCTTTCTTGGAAACCACGTGACGTCATCGAATAGGAATGCTGCGAAATTTGACTAGAACACTTCCCGACATATGGTCTCAACCAGGAATTGTTTGGTAACCTAACCTGCAAAATATAATCCTCCTCACCTTTAAAAGTCTATTTGAATACCCCGTGCAGGTGATTTCTAGGAGTTATGACCCTGACCCGACCAGAATTGCTTGAACAATGGATCGTCTTTGCCCTTCAAAATTGAATTTTTAGAGGTGTGACCTTGAAGAATATGCATGGAAAGTGTACGTGACCTTGACCTAATGGACTTGCGGGTTTTCCTTAATAAATTAATAAGTAGATCACTATACCTGACTTTGAAGAATATATGCAGGAAATGTGTGTACGAAATGGCCTTGAAAACGAGAAAGTGGTTCCTATAGTATACGTGACCTTAAAGAGCATCCTCCCTTACCGGTCATATATCGGCACACCCCTGCAGTTTGATTTCTGTTGGGTATCAGGTTCCTGTTTTGGCAAGCGGCTCCCCTGTTTTGGGAAACGGCTGTTTGGCTTTGTGAACCAGATCCGGTTCTTAGGAAAACTACCGCGTCCTGGTGGTTTAGGTCAGTAGTATTATGAATCCACATATTATAAGCGTAATCTTTTTATTACAATTTACCCAATACAAGAACTTTGACTTACATTTTAGCATAGACAACGACAATCTGTAT
Organism: Vesta saturnalis; assembly: GCA_036346205.1. Taxonomy (NCBI): domain Eukaryota; kingdom Metazoa; phylum Arthropoda; class Insecta; order Coleoptera; family Lampyridae; genus Vesta; species Vesta saturnalis. The sequence continues at coordinate 3,360,729 of JARFJB010002098.1, read as the reverse complement.
TATACCCTCGACCTTGAGAATTAACATCTGTGCTCAGCCAAGAATTACTTGGGTGTCCCTGAAAGGTAGAATCCCCCACGTCTTGAAAAGTCTATTTAATGAACCTGGCCTTGAGAATTGATTTATAAGAATTAACACCTTAGTTCGGCCAAGAATTGATGTGTGACTTTGAGGGATATACGCAGGAAATTTGCATGATGGCCTTGAGCAAAACAATTTTGACCTTAAAGCGTCGGCTGAATTGCATAAACAATGGATCGCCTTTGTTCTTGAAAATTGATTTCTCAGAATTGAGCCTGGAATGGTGAGAAGCTGAAAATTGACCTAGATAACAATCTATTTTTAGAAATTATGACCATAACTCGGCCAGAACAATGGATCGCCTTTTTTCTTTTCTGATGCGTGACCTTGAAATTTGTAAGCACAGACTTTGAAGCGTCGGCTTGAAGAATGGATCGCCTTTGTACTTTAAAATTGATTTCTCAGAATTGTGCTTGAAATAGTGGGGGTATTTTTAGGCATTATGACCCTAACTCGGTCACAACAATGGATCGCCTTTGTTCTTTTCTCAGAGATGTGACCTTGAAATGGGTGGATCTTTGAATTACCTTTGACCTTGCAAATAGAGGTGTGTGAAATATCCTACGCAAAGCCAGGAACTTATTTTAGACCTGACCCACAGAAGTCAATGAACTTTGCTGGGGTGCGTATCCTTGAAATCGACGCCCTTGAGAAGGTCAATGAACTTTGACTGCTAGCATAGACAATAATCAGTAATACGATACACCGGCAGGTGAGAAGTGTAATAACTAAATTAACAACTTGGCTCAGGCAAAAATTGGCGACCTTGACCCTGACAAGTAGAATCCCCTATACCTTGTTAAGTCTGTTTAATACCCCTGACCTTGATAATTGTAATTAGCACACACACACCTCGGCCAAATTCTAAGAATTGCCTGTTGCCTTTGAAAATTTCCTGTCAAATTAACACTTGACTCAGCCAAAGAATTTATTTGTGACCTTGACGATTTCATGGCCTTGAAGAGTGATGCAGGGAACGTGACCTTGAAAAATTTTGTATCTTGACGTAGTCAATGTTATGACCTTGAGGAATATACTTCGATGTAGGCAATGTGTACGATCGCCTTGACCTTGAAAACCATTGACCATGATGTGCACAATCTGTACGGGAAGGTGTATTATTATTATTATCAAAAGTGCGCCAGGATCGGTATAGTATATCTACTACACACATGCAATGTTTTCATGCAATTTTAGAGTCTTAATATTATTTTAATGTTATAAATTCTTATCTTAGTAATTAAAAATTATTATTAATTTTGCGTCAAAAAAAACTTTTTCGTTCATAACAAAAATGTAATAATCTTGTCTTAGTGTCTTTGTAAGATCTCACACCAGCAAATAACTTTACCATAATTAAAAATACTTCTTTTTTAGTTTTCAAATCTTGTATTTTCAGATAAATTTTACAAAATATTTATTTCAATTTAAATACCTGTTTATTTATATTTTTCAAGAGATAAGTATTCATAATTATGGGTTCACATCATATTGTTCGACAAAATGATATCATTTTTAGGGCCAAATCCAATAGCAATGTGACTTTTGGGTACGCATCTTTTGCATTCAAGTTTAAGCAAAGCAAATTGAGCGAATAACGGCTTGGGACCAATTTATTTTCTAGATGAAGGTATATGATATATGATAAATTTAACAAAGTTGGCCAGCCACATTTCTGAAGCTAGAGATAAGGAAATCCTGGCTTAACCCACCTTTCTTCAAGCGGCACCCTCGACTAATTATTATTATTAATTATTATTAGTTCTTCTTAACAGTTTACGTTGTGCGTGTGTGCGTGCGTGCGTGTGTGTGTGCGTGAGCGTGGGTGGGTGGATCTGCGTGTGTACGAGCTGCGTGTGCGTGTGCGTGCACGTGCGCGCGCGTGTATGTGTATGTGTGTGCGTGCGTAGATGTGTGCGTGGGTCTGTCAAATTTTGCACTTAGGCTTGATTTAATTTCTCCTGGAGCTGATTAGATTTTAGGAAAGATTCAGCGGCGGAGAAATAGTTTATTAAGTTAAGTTTTTGGTATTCAATCAAATATTTCTGGAACTGCATATTTCAAAGGTATAGAATACCATCGTATAAATTTTAAGACAATAAATTAACTTTGTTCTATACATTTTTTTGATGCAATGCGTATTTTGGCACCGAAACAATTCCTAGGGTTCGTTCAAATTTGTTTAATATATGAATAACGATCAAAATTATAGTAAAACTTGTGAATGTATTTTTTGAAGACACGTAATTTAGTTTTATATAACTATTCTTTATAAAGTTTCTTGGTCCGAATCCAGTAAGCCTTACGAATTAATTAAATAGAATACAAATTCCTTCAACAGTATTATGGATACTTTTGTAGAATCGGAGGGTTTGGAATTTTTTTAATGTTAGTTTCTGAATATTTATAACCTTTATCTGATACAAACGTTTAAATGTCCATCTCACATGGATTTTTGTTATTGTTTGTACAACGTTGTCTAGTTTCATTAAGAATGTATTAGAAAAGAGTTTTCAAAATTATCTTAGAAAAGTGTATAATTTCATTTTTTTTAATTTAAGGATCAGATATTCAAAATAATTAAGATTTTAAACTCGCATTGTCTAATATTAGGTATTAAGTGACTGGTACTATACCCATCTAGAGATATTCAATTTTAATTATTTAGTTTGATTTCATTTCCACGTTGTAGGTTAGAAGGTTGTTTGTTGTTCCACACCAGATATTTTTGCACCGTTTTTGTAATTTTATAATGGCAATATCATTTATTATTGCGTATAAACGCTTTAAAAATATGAATTTAAATTAATTTTGTAAATAAATAAAAAAATTTGATTTGTATTATAATTTATAACATCCGATTAGCATACCCTGAATATTACAATGCTATGAATAGCTACCGTTTCCGATGTGTTAATAATCAGGAAACGATATGTAATAGATAAATTATAGTATTAACATACAACATTTTTCATTTGTTTACACAATGAAAACCACATTTTTGGTTTTTAAAATTCGCCTTAAGTGTTGTGTAGTTACCTCGTTTATGAATGACTATAAATACATATCTTTTGAAGAACTAATCAAGGTGAATTTTCGCTGTATTAAACCTTAACGTAATTTTCAAAGTTCTACCAGAAATCCCAATCGTCCTTTCTCTAATCATTTTCGTGAAAGTTTGTTCTCCTATCCACTTGAGCTGAAGGTTTCAATCTGATTTTGTAGATATATTTACAACCAAGTGTTATTTACTGATATTGCAAACGGTAGTTTAGTTTTCTAACAACGAGCGAAGTAAGCGTAACCTTGCAAACATGTTTTTGAATTTAAAGTTTTATGCGGCATCCTAGTTTCTAAATGATTTCTGGTTGCATCTGCATTGAAACGAATGCAAACTTCATTCCGATTACAAGAGTAGGAATTTCAATATGGATGAACTATTTACTAAACTTTATTTGCTGACAATTGATTTCTCTTCGTACCAATTTATCTCTAATCACTAATTTTAATAGCATGCTTTTCAATGTAATTAATTCCTGAATTTGATTTGATGTAATATTCAAATCGAGTAAATTAGTTCAATTTTTGATACGCAGGTATGTATTAAAACTATCTATAGTTTCTTTTCAAATAACATTATTTATTAAAGTTATAGGTTATCGGGTAAATTGTAAAGTAAATATATATTTCAGTTTAAGGATATAAAATTTAAATTCTGAATAATTTAAACTTACTAATTTGCCCTGTAGCAAAACTATCTCTTCCTGATATACGACGGATTAAAGGTTGAAGCTGATGTTCCTCTGAATACATGTTCACTCTTGCAATTGCAAATCTGAATGCTACCTCAACCTCAGGGTTGCCTTCTTGAAATATTGCTCCTAAAAGTAAAATAATATTTGTAAGTATGCAGCTTAATGCTTTCTATAACTATAAAAGATTAATTTTGTAGTACTGTACAAGAAGCGAGAATTAGATTAATATATGCAATTATAATATTTTTATTAATTTGTAAGAGATGATTGTAACAGATTGAGTATAATAAAAGAGTAAAGAAACTGCTATAAATGAAAATGTTGTATAAATAAAGAGTTTAGGTACGTCACATATCACTTTACTATAGCTATTTACTGCACAACGAAAGTAGGTTACTGAACTTCCAGAGTATTTTTACAGATTTATCAAATTTTTAATTGGATTAACGATTGTTTAACATGCAAATAAACTAGGTAGTTTTTTTTTAAATCTACTGAATTTGACTACATTTTTACAATGTGAACAATTTCATTGCATTTCACGTATTCTGATCATGAACAAAATTACGACGAATACACTTACGTAAATGAGTAAAATGAGTAACTATGGTATAATATTTATAGACGATATTTGTTTCCCCCATTATTTTTTTATCAAAAATACACACACACACACGCACGCACGCACGCACGTACGCACGCACGCACGCACGCACGCACGCACGCACGCACGCACGCAGGCACGCACGTACGCGCGCGCTCACGCACACGTACACGCGCACCCGCGCACACACACACTCACACACGCACACACGCGCACACTCACACACGCACTCACGCACGCACGATCGCACGCGCGCGCGCAAACGCATACACGCCCACCCGCGCGCACGTACACACGCACACACGCACACACGCACACACGCACACACGCACACACGCACACACGCACACACGCACACACGCACACACGGACACACGCACACACGCACACACGCAAACACGCACACACGCACACGCGCACACGCGCACACACGCACACACGCACACACGGACACACGCACACACGCAAACACGCACACACGCACGCACGCACGCACGCACGCACGCACGCACGCAGCAGCACGACGCGCGCGTCACGCACACGTACACGCGCACCCGCGCACACACACCACACACGCACACACGCCACACCACACACGCACTCACGCACGCACGACCACGCGCGCCGCAAACGCATACACGCACACCCGCCGCACGTACACACGCACACACGCACACACGCACACACGCACACACGCACACACGCACACACGCACACACGCACACACACACGCACACACGACACACGCACACACGACACGCACACACGCACACACGCAAACACGCACACACGCACACGCGCACGAAGGGGCATGGATTTTACCATCAAACTATTATTTTCGGGATCATCCGCCGTTAGCGCTTTACTCGAGAGGGCACGGAGTCGTTGCAAAGCGCGTTAATGCACGCTAGCAGTTACGAGGGAAGATGTTAGATTGAAACTTCATGCCATAATCGTACAATGCAACAGCCGTTACGCTGTATGGAAAAACAAACGGCGGGGCAATATTTTTGAAACCCTATCGATCAAGAGGACGTATGGCTTTGCACTTGAAAACAATAAAAAAAACTTCAAAAGTTACCGAAAAGGTCGTTGACTGATGTAGAGCTAAGAAAGCACGCAAGGGATGTACCATACCTTAGGGATGTATTTATGAGAGGTAATATGCCCAAATTACCATGGCATATCGAGGCCGGTATTATTAATTTAGATAACCAAAAGGGACGTGGTACTCATTGAGTTTGTTACAACTAACGTGATGGGAGCGTATGGTACTATGATAATTTCGGAAACATTCCACCACCGAAAGAAGTTCTGAACTACTTTCGTGATTGCAAAGTATACTACAATATTTAAAGCATTCCTTGGAAACATTGTTCTTGTTTTACACCCAATCTATACCAAAATATTGTTAGTAAAAAATTAAGCTAGATAACTGTATTGTAGAAATGTATAGTACCATAGAGGATGTAAATATAGTTTTAAATGTAGAAAATGTATACAAACAATTTATTGTTTAGTAATAGTATGACTGCAGACACTGAGAAGCATTTCATTGATTATAAATAAGCGCAAGTCAAAAACAGGAATCAGTTTCCCGACAAGCAGCTCAAAACACATCAAAACCGGTATCCGTTTTCCAAAACGGGTCAAATCAGCTCTAAAACAGCTCAAAAAACAGCTAAAAACAGATCAAAAACCGGTACCCATTTTCCAAAGACAGGCCAAAGAACAGATTTGAACAGGCCAAAAACAGCTCAAAACAGGTCAAAGCTGGTACCCCGTTTTTCAAAAACAGATAAAAAATACCGAAAACCGGTACCCGTTTGCCAAAGAGGTATCCGTTTTCCCAGAGGCAGGCGGTCGCTTTCCGGTGAAAAAAATGCACGTTCATCCTTTGTTTTGGTTAGTATAGGTACTGTTTATATATAAGATAGAAAAGGAATAACGAATCTTTTACGCAAAATGTGTGCAATGTGTGTTGCATACGTGTTGGACTTACAGTTGACTATATCACACAAAGAAGAGAGAACGCATTCGTAGGAAAGAATATAGGTAGTACGCGCACGATTTAAGGAGCTGAATTCTTCTTTTACAAACTTCCAAACTTCGATTAACATTAATAATAAAAAACTATAATAAATTTGAATTTTTCTTAATTAATTAATAAAATAAGGATATTTCTATGAAACCACTAAAATAATTTTATTAGTTAAAATTAACTGTATTAAGCAGTAATCTTTTTAATGTAAATGAAAAAGTCATACTGTATTCAGAAAAAAACGTGTTATAATCAATTAATGATATTTGAAATAGAATAAATTAGTTAAATTATTGAGAGTCATATGCTATCCAAAAAAACAAAGGAGGTGTAATAACTTTATTAAGCGCTGAAGTAATTCAGTAAAAAAAGTAAAAGTATGTATGTTATTAAAAAAAATTAAATTCAGATTTGGTTAGTATAGGTACTGTTTTGGTTAGTATAGGTACTATTTATATATAAGATAAAAAAAGAATAATTCATATTTTATGAAAAATGTATGCAATGTTTGTTGCATACGTGTAAGGCTTACAGTTGACTATATCGCACAAAGAATGGAGAACGCATTCGGAGGAAAAAAGATACATAGTACGCGCATGATATAAGGAGCTGAATAGAATACGCTAAAAGCAACAAAGAAAAACATTTTGCCGTCTGTGTACCTCACATATTCGGAAGTATTGAAGATTATCGACAAGTAATCGTGAATATGTGACAGGAGTTGGTCTTAATACGTTCGAAAAGCGATTCTAATTGCTATATGGGCACCACAAACGATGCTAAAATAATCCTAAACAACATTCAATAGAAGATTCCGCACGTGATGCTAGGCGACAGTGCCAAACTAAGTCTGTTCCAACAAATCAATAAAAATGCATCCATTACAATTCCGTTTCGTCAATGGGAACTATACGAATTGAATTTAAAACAGCAACAGTCGGATATATGACCAATTAAAACTTCCACTGAATTGGAGAAGCCTCGATGGGCAATTGTGGCTTTACAAAAGGGTAAAAAGTTTTCAACGACGGAAAGAGCGGCAGATTTCGATAATGTGAATATTCGCAATCTAAAGTTACACCTTAACTCAGAAAGTTACCCATACGAAGCGATGCACCTTGATTTTCAGTCAACAAGTACATAACGGCCTACCAAAACTATTTAAATTTTCGAAGAGACTATTACACCACCAGCAATCATGAATATCAAGATGCGTTGTTTGACTATTCGCAATTCAAGAAATGGAAACGTTGGAGGGGTTTGAAGCTGGTGTATACTACATGATGCCGTGGTGCAATATAATACTCTGATGGGAGAAGTGAAGAAACTATAATATGTTATAAACATTTCTTGTAATACTAGATGTATAAAATAGATAATCATATTGACAAGTTGTTCAGTTTTATTTGGGATAGACACGCATCAACAATTACATGCGAGTAGTGGTTCAAACTCAAAAACTACCTATTGGAAATTTCGATGATTTGAGCCGAGATGCAAATAGCGAGACAAAACGTCATGGAAAGTTACTTCCAAACAACGTACGTGCTATAATCTGACGTCGTGTACGTCTACTCGAAATCGTTGGATCAGGAAAAATATCGACGCTTGGGGAAATTTTAGATCACATGAAAAATATCGGTTATTATTACTTCAGCGATAATGGTGATATTATGGAACCGAGCGAGGCAAAATCCAATTCGATGTTTATATGTGATCATATCGCTTGCGAAAAACAAGATCATATTAAAGCATACTTTTCAACGTCATAATAACATTGACTGCTTTTACTTGAGTCAAACCTATACTAAAATTCCCAAACAGCTGGTTAGAGACAACACCAATTTTATAGCGCCCTTCCAACAGGATGATTTGAATTTTTGACACATTTATGAAGACCACGCCGCCCAAATAATAAGCATGCAACTGTTTCGAGAGAGGTGCTTGGAAAGCTGGCGCAATCGATATGGATTCATGGTGATAAATAAGGATATAACCCAAACGTCATTTGGAAACAAACAGTATACAAGCAAAGAGCTCCCGTTTGAAACAGCATATAAAGCAGACCTGTTTAAAACAGACCGCCGTTTAAAACATACCCCGTTTAAAACAGGCCTTGTTTAAAACAGTTCCCGTTTAAACCAGACCTGTTTATGTGTTTACCTGTTATTGCTTACCTCTTACCGATGGATAATAAAGGATTAGCGTTGACGAAACGTATAATTCAAGTTCGTAAAGCTATACAGCTAAAATATTATCATCCTAAGGAAGATCGATTTCATTAAAGCTTACAAACCACTTAACAAACATCGAAAAGAAAATCGAACAAGATCTAACGGAAGACGGAGCCGGAGGAGGAAGAAGTATTCGTAAAACCGCCACAAAAGCGTCATTCGTCCCCTATCAAAATCAAAAGGTCACCCATTCAGCAGTATAGTACCACGCCATCAATACCTTATCATTTGCGGGGAATTAACAAATGAAGATTATCTTCTTTACGTGGTAGTAATTATGTTAGTCCATTCGCTGGACGTCCGTATTTTCAAAGAAATCCTCTGCGCCAAGAGGCTCCATCGTTCCTCAAGACATATTGCACCCCAAGTGGAAGAAGAAAATGTAGCGACTACGACCGATTCTATTTCACTCAATACGTCTGAATCGAGAGAATTTCTGGAACAATATGATCCATTACCTCGAATATACGTAGAGCGCATGCTAAGCGATGCATCGAATGCAATTGATACCACTTATAAAGTTCTTTACGTCATTTCCACCGATAAGTGGGCAATTGGCAAGATAATACACCAGTAAAGATAGATGGAAAGGATTTGGTTATTAAGGGAGTTCGGTACAGTGGTACGAACTATGACCTAATAATCATGAATGAACCAAACAAACGTCTAATAACTAGCGAAGACGAAGCGAACTATACACAGATCTTGATTTCAACTAATGCAGCTCGTCGCGATAACAACCCGGATGAACAATTGAAAGGTACACGTACCCAAAAATATATAAGGTTAATTAAACCCTTACTTAAAATCTATTCAAATTATACTAACAGATCATTAGTTTGTAACTTGTGATTTTAGTTCTGCCAGTGTAATACGAAACACATCAATGTCTAGATTGTTAGCAATTTTACAATAATGCATTAATAACAAGACCTTAGCACTTCATACAACTCCAAATCATATTTTAACTTCTTTATTTTGCGTATCAGGTCTTCTATTTGTTCCCTTTTTGAAGACCTCTTACAAATTGCTCCTTCATTATTATATTGTATTTCTGCAGACTTATTAACTTCAATGAAACCTACATCTGTCTAAAGGCCAATTTATACACCCACTTGTTATAAACCTAACATCTAGTTCTGGTTATTTCGTTTTGTGACATATTTGCATAGCAGAGATTCAAACCACACATGTGTTTGGTCACTTAGCATTTTTTAATGATGACTCGCATCAGTTATTTTTAATGATGGTGCATTTTCGGATACCAGTATCCAACTTAAAAATTATGAATTGACCATCCTGTATCAAATTTTTACGAAAAGTGTGACGTATGCAAGCGCAACGAATAAATCCTCAACGACCACATTGTGACAGATTAATAAAAAAAACGTTTTTCAAGATCATCTACTGTCATCCGAAGAATTAAAAGTTAAAATCGTTGTATAGGGTGTTTGCTATGGTGGTACAATAACATAACATTTCGATTGGCCATAACTCAATTTTTTTAAATGGAACACCCTGTATTTTGTAAGTAATTAAAATAGAGAAATAATCTCTCTTTGGATTTTATATTGGGTTTCCTATACCCAAATTTGATACTTTTTAAATTATTTTCACCGTGTTACTTAGATAAATCAAAACATTTTTTTTTATCTGTTGTCCTACGCTTGAACAAAGTTAAAAATCCAAAAGAGCGCCCAATTCTACATAAAAAGATACTATTGTTTAGGTCGCTCAACCTTATCGGTTTCTGAGTTGTTTGCATTTCAATAACAATTATTGATAATAGTGTTAATAACAAACCTTAAATTAAATGCTGGAAGTGTCCACCTCCTACCTCAATAAATTTTACTATACATTGTCTTGAAAGTCTCTGAATATTAAACAAAATGTTCCTATTATTTCTAAATGCATTGGCGGCTACTTGTACTTTCTGTACTTCTGACAGAGTTATTTTTTTCACGGTACACTGTATCCTTCAAGTTTGACCATACTGAGAAGTCCAGGGCGTTTAGGCCTGGACTTCTCGGTGGCCAACTAAATTTACTCCCACGGACAATCCACCTACGAAGAAAATATTCATTTAAATAGTGGCGTACTAACAAGTAAAATCTGGTGGCCCACCGTCGTGCATAAACCACGTACTCTCTATTAAAGCAATTGGTACATAACCTTAAGCTCGTTTAAATTATGTTGAAGAAAGTTTATATAAAGGGGTCAAGTTAGATTGGGTGATAACTCAAAAGGTCCTATGAAAAAATCAGAAATTAAACCACACCAAACGTTCTGCTTTAAACTGATGCTGAAAATGTCTGGCTTCTACAGCATGCAGATTTTCGGAATACCACAAGTGATTGTTCTTCTTTTTGAAGACACTCGATATAATACATGTCGCCTCATCGGTAAACATAATCTTATTAAGGAAGTCTGGGTTTTCCGTTACATATTTTGTACAAACTGAGCAAATTGTAGGCGATATGATAAATTTTGAGGCAATGACAGCTGAACAGGGGTATAATGATATGGATGGAGCATTTCTCTTTTAAAAATTCTACAAATGTACGATTAGCGTACCCACGTTACCGCACTTAACCGACGAGTACTAATACCGGAACGAATTAAAATTTCCTCTTTTTCATCGACTGTGATAGATTTGGTAGTACTATGGTCTGAGCAAAACCACAGATCATATCACGATCTCGCTGCTGGAAAAATTAATATGCCGTGGTATTTGTTGATAACTGGCTAGTAAGTTTACACGAATAATAAAATCACACACCCGCATTTTACGCTAATATTTATTGACATGAGAATTCGACACAAGACTACTTGCAAAATACTAAAAATTATATGGGGTATTTATGTATGTTTGAAATAAACCAAAACTGACCCTAATAGAACCCCCTCCGACCCGAAATATCCAGACATCATGGCTGATCTTGACGAAACGTGGCCAAAAGTTGTAAAATGAGCTAATAAGGCGATTTAGCAATAGTGAAGAAAAGTCGACTGCATAACCTTCTATACATACATATGTATATGTAAGTTGAAAGTTAAAAATAAATATCTCGCTCATCTTTCACATATCATTTTAAAGTAAATTTCAATCCCTTTCAAATAAAATAGGAATATGTGTATGTTATACCAGCAATACGAGGAATATTTTCAATTTCCGGAAAAACCGGGAGTAGTGTTTTGATCAGGATACTATCATTTCATTGGCGTAAATGAACAAAATTTGCTTCCAAAATTCCAATTTTGTAACCAAAATAGTTAGAAAGTTATAACAATATCAATATTCAGTATTTGAAAATTCATATCTCCTATACTAGTAGCTTTAGAACAAGTAGGTTAGTTGCATTCATAAGAGTGGCTGGTTGCCCAGAAAATGTAAAAAAAATGCCTGGAGAGAATTTTGAATAAATCAATTTCGAATAATTGCTTAAGTTTGACCCCTTAAATGTAAGCAAATTTATACCATAACTTATTACGTAAAGTAATCTCTTTGAAGAACCTTTATTTAACTAGGCATAACTATTTTAAAATTTGAAAATTTTCCTTCTGTATACCTATTGCGTTTAAAAGCTTGTTTTGTCGACGTAATGGTCTCGTGGGCCTTTATTCCAAATTTCATCAAAATTGTCGGTATAGTTTCGTCTGTCGAGTGACCACAGATACACACACTCACATTTTGAAAAACTGTTTTTCGTGTTCAGGGAGTCGTAAAACATTAAAATAGGGCAACTTATTCTTTCCGGCCGCAATACTCCCTTGTTTAGCAAGAAAGTAAAAATATACTTTGATTTACCTAAACAACACGGTGAAACCAGCGCCCTCTAAGAGCAACGTCAAAATAAGCTTCAAATTCGTAATTCTCACACCAAAAGTCTAACAATACCTATTTATAGATTCATGTTATCAAAATTTTCTCAATTATTGAGAAATTTCAGATTAAAATTTAAACCCTGTATTTCTTAAACCAGCGACATTCGAATAAAGACTTAGCGTTGACACACTTTTTCTGGTCACCCTGTATATTAAGCATGTACCTTCCAGATACATACGCGACTAATCAAAGATTAACACGTGTATCTCTGTTACTATTCAATTTTGGACAAAGGTATATTGGATTATATCCAGTTATTTTAAGCTTAGGAATATCGTGTCTTACTTTGTACACAGACACCGTATATATACAAATACCAGATACTTTTACAAAAATTGGTCATAAATACTAGTAGAAAATGACATTTACGTATTACCTCAATTAACTGAAAAAGATATACATTTGTAACAAAAATTTTCTGGATGTGTTTTTGTATAACTTGTAAAAATAGTAACGGTATTCAAACAGTTCCGTTAAATACTTAGAATACGGTTGATTATAAAGTTATTTTTATATCAGATGCAAGTTACTAATTCTTTTTTAGGAAAGAAAAGAACCATACATTTTACAAAGTAATTTTTACTTACGCTTACCTATGTTAATTGCGGTCGTTGTGTTGCAGATTGCAAAAAGATTTGTAACAAAAAGGGTGAGAAATGCAGCTTCAAAATCCATTATAGCAAGATTTACTTTGTTCCTGTTTTATGCTAATAAATTGCATCTTATAGTAACTCTTGAATGTAGAATATGAGTTTTCTTATCATCGGAACTTTATATTTCAACTGGGGAGTAACCTGAATGGATATAAAGCACTGTTCCGCATAAACCATAAGTATAATAAAAACTCATTACTTACCATTCTTTTACATATAGGTATACTTTTAATGTACACATATATTTTTTTCAAGAAACAATTTTACTATGCGATGGAACTCAACAAAAGCCATTCATAAACATTTTTTATAATGCTGTTATTGGATAACAGAGGAATTACATTAGAAAACAAATAAAACACCGCCATTCATATTGTAATACTATTTTCGTCGCAAGAGGGCTTCTATACTAACGTTTCCGTTCTATCTTTAGCTACTGGGTGGGGAATGTTTAAATTAAAAATAATATGTGATATTTTGCTGTGTAATTTAAATCCATAGGTTTTCGTAAACAAAAGTTTAAAAATAACAAGAAATTATGATTTTGTTATTTAAGACTAGAGTAATTTCATTTGTTGAAATATCGATACTGTTCAGATTTATAATTAAAAAATTTATAAAATCCTTATACAGTGTGTACAAAAAGTAACGTAACTTGCTAATATTTCGATTTCTGATAGGTTTGTGAAAAATTCACCTGTCTCGAAAAACTTCGTTTAGATCATTTCGCACATCAACGCTAAAGTGTGGTGTTGCACCATCCTGCTGAAACTAAATCTCATAGAAATTGTTACCAACAGAATTCTTTATTGCAGACACTATTTGATTTCTCAACAAATCTAGATACTTTTGACCGTCCAAATTGCCCTCTATAAAAATCGACCAATAACAGAGGCACCGGTAATACCTACCAAAATATTAACTTTTAAAGGCTTTTGCATTCTATGTTACCGAATCCATCTAGGATAGTATCACTCCAATAACCGCAGTTGTGGCGATTAACATGATTTAACATGAACGTGGCTTCATCGAAAAAAGCTTATTTGTAAAACGATGGTCCATATCTACTTGTTGCATTACAGTTTCAGAAAATTCCATTCTGCGATCAAAATCATCTCCAGATGATTTCTGTACTAGCATTAAAGATGAAACTTATTTTTATTGAGAATGTTACGAACGTATCCCTCACTAGCATAATATTCTAATGCAGTTCTCCGAATGGATGCACAATGATTTTCTACAAATGTCCAAGGCTTGTGATTTGGATCGGTGCCATTAAATACTTGAGCAATCTCATCACAACTTCTTTTAAGATCACCCTAATTTCTCATCATCAGCATCGTTACTCTTTCCTCGTCGATAAACGTAGTGAAATTTTAAAAGCAACTACATAAACATCAAATTTCAACATAAAAAATACCGTTACTAATGAGAATAATAGATAAACAATCAGAATAAAAGAATTGGGCTTTTAATTGTCACTAATGACATTTAGAAAAAGTAATGATAGAAGCCTACTATTTAGTTTCCGATACATTTAACGGTTGAATTTCCAATATATATATAAAAATCTAATTTAATTTTTCAAATAGGCTCGAGTTTTAATAAAATTGTGCCAGATTGATTTCATTTTGATTAAGTTATTAACATGTTTTGGTACAATGCAAAAAAATAGCCAAATTACTAACCTTTTTAAAAAAAAAATAAAAAATTAATTAGAGGACCACGCTTTGGTATTCGGGCATAACTTTTAATTCTAAATAACATTTCTTTATTACATTTTGCCGAATTTTTTGAAATAAGGGTACTTTACTCTTGTGCAATTTTTATATGTTTTTTGACCTACCGTGTATACCGTTTAACTTGGAACCATTCTACTTGCACCTAAAATGGTTATCAAACATGCACCGACTTTTGGCAATACCTGTATTTTGGACGAGCGATTAATAAAAAAAATTCCCATATGTTGCACACTTAAGTGACCACACTGTATATATATATATATATATATATATATATATATATATATATATATATATATATATATATATATATATATATATATATATATATATATATCTACACAAAACACAAAACATGTTTCTACCTGTGTCCGTTATGGACTTTGAAACCATACATCCAATCGCCATGAACCTTATTGAGTACACTACCGCGAAGGTTTTTAGCATAACATTTTTTTAAATATCGACCCCCAAATGCCCTCTTTCGAAGCACCAACGCGCACGGGATACGGCTAGGTTTCATTAGCATAGTAGAACACGCAGGGAATCCGTTATGTTTTATATTTGATCAAAATAACAAAAATAACTATTAAAAATATGCAGGATCGGCTAGTTTAATAGATTTTCAAAAAATATAAAATTGTACAGGATGTCCTATTAAAAAACATATCAATACGTTATTCGGATAGCTTTAATTCGTATAATGTTTATTTGAAACTTTTTTCGTAAACCTATCAGAAACCGAAATGTTAGCAAGTTACGTTACTTTTTGTACACACTATATAGGAATGTTATAAACTTTTAAATTATAATTTGAAGAGTATCGATATTTCAACAACGTTACTTTTTGTGCACACGGTATTACAAGCACAAGCCGTTTCTAAGTTTTTCTTCTTCATTATGTCGTTTTACAATTTTGGAGATTCTCAAATCAAACGGTAAGAAAGTACTTTTTAATAATTAAATTGAATATGTGTAAAGTAGCCGGAAAATTCACTTTTTCGATTACAAAAATTGATTATTTGCGATATTACTATTAAGGCTTCTCGTGGTTAATTAAAGATAATTTATAATAACACGTTTTTTATTAACTCAAACATTGATTTGACATTAAACTTCAGAATAATATTGAAAAGTATATACAGGGATAAACAAAAATATAGAATGTACTCCTTCTCTAATTCGTAAATTTTTTTTAGACCCATATAGTTGCATAATTCTTGATGCCTTGACTTAAGAACGCTTTGGTCATAATATAAACATGAGGAGTTTCTGTAGCTGTCTTCTGTATATTAACCCTAGGAGAGGTTTTAGTTACTCATAATCTGCTTAAAATAATTTCAATCAGCTTGAGCTTTCAGATATGCTCCAAACCCGTCTCCATTCAACCCAAACTTGATTCAGAAAACATTAAAGTGTATTTAGAAATCAAAAAATAATTTTTTTCCGTTATGTTAGATTTACATTTATATAAACCTGGCCTCCGAAGCTCGTGTACAACTCGTTCCTACAAAACCAGTTTCAAGGCTGATAGTTATTATACTTTGTCAAGCACTGCTGCGCGGAATTATACGTGTCTGTGCAAGTTGAAACCTGCATTATTGCTCTATGTATAAAAGTAGGCGCAGCTAATTTTCATTCCGACCGGGCTGGTAGCGTAGTGGTGACAGGACCTGCCTAGCATTCGGGAGGTAATGGATTCGATTCCCGTTACCGTCTACCTTGTATGAGGTTTTTTCATGGGGTTTTCCTCATCAGGCGAATGCTGGGGTAGTATTTTCTCCCTCAGAACTCTATCTCCGTTCGTTCTGATCCTATCCTGACCACACCCATACTTAATCCCACCATGCATATATACGTAATGTATGTGTGCATGCTGGGAATCCATGATTGTGGCTGAAGGAGCTCGGAAAGCTCAAGCAGCCCGCCCTCCCCCTTAGGGAGGGAATGAAATAAAAGTTACATTGAGTGAACTTCTGAAACACATATGATAATGGCGTCAAAAAAGAATGTGAAAGGCGTGACCGTGTCTGTGAAGAAACAGTGTCACAGCGGGCATCTGAAAGTGATGATCTGATTTCTGAAGGAAGTGATGTGTCAGAAGCAGAAAATCATGACACATAAGACACAAATTTCGAATAGGTTTCTGACGAGTATTCTGGATCCAGCTCTGTTGATGTTGAGGATAATTTAGAAGAACATGTTGACGATATTGGGAATTCTTGAACCAGTGGTTACATTGCTCCAAGTAGTCTGGATTGGAGTTTGGAATCTTCAACACCAATTAAAATTCAACCACACAACATTATTCGGCGAGCGCTAGGACTACCAAGAAAACATATGGCTGCAACACCAAACGAAGCGTTTCAGTTATTTGTAACTCCAGATATTCTACAAGAAATTGTGAACTGTACGAACTTAGAGGGGAGACGTGTTTACGAAACAAAAGGAAAACTGTGGAAAGATGTAACTGTTGATGAATTATTTGCATTCTATGGTTTACTTGTTGTTGACAGAAGCTAGGATGTTCCTACGAAAGAACTATTTTGTAGTGAATTTGCCAATCCTATATACCGAACCACAATGTCCATATTTTACTTTGAAGAAATACGTAGATTCGTCAGATTTGACGACAAGAGAATCCAGAATGCGCGTTTGGAAACCGATAAGTTGCCTATGGTGTCCTACGTTTGGGATGTATTCATTCAGCAATGCAAAACCTACGTCATACCGGATACCAATGTAACTATTGATGACCAACTCGTTGGGTTTAGAGGGCAGATTCGTTCAATGTATATCAAGTAAACCGGCAAAACATGGACTTGAAATACTTTGCATTTGTGAATCTAGGCCTGGTTATGCGTTGGACGGTATAGTTTATGTTGATGGCCACCCCGGGGAACCTCCACATACAAACCTGTGGCTTGAAATAGTACAAACTTTTGTGCGCGGCATGCATAATTCTGGTCTCTCTGTCTCGTCAAACAACTTCTGTATTAGTGTTCCTTTGATGTCTCACTTGCAGCTACAATTTCAGTTTCAGTAGTTGAAACTGACGACTGCGCCTAGCCAAGCCAATATATAGCATATCCAACGTAAAAAGATGCAACTCTTGTCACTGAACGTATTGTTGTTAAGTCTCCTCCAAAATTGGCATCACAAACCCCTCTAAATAACCAGTTCTAGTTCCGGATTTATAGGTAATGCCATAATTAAAGATTCCTTGAATGTAGCGAAATATTATTTTCACTTGAACAAAATCTTTGCGATTTAGATTACGAGATACCACACCAACTGCATAGGCAATATCTGGTATTGACCCCGTCATCAAACAAAGAAGTGCTCCAACCTCCTCACTGTACGAAAAACTTGGTTTCTTCTTCATTTTCTGACTTTGTCTTTAACAATCGCAGTTTTAACAGGTCTGCAATCCTTCATTCCAAATATTTCCAATAATTCATTGGCATATGCAGTTTGCTTAAAGCTAACAGAACCGCCCTTTGTTCTATTTAGCTCCAATCTCTAGAAATATAATGCTGGCTTTAGTGACTTTAGATGCCGTAAGAATTGGTTTTTCATTTCATCATAGCTTGATGCTAAAAATCCATTGTCCACATACCATGCCAGTACCAGAATTCCTATTTTACCTTTCTTACCAAAGTGAAATGGATTTGTATCGCTTTGTTGGAAACCAAGGCTAACTGTGAAATCTCTTATTCTCTTGTTCTAACACCTGGGCGCTTGTTTCAGTCCATACAAATTGTTCTTAAGATTACATACACGACCTGTGCCGCCTGTGAAACTTTCTGGTTGTTGCATATAAACATATTCGCACTCACTATATAAAACTGCAGTACATACTTGAAACTGGATTAATCTCAGATTTTGACATGCAGATATACTTAAAACAGCTCTTTTAGTAGGACATTTGGTAACGGGCCTATTTGTTTGATCGTAGTCTTGTCCTTTCTTTTGATAATACCTCTTGATTACTAATCTGGATATGAATTTCTCGATTGATCCAACTGGGTTGGTTTTTAACTTATAAACCCATTTACAAGGAATAGCTTTCTTTCCAACAGGTAACTTTGTTAAACACCACGTCTTTCAAAGACTGAAGTTCTTTATCAAGTGCCGATTTTTCATCATTTGCTCTACATCTTTCATAGCTTCCTAGTAAATTGCTGGTTCTGAGATATCTAATATGTTAGCAGCCACTGTCGTAGCAACATTACCAAATTTCGATTTTTGCTGTATCTGCGTTCTATCCCTCAGCAATATGCTTGTTGGTGGTTCTTCCGTGAATGGTGTTGTTTCTAAAACATCTGGTAAACTTTGACCTTTGCTCTCTTTAACATCATCTTCCTTAGTTTCTGGGTTTACTGCATGAATTCCGCTAGAAGTATCAATTTTAACGTATATACTTTCCAAATTCAGTTACCGCAGGAACCAATCTCAACGTATAAGTTACTAAGTTTTCGTCGATTATCACATCCCTCGATTTAATAAGCTTATTTGTCGCTTTACACCAAATGAGGTATACATCATCATGCTCGCGTGCAATCAAAATATCTCTTACTGCCTTTTTGTTCGTTTTATTTATATCTTGTTTTGGTACATGAACATAATAAGAACTTCCGATAATCTTCTAGATGGTGTTGCCCTTTATATAGAAGTTAATGTACAGGGTGTTGCACGTAAGACGTCCCTATGTCTTATCTAAGAATCTATAACATATACAAATAAAAGTTTTATATAAAAGTTGTTTGGATTTATTGAAATTTTTAAATTATTTACTTTTTATATATATTTAAATTTTTAGAGTTGACATCGATTGCGACTTACTGGGACACCCTGTATATATAAAAAGTAAATAATTTAAATATTATAATGTATCCAAACAACTTTTATATAAAACTTTTTTTTATCTGTTATAGATTCTGAATTAAGACACAAGGACATATTATGTGGAACACCCTGTACAATATAAACTTATATACACTGACGAAATAAATACAATAGACCGTTTTAATCATTTATGGATTACGTTACACATAAATAAAAAGAAAATAACCGGGGGGTCATGGTCATCTATAGATCTCCAAATATATCTAGATAGAAACTACCCACACACATAAATCTTGATCACCATTTAATACAGTGTTTCTTAGATTACCCAAAACCACGCAGATCCAATAAACATTGAGTTTTAAGCAATTAGCACTTGACGTGGACTGGAATTGTGGATCATTAGACGACAAATTCGAGTATTTTAGTAATTGTGTTATTTATTTATTTGATCAAACAGTGAGTAAGAAAGTAAGAAAAAAACCTATGCCGTGAATAACTCCAAATATACACCTAATGATGAAGTTAAGTGATAAGGCGTTACCTGATTTTCAGAAACCAATCGGTATATATTATACTGCTCAATAAAAACTTCTGAAACAAAATGGTCTTATTACAAACAACTCCTCAATTTAGTAATTGTCTCTATTCACAGAGAAAATAAAGTATATATACAGCATGAATTAAATAAAATACAAAATTTAAATGGGCTTTGGAAAAACGTAAATGTTCTAGATGTGCATAATGTCAATAAACATGGACACATTCCAATATCTCTTTTTAATCTTACGGATATCAATGAATTATTAACAATAGCTTACGTCTCCCTCCATTTTCTACACTTACTAAGAATTAGCAGGCACATACTCACCCATCCGCCTCCCAGCTCCTTCGATTTCAATACGTTACATCTTCAGAAGTTTAATTAATTAATATAATAATAATTTTTTTTTTAAATTATGAAGAATTCCAAAGTATGTGGAAGTCAACAACAGTAATACGTTTCTCTAAAAAAGATACACCAAGTTCATTCGCTAACCTTAGGATACAATATATTATTTTGCAGAATTAAGATTTACAAGCGTCAAACCATCTTAACTATTAAGGTTTACAAAATTGAATGGATTTTGACTTCTGTATCACGCTGATTATGTGTCCTATATAGTCTTTCAATTTGATCACAGTATATGAACAGTGTTTATAAGTCTGGTATACAGTTTATAATATTATTTCAACTAAACAGCGACAACGGTGATTTACCATTATTTGAGTAAAAGCGTTACCGTAACGAGCAATGAGAATTTCTCTATTGGAGTATTTGTTATTTTGAGTTTTGTAACATAGTTTAATTCGAAGAAATACAAGTTTTGAGAAATAACGTAACGTAAACATAAAGTAATTAGTACCTTAACCGATCAGCTGGATTTAGTACGTTACTATTCTGCGCATATACACAAATATTTTGAAGTTTTATAGGAACCAACTTACCGTCTGGTAATTCACTGATTCACCTGGATTTGCTTCAAAAGGTAAACAAGTTCTTTTGTATGTTTGGTAGCTTAGCTCTGATTTTTTCGTATTTAGGTACTACGTTACTACAAACATTCTGGCTACCGCTATTGCGACTTACGTATTACGAGCTACCTTAAGCGCTTAAATCAGTAACACATCTAAGCCCTTTATTACCTACTGCTACTTTCCTTTCCTATTACTTCCGTTCTACTGCCACTTTCGCCCGTAACACTCTGATTGTAATAAATTAAATAAATTTATTTACCAACTGATTTTAAATATAATATAAACCCTGTTCATTTCGAAACCTCCTAACTCGGATTTTTTTTTACAAGCAATCGCTGTAATCCATACGTAAAACGGATTATCGAGGGGACAAAACCTTAATTAAAATTTGCTTCGTCTCTTTTACCCCCACAAGAAGTTACCCCTTTCAAAATCTTAAATAGTAAAAAGATCGAGTTAGAATCGGGCGAAAGGTCCTATTGTTTCCTTTATTTTGGTGTTTATTTTATTTAAATCGGATCATTAGTTTGCGAGAAAAGTAAGGAAACCTTTTTTTTGCTCTATGGAAGTTATCCCTTAAGGAAGTTATTGTAATTCTTCCTTAAGAAAGAAGCTGTCATAGAAGGAATAAGAATTGATCTAACAATGGATTCCATACCAATTATTTCCTTACCGTAGGTACCAAGACATTAATTTAGACCTGAAAGGCCAAATAATTTTGATATTTGTTAATGGATATTAATACACTGTATCTGATAAATCAAAAATGCATTTGCCTTACTGCCTTACTTAATAAATTAACATTTGACAATTCATTATGCCAATGATAGTTTCCTTCTTAATAAAGCTAATTTTGCATTAAGAATTTGGGATAACTTCAACTGAGCAAAAAAAAACAGTTTTTCATACATTTTTCGTAAACGAATGATCCGATAAAAAAAAATAAATGCCAAATATGAAGGAATCAAAAGGACCTTTTAAATGAGCTACCACTCGATACCTCTTACAATTTAAGATTTTGATGAGGGTAACTCCTGAGGGCGAGGATTAAAACGGGGCGAAGCAAATTTTGGATAAAAAGTTGTCCCCTTGATAATTATCTTTACATATTTTATCGATACTTTTGCAAATCTTACATTTCGAGAAATCCGACGTGAAATGAACACCCTGTATAAAATATCCCCTGTATAAAATATCGCCATTTTGAATTACAAATTTAAATGGAACGGGTGGGGGTGGGGGCGGTGATACCTCATTTTGAACTCTAAGTAAGTACTTTATAACCTAGAATATACAGTCAATATCGTTACAAAATACGAAATGGCGGCATTTTCAATGGTATAAACAAAAATAATTAAAATTTACACATTCATATCAAAGAAAGGAAGTGAATTTGACAAATATGTATTCATTGAAAATTTCATCCTGCCTGTATCATTTTCGTTCAGCCTTTGGTCCTAAGTAGTGTTTTATTTCTAATTAGTGTCCTTAAAATGGTTTTTATATACGGAACAACGCGTAGTTTTCACGAGACTGAAATAATTTACTACACATGCCCGGATGTCCGTCAAGTTGTGACTAATGAATTTAATTACGACCTCCTATACCCCGCTAATATACGTAAATTCTTTTTTCAGTTATTATAAGTTAAAAAATATTATAAATTTCATTGACCCATGTTTTTTCACACGCCGAGCTTTCAGAATTAATTTATTCCATTATCAAGGCACTAAAATTAGAATGAACAATTATCCTTGCATAACTACAAATATAAATAAAGAAATACCTACCTAACGTGATTCACTAAATAAAGTTACAAATACACTCACATACACGTACACACGCACGCACCCACGCTCGCGCACACGCGCATGCGCACACGTGCACGCGCGCACACGCGTACACGCGCACACGCACACACTCGCACACGCGCACAGCGCACACGCCCACACGCCGCACTCACGCACGCAGGCACGCACGCACGTACGCACGCACGCACGCACGCACGCACACACACCCACACCCACACACCCACACACCCAAACTTATCCACCAACCCACCCACTCAGAATATAACTGAATATGCTACTAAGTTTATCGATATCTAAACTTTTATTTAAACCATCACTATTAGCATTAATGTGAACCATTTCTAAAAAAAGGCGTTTGGTTAATTTGTTTCTTTGCATAAAATAATTGTTTCATTCTAATTCATCTCGTGATGCTGTTGGACTACGTGTTAAGCTAGGCCACACGTTGATACTTTTCTTTTACAATCACTTTTATGTGATGTGATCCTACCTAACAAGCTACGTTAAGTTTGCCCTATATATGTTTTACAGCATCCTTTACAAAGAATAGAATAAACAATCTTGGAATTTTCCAACAATGTTAAAGGAGATTTGATTTTGGAATATAAAACTATAAAATACAAGTTTTATTATGTGCGTATGTTAACTTTAATTAGTG
The DNA here is from genome assembly GCA_036346205.1 of Vesta saturnalis. NCBI lineage: Eukaryota > Metazoa > Arthropoda > Insecta > Coleoptera > Lampyridae > Vesta > Vesta saturnalis. The sequence continues at coordinate 3,336,898 of JARFJB010002098.1, read as the reverse complement.
ACTCACTCTAGGTAGCTTTTTCTTTATTTATATTTATAGTTATGCAAGCATAATTGTTCATTTTAATTTTAGTGCCTTGATAATGGAATAAATTAATTCCGAAAGCTCGGCTTAGTAACAAAGAGTTTTTTCTTTCCTGGCCTATTTATTAATGACTGCAAACTCAATCACTATTTATATATGTGATATATATATATATATATATATATATATATATATATATATATATATATATATGAGAGAGAGAGAGAGAGAGAGAGAGAGAGAGAGATCACCTTACTTTTTTTATATAGATGTAATTAAATTCCGCAGGATAAAAGTAAATTGAGGTAATTAAAATGCTATAGTTATAACTCACAATATATGTCAGTTCATTATCTACATTATTTAACGGAATAAAGGTGACGACTTAATTAATATTGTAATTGATATTTAACTTTAACGATCAACCAGACTATTATTAGTTGATTATGTAACTGTTAACTTTTATTACTAGATTACATGTGCGATAACGAATTAACTGTATTGAACAATTAATCTGGGATTTTGAAACTATTCAGTTTATTATTTAATACTACGGTTCATACATTTCTGCCGTTTTCATGTGATATAAAAGCTTAGTGATATCCAAACTACATTTAAAATATCATATATAATTGGTTGTACATGAAATATTTGCAGTGCACATTAACAACAACTTGTACAAAATTAACATGCATTTTTAATAAAGAAATTTCGAAGGAAGTTTATTTGAAAATTTGACAACAAACTTTATTAATTATTATACCGTTTTAAAGTACATGCTTTTACTTACAGTTAATGAAGTTTTATACATTCCAGACTTATAAACTTGATATTAAATATTGATATATTTGTTTGCTTTTAAGCAAAACAATTTTGTTTTATTTCTAACATACATTAAATATTTATGCTTTAATATTCAATAACTACAGCAACTAAATTTTTCCTAAGGAAATGTATAAAGATTTGTGACATCTGTGACACCGCAGAAAGACTAATAGGGTAAAACCGTACCGATTAGGCCTTGCCCATCGAAGCAATACGTTTGGAACCTTTTTGTACCAAACTTGTATAAATAAAGCTTTCTTGGACCCAAATAATATCCATCACACCTAACACACCTAACACGATAAAGCAATAACAATGTTGCTAGTATTTTGAACACAATAGAATTCCATAATTTCTTTTTATAATTACTTGTTTCGCTACGAATTTTAATACATGTATCTCTACCAAGAGTAGTGAATTACCAAACAAGTAGTTATGGTAACAAACCGTTAAGATGAAATAGGTGAAGTCGTAAAGTGATTATTTACTATTAAATGATTCGTAAAATTTAATTTGTCTGTGGGTTTATATTAGTAACTAATGTGTTCTCTGTATTAATTATCTGAGTTCCTAAGTGTTTGTCTGATAAACAGGATTAGAAAAGGTACAGTTCGATTTATAAGTACCCAATTCCAAAATGTCGTTAGTTGAATCTTGCACATTAAATAAACATTTCAGAACATTGGTATAAGTTTTGAAAGCTAATTTGCACTTCTTGTTCTTTTGTAATAGTAATGATATTGCTCTATGTACTAAAGATCTATATGCAGCTAACATATGTGTTCTATGCTGACATTAATATTTTGGAATTGCATAGTCCGCAATGTACTAATTCTTATGTTTAAAACTCGAAAATATAATAGCGCTATTTTGACCTTTCTCTAGTATACATTTTATGTTAGCATGTAAATTATTAAAACTAATTACAAAATGATCAATGAAATCTGATTAACAATCAAAGCTTGCTAAAATATCGTCAAGATAAATAAATCAAAGTATAATATTATCAATACCATTTAATAATCTGTGCCAAAGTGTCTGCGCGCACGTGCGAGAGCGTGTATGTATCTATGTGTGTCAGTGTGTCTGTGTCTGTGTCTGTGTCTGTGTCTGTGTCTGTCTGTGTCTGTGTCTGTGTCTGTGTCCGTGTCCGTGTCCGTGTCCGTGTCCGTGTCCGTGTCCGTGTCCGTGTCCGTGTCCGTGTCCGTGTCCGTGTCCGTGTCCGTGTCCGTGTCCGTGTCCGTGTGTGTGTGTGTGTGTGTGTGTGTGTGTGTGTGTGTGTGTGTGTGTGTGTGTGTGTGTGTGTGCGTGCGTGCGTGCGTGCGTGCGTGCGTGCGTGCGTGCGTGCGTGCATGTGCGTGATCCTGTGCGTTTCCGTGTGCGTGTGCGTGTGCGTGTGCGTGTGTGTGTGTGTGCGTGTGCGTGTGCGTGTGCGTGTGCGTGAGCGTGTGGGTGTGCGTGTGCATATGCGTGTGTTTGTGCGTTTGCGTGTGCATGTGCGTGTGCGTGTGTGTGCGTGTGCGTGTGCGTGTGCGTGTGCGTGTGCGTGTGCGTGATGCGTGTGCGTGTGCGTGTGCGTTGGCGTGTGCGCGTGTACGAGTGAGTGCGTGTGTGCGTGTGTGTGTGTTTGTGTGTGTGTGTGTGCGGGTGGGTGGATGGGTGGGTGGTGTGCGTGCTTATGCGCGTGCGCTTGGGCGTGCGCTTGCGCGTGCGCGTGTGCGTGTGTGCGTGTGTGTGTTTGTGGGAGTGCGTGCGTGGGAGCGTGCGTGCGTGCGTCCGTGGGAGCGTGCGCGTGTGCGTACGTGCGTGCTCGCGTGCGTGCATACCTGCGCTCGTGCGTGCGCGTGCGTGTGTGTGTAGGAAATTTCAGCCTTCCCCACTTTTAATACGTCATAATCTGTATGGGTAAGGGCCATTACCAACATTTTTATCTTTCGTTCTCGCTGCATGAAGTTCAGACGGAAAGAAAATTTTGTGAAGTAGTATGAGGTAAAGAGTCGTTAGAAAATCGATTAATATAAATAAGCCTGATAAATGCTAGCTCTATAACCGAGTTTAAAGTTTTGTTTATTTTCACAAGTTGCAAAAAATTGCTTTGCTATCGAACACCGTTGTGATTAATACCGTAATCAGTGAACTTTAAGTAAATTCATATTTATTAAGCATCATTCATTTCCAGCCTTCATTGGCGAAGGAATTTTGTTTGTCAAGGGGACCTGTGACCTTTGTCAACTACCGTATCCGCCTTCCGTCGGTACTAAATTTATTTTAGGTACATATTCTACCGGAGGATAAAACCCTGAATATTATCCTCCACTGAGAGACCTGTAGCAGCCTTTTGGAACCGAGCAAGCTCAGAACTGGCCCCAAAGAACACCTGGGCAGTAACTTATATTTGGGTCGCGCCCGAATCCGTTTCAAATAACAATTACTGTACATTATAAGTATTTTAAATAAAGTTTTTTTCCAAACGAGTCTAAATTTTGTACTGGTGCTCGTTGAGGGCAAGCTTCACTTGCCACTACCGAAATCCGTTAAAAAACTGTAGGATTGAATTTAAAAACAGTATATCATTTTAAAGAATTCTTGATTTATGATGTAAAGATGCGAGATAAAATCGCAAAATGTAGCATTCCATATGTTATTAGAACGTTTACGAAAATTCTAAAATATGGCAAAGTATGTAATTATTTTGTGCCGTTAAAGCGCAAGAGTCCTAATTCTCAAGAAAGTTCAAACGTTAGTTTGTAATATAAATTTTAATAAATATCCGATGCTTATTTATCAAACTTGCATTTGAGGATACATAATGAATTATCAGGATCAACCAAAGTATATGGTATGGACAGGTTTATTTCGAAGGTCCTGTTTAGGTTTTTTGTATAACCATCGTTGACACAGTAATCAGCCACATAAACAGTAACCGTAACAACTATCTACTAGAGCAAGGAAAGCACGACCAACGTAAGCGTAATGTTATGCTAACGCATACAGTTTATTGCGCATGAGCAACTCGGTGCTAGAAACCAGCCCATGTAGTTGTATGTGGTTTTCATATAAAGAAAAATAGTCTTGTTATTTGAGGATTTGTTGGCATGTATGGGGTTGTGGTAAAAAGCTACAAGTACCATTTCTTGCGAATTGTAGGAAATAATACCCTCACTTTCGAATAACTTACACAATCCTCACCTAAAAAGAGGTTTTGCATAACTATAGACCAATCTGTAAAATAATAAGTCATTTTTCAATAAATGATCTTGTTCTCTTAGAAAATAAAAACGCCTCTACTCTTATATGGCCTGTTGCAAGAGTGATTGCGGTGATGTTCGGAAACGACCAAACGGTTATTGTGGTTAAAGTAAAAACTTTCACAAATAGCATATTTGCGTACAGTAGCGAATGTTTGTCCTCCGAGAATGAATCATTTTGGTTTGATTTTTGTTCCTTAGCGGAGGAAGAATGTTTCGAAATAATAGAACGCACCTACATAGTTAAGCACGTTGGCGTCTCTCGGAAAAAGATATAGACCAGCAAGTTTTGATAGGATCCTTCACACTCATAAAAGGTTTAATAACTATCTCAGTTCTCTCTTTATACAAACGTTTCATAGGTCGTAGTTCAGTCTTGCATGTAAGTATTTAATAAAACGCAGTAAGATACTGAACATAAAAATAGTGCTTCTAATTACACTGAAGTGTTGGAGCTATCCACGTATTATATAGAATTTTTTTGTGCTTTAGATAGTTTAGAGGATAGTGCAATGACCCCTTTACGTTTTAAACTACTATCTCACTGCTTTAACGAACCTTAAAATTAAAACAAACAAATTGTAGAGATCCAATGCAGATATTTAGTCCTTTATGATATAATTTACCTAACTTTGTGTTTTAATCAAAGGAAGTTTATGAAAAGATGACAGATTTATGCATGTCACAACCTGTGTGGTTAAATGAAATCGGACAGGGTGTAAGCGATTTTCCCCTTCCTAGAAGTACTTCTTAATATACAGCAACGTTTTGTACTTATATTATTTTTAATATTATTTTACTTGCGTTATTATTTATTTTTTAATAGAAAACATTGCTTATGTAATAAAGTAAAGAAGTCAATTTGTTTTAGAGTATCTGATAATTAAATTCATTTTTATTGAAACCTATATGAAAGAAATACGATTTATGTAAGCTTTACAAAAACCTCAAAACTTTTGAATTGAATTTATATGCGTGTGGTTTTTCTACTATTTCGCATTACAACAGGATCGTTCGATACAAATCAGGCATGGAAGCAGAAAACTATATAGCAAAATTCAAAGCATTTTGCATTTTCATTGACGTTATCTTACCCATACATGTAGAGGGAAAGATATTTTAAACTTAAATAGAATTTCATCTCTTCCATAAACGTAACTATAAAATAAGTCATTATTGTTTTCATAATGTTTTCCTTATAATATGCAATGTCGCATATAAATGTGATAAAAATCGCTTCGTTTAATTTAGAAAAGCTATATAGATGGTTTCTAAGAGAGCATAAAAAAGTGATGCTTACCGAAAGAAATAAATAGGTACATATAGGCCGGTTTAATTAAAAAAAGGCATACAAAAACGTACTGTTGCCAGAGCCATAAAATTATACAGACTTCCATTAACGTATGTCAAACTAACTTACATTATTTCTTAATATAATTTTTGTAATCTGCTTCCATTTTGATTCCTTAATAGACATATTAAGAAACGCGACGTCATTATTTCCGATGTCATTATAGCAATATTTCACGGAACATTTTACAAAAATTTTTTAAGTTGGCAAAAATACGTTTTTTTTAAGAATTAAAAAATTGACGCATTGCATTTATGATAGATTTCTTAAATAAAGTTTGTAACATGCACAGCTGTTAAGCACGTGTGTAAAATAAAAAAAGGAAATAGTAATAGAAAAGGGTGGGAAAAGGGCACCACCACTAGCAACTTGAGAGAACATTGAAGTCAGAGAAAGAAAGGATATATATATATATATATATATATATATATATATATATATATATATATATATATATATACATATATATACAGGGTGTCCCAATAGTGCGTATTCGGTCGATAGCTCCTTAGCCATTAAACTTAGAAGATAAGCTTATATACGAAAGTTGTCTATTTTTACAAGCTGCATGATCTAAAAATAGTTTGGTTTCTACAGGGTGTAAAATAAAAGCGGTCCAAGATAGAACTTTTGATTTTTAAATAGAACGCCTTATATATTATTATATTTTTCGATTCTCCTTATAATTTTACATCTTTTTTATAAGAATTACTTACAAGCTAAACCTTACCGTTTTTGAGATATTTGCAAAGTTAACCAAAAACTGACATTTTTATGTAGTAATTCAAGTAGTCGCATCTCAGTTATTTTTAAAGATAAAAAAATAATCGTTGGTACAGCATTTATTCATACATGAGCTTACTATAATCTATTGTCAAAATTGGATTTCAGTATACAGAGTGATCACAAAAATTAATTCAATAACAAATCTGAAAATGATATATCTTCATTTTTTTAAATGGCACACCCTATATTTTTTTAATGCCTTGTCTTCGTCTATTAGTCGGTTTTCATTTCTGTTAAATATATTCTATACCCATTTCTAATAGTTTCGGGAGATATTTAAGTTCGTTCAATTTTTTTCGTTGATAACACTGCAGAAGAGTGACATTAGTCGGTCAAAGCAAGCTATGAATACATAAAAAACTAAAAAACATATTAACTGAAATACAAAAACTTAAAATTATAATAAATGTTCAATGTGACCACCGTTTTGTTGCTGGCAAACATGAAGTCTTTGAATAAACGACAAATTTACTTTCCGTAACGTGGAAACATTTATATTTTGAATGACGTCTCTAATTCTTGCCTTCATATCATCTACAGTCGTTGGAGGAGTTTGATACACTATTTCTTTAATCCAACCCCAAAGAAAAAAGCCCAGCTTTGTCAAGTCAGGCGATCTTGCAGTCCAGGAGATCGTCCCTCCTCTTCCAATCCATTTGTTTTGAAACTGGATATTTAAATAATTTCTAACGTTTCTGCTAAAATGTGGAGGAGCGCCATCTAATTACAGCCACATCTCTCTAAGGGTTTGTAAAGGTAAATCTTCAATAAAAGTTTCAAATTCGTTGCGTAAGAGGTTTAAAAATGAATCTCCATTGACCGTGTTTTCAAAAAAATATGTTCCTATAATTCTTTCCCCAATAATTCCAGCGGTGTTGATGACCAACGGGAATTATAAATCTGGGATTCTCAGTATCGTTATAATGGAAATTATGGCTATTAACATATCCATTTTTGTGGAAAGTAGCTTCATCGGTAAATAAGATCGTGCTAAAATAGTTGGGTTTTTCTCAATTTTTATTTATGGCTCAATTGCAAAAGTTTAATCTATTAACGAAGTCATCCTCCTCTAATTCTTGTGCAAGTTGGACATGGTATAGATGACATTTATATTTTTTTATAATTCTATTAACCGATGTTTTTGAAACTCCAACTTCTAATTCCAATTGTCGGCAAGAAACGTGAGGATTTTCAATCACGGATTGAAGAACAAAATGTTCATTACCTTCGTTAATTGAGGTTCTTTCTCATTCAAAACTGTGTTCGTAGTGAATACTGCCTGTTTGCTCGAAACGTTCTTTCAATCTTGGAAATGCTGAAACTTGCGGGTGTCGTGCATTTGGAAATTTATGCTTATAAATTCGATGAGCTAAAAGAAAATTTTTATCGCTTTCGCCAAGGACGTAAATCATGTTAACAAGTTCTTCTTTCGAAAAATTCATTTTGTTATTTTGGGAAGTAAGTATACAATACTACACAAATATTAGCACTGTTTGACAAGCTTGATTTCTTCATTTGTTTTCGTTCATCTTTTTTTTTACGTTCTTTTGATTAAATTGTTTAATTTTACGATGAATCGTTTAAAAACATCTCAAATATCTCTTAAAAATGGTGGTTTTATACAATATTTATTATAATTACAATTTATGTATTTCAGTTAATATTTTTTAGTTTCTTGTGTATCCACAGCTTGCTTTGACCGACCAATGTTACTCTTCATCAATGTTATCAACGAAAAAAATTGAACAAACTTAAATATCACCGAAACTATTAGAGATAGGTATAGAACATATTTAATAAGAATTAAAGCCGACTAATAGACGAAGGCAAGGCGTTAAAAAAATAGGGTGTGCTATTTAAAAAAATGAAGATATAGCATTTTCAAGTTTACGTTGTTGAATTAATTTTTGTGATCACCCGTTTATTCAAAGACTTCATGTTTGCCAGCAACAAAATGGTGGTCACATTTATCATCTATTATAATTTTACTCGTCTTCAGTGTTATTAACAAAAAAAATTGAACAAACTTAAATATCTCCGAAACTATTAGAGATAGGTATAGAACATATTTAATAGAAATGAAAGCCGATTAATAGACGAAGACAAAGCATTAAAAAATATAGGGTGTGCCATTAAAAAAAATGAAGATACAGCATTTTCAAATTTATGTTATTGAATTAATTTTTGTGATCACTCTGTATACTGAAATCCAATTTTGACAATAGATTAAAGTAAGCTCATGTATGAATAGATTCTATGCCAAAGATTATTTTTTTATCCTTAAAAATAACTGAGATTCGCCTACTTGAATTACTACATAAAAATGTCAGTTTTTCGTTAACATTGCAAATATCTCAAAAACGGTAAGGTTTAGCTTGTAAGTAATTCTTATAAAAAAGATGTAAAATTATAAGGAGAATCGAAAAATAAAATAATATATAAGGCGTTCTATTTAAAAATCAAAAGTTCTATATTGGACCGCTTTTATTTTACACCCTGTAGAAACCAAACTATTTTTAGATCATGCAGCTTGTAAAAATAGACAACTTTCGTATTTAAGCTTATTTTCTAAGTTTAATGGCTAAGGAGCTATCGACCGAATACGCACTATTGGGACACCCTGTATATATGTATGTATATATATATATATATATATATATATATATATATATATATATATATATATATATATGTAGAACGAAGGACAGAAATTTGGACGCTACTAGTTTTAAGTGAAATACAACAAAAGAGCCCTTCTCTCAAAACTCGAAACAGGAAAGGTAACTCACAACACGGAGAAGTAATTATACAATGAGATAGGTATTTGGATAGGTTTCCTGTAAAAGAAAGGTGATAAATACACAAATTTTATATAGTTAGAAATAATCGCCAAAATAGTTCTAAAAACTTACATTCAAATAATGTAAACCCCAAAAGTAACTAAAGGTTGCAATTAATCTTTGCTTAAATTAAAAAGGTGGTACCTACAGTAATTCACTGTAATATAATAAAGAATGAAAAGAAGCATTAAACGTACAGGTCAATTGAACTATGAACCTGAATATCTAAGGTAATATGCAATTAAAGTATAACGTAGAAATTAATAATATTAAATTAAATTAGGATGAACCCAAGCTAATGAATTTTGAATTTAGAATATCTTTTTAGCAAAACAAGAAAAAATATATTTAAATTAACATCAAAATTGCCATTGCTAATTAAAATGAACAGGCCACCCAATAAAACATTTAAATTAAATTTTAAAGTGAAATAATTGTTTCAAATAAACTTATGACAAGGTAAGGCAAGCTGCACATTTACAGAATTTAAAAGTGTATTTGCATTCACACACAGAGGCATATAATTATATTATAGCTTAGCTTTAGAGTTCGTCCTGTTGTCGAAGTTAGTTACAGATATTCATGATATTCAGTAGTATTAATTAAGACACTTTCCACCAATGTGACATTTCACCAAAAGTGAAAAGTGAAAAGTAGTAGTAGAAGTAAACGTAGAAATAGGCGTAGGAGTAAAAGTAAAACTAAAAGTGGAAGTCGAACCTTTTGAATACATTGCCATCACGAGGTTCGCAAAGTAAAAATTCCGAGATAAAATTATGTTCGTAACCAAAGTTTAGATATCGAGATATTTAAAGTATTTTCCTTAAAGTATGTAGTTTTAAGTTACCAGATATCTGTGGTAATGGCTAAACGTAAAGAAAGTTTTAAACACCAAAAAAAGGAAGCGATGCATACCTGACGCTTTAACCTTCAAATCCGCAAGACGCGTAAAAAATAACCGATACTAATTAATCATCTCGACCTTAGTCGACGGATCAATCTTATCCAGAAAAATATTAGATTCCTCGGGGAATTAAAACGTAGTTTGTACCAACAACAATTTGAAGAAGACAGGTAGAAGAAACGTTCTTTTTGTGAACTTAATAAATCACTAGAAATTCCAGTGTGACCAACTGTGACCAGTGATTCTAAATTCCAAAAATGTGTGTTAAGTAAAAGTGACCATCAACAATTTTGAATATGAAATGATTTACTTTAAGAAAATAACGTAATGAAGATAACGTTAAATAAGAAAATATAGAAACTATAATAACCAAATGATTGTAATAGCTATCTGCTTAAATAATGTAACATCCGAAATAATGGATGTTACAAATTCTTTCTCTCGAATATTTTTGTGTTGAGTATCGTTTTTACCGCGCTTAAAATTCAAACGATTGTTTTTTTGTGATAGGCTAATTTAGATTTAAGTGAGATGGAAAGTATGAAGATGGCGAATTCTGAATAAAGTAGTGATTAGTTATGTTAGAGATGGCGTATAGAGCAAGATTCACGTTTTTTTGTTTGTTTGCGGTTTTTCGAGAGGGTGGAATAAGTTATTACATACTGGGAGTGTGTCAAATTACCGTGGAGCAAGTGATCTCCGTTTCCAATAAAAAATATATTGGCTCACCTCACCCCTGAGTTATTTTCTGTTCTGTATCGTTTGTCTAGGCTGACAAGATTTGGACATAGAAAGGGGTGTTCGTGTTTTTTGAAGTGCTTAGCTCTGTTCTATGGACTGCTGTATCGCATATTGTTTGTGCGGATTAATTTAACGAATTCTTGTTAAAGAGGTGGTTTTTCGTATGTTGGACTGTTCAAACAAACAAAATACAAACTCGTTGTAAATATAAAAACTTTTCGTTCATTTGATACACTTAAATTAATAAGTGATAATCAGTACTTGTATATGGCAGAGTACCCAAACTTTTACCGAAGTTTAAGTAACAGTGTAACCATTTTATATATATATATATATATATATATATATATATATATATATATATATATATATATATATAGTGGGAAGAGACGCAACTACCGTGTTGAAAAATGAAAAGTATATCTGTCTTCATTGAATAGTGTTTTCTACTTCCCTCGCGCACAAGTTGCTGCATCGAGAAGTGGCGGCATCGTTCGCACGAGGACTTTATGAAACTAAAGGCAGTGCGCAATGTTTTCGCACTTGCAGCACCGTGTTGAAAAATTGAACGATCATGAAGCGTTCCAAAATGCTATTCACTATTTATAGCTATAATTAACAATTATAATAAATAGTAATAGTAATAGTAGTAGTAGTTCAAATTTACTTGCCTATTTATTTTATTTTTCATAATTGTGTTTGTAAAGGTTAATAATCTAAAGAGAAATACGAGTATTGCATATTAAATTTATTTCTTTAACAAATATTTAATACAAAATAATACATTTATATCGATGAAAGTTTCCTAACTTTTTTTTTGGTTTGAAACTTTTTTCACCCTTAATTTTTCCGAGTCAAATTTTAACATTCGTCTTATCATCATTTTGAACATTAAATTTAAAACTTTATCTAAGTGGCAGCTAAAATTACTAAAATAAACACTTGTCTTTGTCTTTATTAGTAATTGTGACATAATAATTGTTTTTAAATTAATTACACATTTATTTTTTTTAATTAGATCAGCAATTTCACGAAGTAGCATAGACATAGCATAAGCAAATTCATTTGTGGGGCGCGTTAAATAACTGATTCTCTCTAAATCGTAATCTTTATAGAAAATTTGTAGTTCACTTTCTTCTACGACTACATTATTTAATTTTAGCATACATTGTTTACAACTGTCACACTTATATTTGTTGATTAATTTATTGGCTATGTAACCAGCCACATAAAAACTATTAGTAAGTTCCAAATCAACAAATTCATTATTAATTGAGATGTCTACAGAAACATTTCCACTTTCAACATCGTCATTATGTTTCAGAGATGGTAATGACGCGACAGAAACTTCCTCTGAAAATTCTAAATTAACACTTTTAAAAGTTGGTGTGTTTGCACATTCATTAGGGTCGTTATTCTCTAAAGATGCTACTTCTTCAAAGGAATCTTTTATAAGAGGAGGATCTTCTACATTTTTAAATACTTCATTTTTTCTCGCTGTTTCGGTTGCTTTGATCAAGCATTCTTCTATATCCAGAAATTCCAGAGAGTCGTTAATGCAATTAGAGACAGTATACTCGGCATCTTTCAAACGAATGAATAAATTGTGCTGCATGGCAATGCGAAATTGGGTGACACTTGGATATGGATTATACCCTCCACGTGTTCTCACTACGGAGAAGAAATTTTCTAGTGGATCTTGGTTTAGATATGAAGTATAAAGAAACTTTATATTCAATTCTTTTTCAGATCTTCGAAAATACTTAAAATGGCAGTTACTGTTCTTTGAAACCCTTCAATGCAGTAGATGTTGTTTCGTCTCTTATTGGATTTTCTCGAATAAAGTTCAATTGATTCAAAAAAATTTAACGATTCCGTAAGGGTTCTTAAAGCTACACTACCTTCTTTAATCGGTCGCCTGAATATATTCGAATCGGTGAGGTGACGGCTGTTTAAAGCATCAAAAATATTATCCACTTTTTCAATGAAATTTGCTGTGTTTACGCTAGTCTCAGTTTTCAGTTGTTTAAGATGAGTAACAGTTCGAATAGCAGCGCTAGTTGAATGACTGAGTACTTGAGCTGCATACAAAACACGCATTTTTGGAAGTTAGTAGGATTTAGGCGTTTATCGGTAATTTTAGGCAATGCACGAGTCGACGTAGTTTTTAGGTCCAATTCGTAGGTTGTCACTATGTCCGACCATGACACTTCACAGTTTTTATAAAAAAATTTAATTTCTTTATTCATTAAGTTGTTTCTAAGGAACTTCAATAAATGGGGAGTGTCAAATAGCGTATAAATTTTGTGGTTTTCTACGAAGAAAAATGGCGCGTTTTTTGTAGATTCCAGTAAATTAAACGCTCCTCGGTTTGCCGGCCCTTGATCTGCTACCAATCCTCGCGGAGTTAATTTTAGATCAATAACTTTTTCTATAACTGTTTTTATAATATTTTGCAAGTCATTTGATTTTATTGGACCTGAAGACGTATAATAACATAAAGGCAATTTCCAATTTTTCAAAAGGCCACGTAAATAAAAGACTTGAATGCTATTGGCTGGCTTGTCTTTCCTTCCTAGGTGGCCCAAATCTTCAATACCTTCAACCCGGTCTAAATATTGGTTGTACTCTAAATTCATTTTACAACTCATTTCGTCCATGAGTATCACACATTGTTTCTCATTTTTAGTCATATATGTCACTCTCTTTCCAATGTTCTTTATAACTTAAGTGTCAATGCCAGTGGGAATGTTGGTCACTTTCAGCCAATTTTGAACAGTTCGAACAGCAGGCAACACAAATCCAAAATGTTTGATTAAAAACCTATATGTCGAAGGAGATTTATAATATATGGATAGTGCTAGATGTTTCTCCTTATTTGTCCAAGGCATTCTTCTTTCGTGAAAAGCTTGCATCTTTATAAAAGTCTTCACAAAATCACTATATTTTCAATTATCGATCTCGTCGAAAACTTCTTCTTTGCAGATTTGTATCTTTTATTTTTCTGTAAAGATGATCGTAATCGCCTTCGTAACACGTTTAACGTAATAGAGAGTTTCTTGTATTTGGGTGATAATTCAGTATTTTTGTCCGGCATATTTAAAATTCGGTCACTAATACAAGATGAATCCGAATCAGATCCCTTAAAGATTGCTTGTTCCAATTCATCTTCTGTCGAACTACAAGGTGATGACCTAGCAGCAATTTTTTTGTTGTATGCTTTGACAGGTAATTCGATCGTCATACCGATTGGACTGGTTGGGGGAATCCAAATTTTTGTTTCCTTCACTTTTTTACTGGAAGAGGGTTCTTGTAAGGATCCTTTTCTTTTTCCTATTGGTGAAGCATTTGGACCAGCAGAAGTGACATTGTCTTTTTCATCTGAAAGGACAAACGTGTTCGCTTATTTTTGGTCATATACAGGTACACCCGACGTCAATGAAAAAGTCAATGTATAGCTTATCAAATTATATAAGAGGTAATCGAAATCAATCAATCTAAAAAGTATAAGAATGTATTTTCCTATTGTTCTGGTATATTTGGCATATTTTGTTATTAGTATAATTAGGAGTATTGCACAAAGGTTAAGGCGGAAATCAATTAATTTGCAATTCCATTCAAGTAATTACAGGGAATTACTGCAAGTAACAATAGAATTATAGATTGTTTAATAAACGGTTATAATCGGTCTGTAATGCTAATAGTAATAAATAATAAATATAAAAGGTAGAAAGAAATCGATTTTTTAAATTTAATTTCCATTTTTATCGCTGGAAAAAAAACGAATTACCTATGTGAAGTTAGCCATAAACTTCAACCATAAATTTTTTTATCGTTTTTTCCCAAAAATTTCAATAAAAAATTAAAAATCCAAAACATATAAAGAGGAATATTGATATAATTCACACATTTTCCATTTATTTAAAATTAAACGCGTATCGCGATCTCCTCGGTTAATGCGCATAAACAAATTTTTTGTGGATGAATGTGGGACAACTTTTTCAAAAAAAAATTTTTTTTATATCTTTTGATCCCAAAAAACATTCAAATTCAAACTTATTTTCTGGTCTTATAAAAAATAATTACATTCCAATTTTTGGACATGTTATGTATTATTATGTACTCTTTGAGGATTTGATAAAAACAAATTTTTTAAAAATTGTCCCCATATCAATAAAGAATTTGTTCTTGATCGTTGACCAAGCAGATCGCGATAAGGGTTTAACTTTAAATAAGTGGAAAATGTGTGATTTATATCTATATTCCTCTTAATATGTTTTGGATTATTAATTTTTTATAGGTTTTATTGAAATTTTTCGGAAAAACGATACTTTAAATCACGATTAGTGCAAAATTACATGCCAAGAATTATACATTTCGTTTGTAACTCCGTACATATTTTGAGTTTTTAAAGATAACAACAATAAAACTATGCAAATGAAATATTCACAAATAAGCTTTTCATTAAATTTTTTATGCTTACAAAAATAAATTCCTGACGTGTGCTCACATGACCTAACAATTTGCAGAAATGATAAGATTGAAAACAATTAAATTGATTGCTCATATTTACTTTGTAAAATTGACTGGCACCGTTTCCAGCGAAAATAAAAGTCGCATAGGCATTATTGTCTTTTATACCTATCGAAACGCACACATTCATTTTTAATTGACAACAATTACCAAAAGTACTAGAACAAAATTTTCTAAAAATGAAACAGAAAAAAATATTTTTGCTTTACTTTTAATCATTAATTATACACACAATCAATGCTTTCAATATTAAAAACTTTTTTCTTATGTTGGTTTCATTTAGAGATTTATATAAGCTAAGTTTGTCTAAGCGATATGTCGCACCCTGTAGACAATATATATGTATATACTAACCCGTTTTATATTGTATTGGTACAGCTGACTTTGTAAGTAATTTCCTTTTCTTCCCCACTAAAATATCACCTTCTTTGAAGTGATCTTCACACACAAATTTATTCTTCAACTTATTGTTTTCTATTGTTAATAAATCGGCATTTCCACAATTTTTAACCCATTCTTTTAACCGCTTTGGATCTTTCGAAAATGTGAAAAATGTTTTTTTTGTTTTAATTCTAGCGTTATAGCAGTCTGAATAACTGCAACGATGACCCGCGTTAGGCATATCGGCTAATCCGTCTCTGAAACGTACTTCGCTACTACGCGCGATACTACCCCTTTCGTGTTTCGCACAGTACTGAATTTTTCATGACACCTAAAATTCTCACGCCTAGTAAGGCCATCTAAATCTCATGACACCCGCGGAGCTTCAAATACACGCGTAAGGTTGCGTCTCTTCCCAATATATGTACTCAATGGTGTAACGTACAACCAATTCTAAGATCAATCAAAACGTATTGAAAGAAGTATTTACGAGTTAAATGATATTTGGGGTTTGAGTTTCTACATAGGTTATATTTTCACCGCCGTCGAGGCCATCGTTTAGGTATCCTAGGTGTCCGTATAACAAAAATTCTGTTCCGAATACAAGGTAAACTTTTTTGCGGCTGCTAGCAGTGATTAACAAATTTTAACGAATTCCTGTGTATTATATTTTTTTTGTTATATACGCCGACGTTTGAATACGCCAACTTTTGACATTCACGTTTGATTTTCGTATCGATTAACGTTTAGTACATGCGTATTCATTCGTATTGTGATTCAAAATTTATCTTAGTGTTTTTTATTTATTAGACTGACGAATTTGTATTGAAATTATATGTGGTTATAAGTCGCAAGAGGACGCAATATTTTTGTCATAATCTTCTGTTATTTTGGTATTTCTAATAAACAGTAATTTTAGTAAAGAGGCCAATACTCACACCAGCTGGTTTTACAGTCTTTTAGGTAACTAGGTGATAAAATTTGGAATAAGTGTTTTGATTTATGTAGCAATTGTGTTAACATTTCGTTGATGATGTTTTTATATTACTATTCAATGTATATATCTTTAGGTTAGTGGACTTATTGTTTTTTAAAGTGCAAACCCAATGTTGTACAGATCATACTACGTACATTTTAAGTGTTTTTTTATGAGAATTAGATTATGAAGTAACGTCAAGATTTTTCATGTTCATTTGAAGTAAAGTAATTCTGTTCAAAAGTTTACATTGTTTTTAATGTAACTTTTAAAGGTTTAATTCAAGATTTTTCTTGAATTTTAGCATATTTGATAGAGGATTGTTTGATTTAATTCGGGTGGTTGTAAATGAAGTAAAGTGATTAGTGATTTCTATTTTCTGAAGTAAGAATTCATTGAAAATCAGAGTTATACAAATATTTTGTTAAGTAACAAGTCATTTTAAGAACTTTTAAAGTATAAGGTAACACAAAATTATGAAGTATGTCGGTTGTTGACCGACCAGCTGTTTGTTCTTGCATTCGAGGGTTTTGCGATATCCCGATCGACGTTTAATAAATTTTAGGGTTTTGTAAATATTCCTTCACGCTTAATTTTGTTATAGAGGCATATTTTTGGTGTTTTAAATTGAAGAATTAATTATCGTAGTTTCAATTATTTTTGGATATTTGAGATAATGATTTTTGCGTTGAGGTTTATCGAGATATGAGGGAGTTTTGAGTTTTATTTTCGCAATGTTGAGACTTTTACATAAAGCTTAGAATTTCTATGGAATTTAGGTGAACTTCGCGTAAATATTTTTGCAATAGAATTTTTAGCAGTAAAGTAGGTTATTTTTGCGTGAACGTGTTGGTTTCCTGTTAGGTCAATCTAAGATCTGTTCATGACATTTTCCCACTATAAATGTATTTAGCAGATGGCGCTTTTTTGACATTTTTACTCAAATTTGACGCTTTTGGGGTAGCGACGAGTGCTTTTTTACAACATTAAGTAAGAACCCCGCCCACACCACTCAGCTATGCTGTGGCACAAACTGCCCTTACAGGCTTGATGCTCTAGTGAGTATTTAGCCTGGAACACAAGATTGGTCTTATGAAACTTGTTTTTAGTATACTATTCAACACCTTTTTCTGGTACCGGAAATATGAGTATACGTAAGTTTATACAAAGTGTTTCAAAAGGTTCAGTCAATTTTATCTAGAAATTAGTACTGTCTGGCTTCGCAGATAGCCAAAAATTAGAGAACATGTTGCTAAAACGGAATTAATTCGGGCGGACGGCGGATACGGTAGACAAAGGTCACAGGTCCCTCTTTACAAACAAGGATCCTCACCAATGGTTGTTGATGAATGAACAATTGTTAATAAATACGAGCTCTCTTAATCTAATTAAATATCGGCAGTTAACATTTAAATAAGCGGTTATCAGTAGCAAGCAAATTTTTTACAAGTACTAAAACAAATTAAATACCTTTAAATTTAATTCTAGAGCGAGTATCTATTTAGTTAAATCCAATTAAGCAATTTACAACTACTGCTATACCTCATACTTTCAACCAAATGCAGCTTCGAACTATGCAATGACGCAGTGAGAACGAAAAAGATAACGGGGCTCCAGCGCGACCTACACATGTAACTTCGGGGCGATCGCAGTGAGGTTTTGTGGAAATTCCAACACTCCCTATGCTCAGACAGGAGCGTCGAAACTAATTATTGATTTGATACTTATTTTGGTCACAATATATTTATACAAAGTTATCGCTACATTTTTATCGCATGGCTTAGTAATTAAAAATATAAACAATGTTAACCTCTAATACGGTTTTCTTGGAAAAGACAAGTGCAATTTTCGTTAGTTGCCGATAATCCTGATGAATTAGAAACTGAAACTAAAATTAGCGCAGATTTTTTGAAAATGTTTGTCGAAATTGAGGCAGCTTACTTTCAGTTATTTCCGTCTACTAAGTCAACCCAATCGCCTGTAGTTAAACGCGAAGAAATTTCTTCGTCTAGTTCTCTTGTTGATCGCCTAGCTCGTATACCATTACAGAAATTCGATGACCGGATTTGCGATTGGTTGCAATATAGAGACCTTTTCATCAAACTGAGCCTTAGTGGCAAACCCCTACATACAGTAAAAGCAATTCCGATTTGTTCTGATAATTGTATGTAATGCATTGTTAGATAAGTACAACAAGGAAAGAGCCTTGGTAACCTTGTACTAGAACGAAGTCCAAAATATTCCTGCTCTGATATCAGAATCAGCTACTGGTTTAACGAAGTTATTGAATAAAGTCAAAGAAAATTGTGAAGCTTTCAAACTGTTGAAACTTGAGAATACCCAAAATTTTGCTCTATTTGACATTGACGTAAACAAATGACATCCTTGCGCTCAGAAAGTAGTCCAAATAAAACCAAAATTTCCACCATTTCGGACATTGAAATGTTGTTAAATGACCATTGTTCGTCTCTTGAACCAATGAACTTAACGTGTACCAAGCAAACTAAAACCCCTCGACCAACTGTGGGTCATTTTCAAAGGTCACACAGTCTCAAAACGTCTTTGGATAATAGAACTTCCGTACTTTCCATCACTTCTCGTAAATGCCTTGCGTGCCCTCGAGTACACTACCTATTTAGCTGTGACACTTCCAAGAACAGACAACCACAACGAAGATACGACTTAGTAAAGCAACATAGGCTCTGCATCAATTGCTTGTCGTCTGGTCATAAGGTAGCAAATTTCTCTTCGAACCAAATCTGTCGTTTCTGCAATTCTCGGTATCATAGTTTGTTACATTTTTCTCATCCACCTTCTAGCCCCATGTTGATATTTCTTCTTCTACTGGCCCACCTAGTTCTAATGTGGTTACCATATGCGCTAGTAGTTGTTCTGCAACGTATTTCAATGCCAGTTTGTGGTTTAGGCCATAACGTCTTCTTGGATTTTAGTTTCTCGAATTCGCCACGTTGGCTCGTTGCAACCTTGCCTTGACCTGGAAGTTTTTGTACGAGATAAAAATTTTTAACACTTACATAAGGACACCGTTAATGGTGATGTATGTTTACCTCGTAATATTAGCTTGGTGAGTTGCGCCCCGTTCAAATGTTATTAGGAGCTGGAAACTTGAAGAGGTCCCTTGTAAATATAACCCCCCGTTGCATACTCCCGATGATGAACTCGCAGATTCGTTGTTTACATCCTCGCTGTTTAGAGACTAGCTACTCAAATTTGCAACTTTCAAGCTAGAACGGCCAACAATTAATTCAGTCGTCATGAATTCAACGTGTTCAACTCGTCAATCCCGTATGCAAGTATGATCAACTTAATAGTTCTTAATTTGTAATACATTTTAAAAAATATTTATTTCACAATTGAGTATTTTCTTCTCTGTACGTATACCGACTGTCGGATCATTCCATCCATTTTCGCCCAGTAGTATACTTTTGGGCGACATGATATTTAAAAAAAATTGAAAAATATACATGTTATTCTATTATTTTACTAGTTTTAAAAAATACTGATCGTTTTAATTTTATAGCATTCCACTACTATACAGGGCGCTCAAAATTTACGCAAATATGATTTTTTTAATAATCTTAAAATCGTGCGATACAATGAAATATTACAAACCAATTAAACGAAATTTTAGAGTTTTAAATTTCAGCTTTTTTTTCCAAAAAATCTAATATTTTAAAAAGTAGGTGCCTAATACTGCACAGGGTGAGACACAAACAAAAAATCTAATAAAAATGTTATCTTTTGCTGTAAATTTCACTTAAATTATAAAATAAAATTCAAAAAGCACGTGTTTTCGTGAAATAAGTCTCGACTTAAATTGGAAAAAATATTTTTAGTGTGCAACTACTTCTTTGGGTAAAATTATTAACAAGGTCAGTAAACAGAAAATTATATTTTCCTTATATTTCAGATCCCTGTATCTCAAAGAGGTTTTTTTAAAGATCATAAATTTTGTCAAATGGGTTATATTTATACCTTTTTAGTTTTTATTTTTTGAGAAAGCACTATTTTGGACACCTACTTCACACTTCTTCTAACACACTTTGTTTATATGCTTTGCGTTATAAGGTATAATGGATGAATATTGTATGTTAGTGATAGTTGGCAAGTTTTCGGGGGTTAACCGAGCATGTAGGCCACATTAGTGGGCCTGTTGCACCCACCTACCTCACTGTGTTCGGCTAAGATAATAAAAAATTGTCAGATATGGAGAGACAATTCATTTCATTTACCTTGGTGTTGGTGGGGGTAATATCAGAGGTTACCAGATGTTTGTTAACGCACAGCATTTTCCTATGGGTTAGGTTGAGTTGACCCCTTTAGTGGTCTTAGCTCCTATATCAGGACTAGCAGTTACCCTGGGGTTATACTTACAAGTAGATACAATAAAAATAGAATGATTGAAATACTTATAAATAATATTGCTAACCGCATTAACGGGTTTTTTATGTATTAATAACAAAGAGAGCCATACAATTCTTTGTGACTCGCTAATGTGTTTGTTTTAATCGGCCATTTGCGATTGTCGACTTCGTATGAATTTATTTAGATAAAAAGGCTACTTTTTAAAAAGGAAAAAGTTTAAAAAGTGTTATGTCGGCAAATTTTTAAATGTAACATGTCACAAAAATACTTTTTCAAAAGAAAATCCAGTAATTCGGGATTTAGAGCAGTTTGGTGACGTTCAACAGCAGTTATTAAAGTCAAGGTGTTTTCCTAAAATTTCAAGTATTATATGTAGCTACCATGCTGCAATGTTTCTTGACAAGTATAACGTTGTGTATAAAGAAAAATGTTGCAATTCTATGCTACTATACAAAATAACAACAAAAAGGGATCTTAAAGAAATTTCACTAACTTTGGCAGAAAAAATTAAATCTCACAAATTAAACCAGGAACATCAACATGTGTTAACTGCAAAATAAAATTATTAAAAAGTACCGAATTTGATCTATATACCACTTTCTCTGATATCAGTTCCATGAAGTCTTCGTCTCACATCTATTTACCAGAAGAAAAATTTAAAACATTAACCAAGCATGGGGTTGTCTCCTATTAGAATTCAAAAACTAAACTCTGAAAAAAGAATCCCGTATAAAGAAAAAAATTTTAATTAGTGTCGACTAGTTTAGCTGAAAAAATTCAACACATTTATTATGTTGATTTAAACCATTTGGTGTCCTCAAAACTCAAAATTGTGCATTTGTCCAGAATACAACTTAATTAAAAATTTAAAACTGAAGTTTGGAGAATCTATTTCTAGATCTGGAAAAATTTAAATTCAAATGAATTGAAGATTCATTAAAAGAGACTTTTCTGGTATTTAAGGAAAATTAACCGTTTAGGATTTTCGAAATTTTTAGAATTTTGTTGAAAGTGGTGTATTTTACCTGCGTCTAGTGGTACACACACTGTATGTGTCTGCACCACACACCAAAATGTGAAGCTCTTGACAGATGCTCCCCTAGGATCACTTCAAGGTCAAACTTAAAATTTAAATTTTTGGAGCTCGCTAAAAATAGAAATTGCAATGTCATCATCACCATATTACAAGGTCACTCTGCGGTCATACGTTTTGGCGGGAAATTTGTATCTCAAGGTCAAAAGCTAAAAATAGAAATTGCAATGTCATATTATCATATTACAACTCTTAGAAGTCTAAACATGGAGTGGCCAAGGCCAAAGATTATTCACCTATACGGGTATCGTATGACATTTCTTAGAAGTATAAAAATAGTATCAATTCATGGAAACAAGAAGAACGCGGGTTGTTGTCTATGCTAAAAAGTAGACCAAGGTCAAATAGTGCTTATGTTGACTAAATTGAGTTAAAGTGAAATAATTTTCTAAGCTAAAAGTGGGTAGGTATTTAACAAGTTTAAACATGTTGTGATAGAGGTACTCAAGTCAAGGATACATCTTTGTGATACAAACCACAGCGAGGTGTGTTGAGATCAGTCAGCTAGCAACTTGTAATTGTTAAACATGGAATTAGCAGGGTTAAACCAAAGCACCTATTGCAAACTTTTTAAAAGTGCATGTGACCTCGAGACATCAAAATAGTATAAAGTAATTAATGTGGCAGTAATTAATACTAAGTATGGTGAACGTATTGTGATGGAAACGGATGATTTTAAATGTATATTACCTCAACGATTTTATGAGTATTTGAAAGAAAAAACTCGAATGGAAGAATTTAAAACGCAGCTAAACACGAGGGATGTCTTCATGAGTAGTTTGGGTTCAGTCGGGAAATCAAGAAAATTTTGTTTTTAATAGTAGTGCCACAACCCCACCACATGATTTAACTACAATGATTTCTTAAACAGCATTTAGTCCTAGTGCAATTGCTAGCAAGTACAGTCGTTATAACGCAATAACATCATTTATGGAACGATCCAAACTCAGAAGTTCACCGTTATATATGGATAACCCACATAATTGCGGTAACAATATGAATAATAATTTTACCTTGTGTTGTTGGTGCTGTCAAAATAGTGATGGTGGTAGTAACAGTAAAAATGAAGAGAATCATGATAAAGGTTATTCTTCTAACACTGACAGGCAGCCATATGATTTATCTGAAGTGTGTAAACAAGCAGCCAATGAATACTTAATCGATTGTATTTATTATAAACTATCGAACGATACTCATCATGCAAAACATGTGAAAATTGGATACAGTCCGCACCTCAAGCTTGCACCAGTAGTGCGTATAGGGTGTGCTAACTGTTATCAAAGCGATAATGTTGTGTTTGATATGAAGGAATGGAATGAGCTTCTAAGATGGCATTCATATGTAAAATTACAATTTTTCCGATTCCAAGAAATTGAAAATAACATTGATTGGTCAAATTTAAACGAGGATGAAGATGTAATCTATGATCAACATTATCAATCTCTATCTAGCAATCTTGGTATTTATTACAATTGGGAATTGATTAAAGGATATGACAGAATTTTTAAAACTGTTATGATAGAAAACTACAACTGTTGTTCTTGCACATTCAATTCACGTAGTATAGAAGAACTATTTAATTTAAAGGATATAAGTTATAGATTGGAATTTCTTGAATCTTACAATCTGGTTGTTTGCTCATTAGAGCAAACAACAATACACTTAAATGTGAGATAAACAGTTCATTTGAGATTGATTTTACTAAAGAATATAGCATTGGTCGCATGGTAGGGTTTGAGTCTAAAATGATAGAACCAAATATTTTTCATACATCCGCGTTAGACATCTAAATACTTAAACACACTAATTTACACGTAGAGTGCAACATTATAAAGGGATCTTGTCGAAACGGGAAAGCTGCTAAAGTATTATATGAGATTGATGTTTCAGTACCACCAGCTTATCGTCTAGATAAAACTCCAAGCAATACTCAATATTTAGAAGTAAACACTGACATAATTAGTAATATAACAGTTAATTTGACTAATCAAAAGGGCGAATTAATAGACTTTGCTGAAGGTGAACCATTCACAGTATGCTTAGAACTAAAAGAACATGGGTCTGAGAATTAATCCAAGGCCAATTCCATCTTTCAAAAATACATATAAAAGACATCATCTCTACAGTAAGTCATTAATTAGTCATCAACATCTGCAGAGAAGTACTATTTAATGTCAATTGGTTTAAAAGTTCTTACCCACAATGGCAGATTCGTTAAACGTGTTACAAAACGTACATTTTGATGATACTATAATTAAATCAGATATTCACACTTATCTTCCGT
Organism: Vesta saturnalis; assembly: GCA_036346205.1. Taxonomy (NCBI): domain Eukaryota; kingdom Metazoa; phylum Arthropoda; class Insecta; order Coleoptera; family Lampyridae; genus Vesta; species Vesta saturnalis. The sequence goes on along the minus strand of JARFJB010002098.1, from coordinate 3,312,526 downwards.
ATGGATCTTCTAAATATGGACTTTACGAAGAAATACGCATCTTAATTCAAAGTCAAGATTTAATTACGGCTACTTATGATAGTTTTCTGTACACAGAAGGTAAACTTGAGCTCAAAAAAGAAGATGAAACAAAAACCAAGCAGCTTAACTAACAATTTCCCGAACTTTCTTTTCGAAGAAATTCGTTATGAATTAGGTGGTCAAAGAGTGGATGTTTGCAAAAATCCAGGTATAACATCCACTCTTAAGGGATATATTTCTAATACGGCAAGCAAACGCTAAGCACTAAGCCATTTGGTATGGTCGCTAAAGAATAAATAACCATTACAAGTAGAATTCGATGAGCAAAATGGAGAAAAATCTTTTACAGTATGCATACCATTGAACCACATATTTGTAATAATGGAGGATTATCGTCAGGTAATCGTGAATATGCGGCAAGAGTTGGTTTTAATTCGATCTAGAAGCGATACAAACTGTTACTATCGTGAAGTTGATGCCGCAATAACCTTAAATAAAATTCAATGGAAAGTACCACACTTAACACTTAGTAATGCTGCGAAACTTAACTTGTTTCAAGGAATCAATATAAATTCTATTATTACTGTTCCATTTCGTCAATGGGAGTTATATGAATTACCTTCTTTAAAACAGGCAACCTCAGACATATGGACAATAAAAACATCAATTCAACCGGAAAAACCACGTCGGATAATTGTGGCATTACAACAAGGTAAAAGGTCCACAAAGTCAGCAAGGGAGTAGATATACTATGTCACTCCTGTCTCACTTTTTTCACTAGATTTGTCGCCAGATTTGGGAAAAGTCACCATAAAAGTCACTAGATTTCAAGGTTGGTAACATTGCCTGTTTCAAGGTCACCGCTTCAAGGCCACGTGGCAGGAAAGGTTGGTAACACTCTCGAGTCTCTTCAAGGTCCCCGATTCAAGGTCGCTCTCATTGCCAAGGTTCTTAACGTACACAAACCCCGCTTCAAGGTCAATGGTATTTCAAGGCAGCTCACATTGCTTATCTTCAAAGTCATCCATACTCGCACGCGCCCTTCTCTCACACAATACATGCATGGGAGTATATTCCTCAAGGTCATTGTAGTAACTAGCTTTGAAGAAGTCACTAGGTAACCTACTAGATTGTTTTTCAAGGTCATTGAAGCAGATTGTCCACATCCAAGTCAATGGTTTTCAAGGTCAAGGTCATGGTACATCTTGCCCGTACCGGAATATATTTCTCAAGGTCATCACATTGTCTACGTCTAAGTACATAGTTTCCAAGGTCATCACACTGTCTACCTCAAGAGTACAATGTTTTTCAAGGCCACGTGCCCTGTATCAGTCTTCAAGGCCAGAAAATGTTCAAGGTCACCAATAAGTCCTCTGTCTGGGTGTTAATTTGACATAACATTTTCAAGGTCACGCCTCCCATCACTTCTAGGAAGTTCATTGACGCCTGTCTCAATCCCTGAGGTGTTCTCAAGGGGTATTATACAGATTGTTGTCTATGCTAAGCGTGTTTCAAGGTCATCGAGCAATTCTTGGAAGTTTACTTTGTATGGTCACGCCCTCCAGCAAAGTGCACTGACCTCAAGTGGTTCCGTTCCCCAAATACAGATAGACGTTTCCCAAAGACAGGTAGCCGTTTCCCAAAACAGGGGAGCCGTTTCCCAAAACAGATAGCTGTTTCGCAACACAGGTAACCGTTTCTCCCCATTTCTAGGTCACACCTCTGAGAATAGAACAAGGGCGATTCATTGTTCTGGCCGAGTTAAGGCCATAATTCCTAAAAATTGATTGCTATGCAGCTACCCCCACCATTTTAGACTCAAATCTGAGAAATAAATTTTCAAGAACAAAGGGGTTGCATTGTTGAAGCTGACTCTTCAAGGTCTATGCTTACAAATTTCAAGGTCACATCTCTGAGGAAAGAACAAAGGCGATCCATTGTTCCGATCGAGTTAGTCATAATTTCTCAAAATTGATTGTTATCCAGCTACCCCCACCATTTCAAGCTCAATTCTGAGAAATCGATTTTCAAGAACAAATGCGATTCATTGTTCAAGCCGACGATTCAAAGTCTATGCTTACAATTCTCAAGGTCGCAACTCTCAGAAAAGAACAAAGGCGATCCATTATTCTAGCCGAGTTAGGGTCATCACTTCTAAAAATAGATTTTTATCTAGGTCAGCTTCCAGCTACCCCCACCATTTCAGGCTCAATTCTGAGAAATCAATTTTCAAGAACGAAGGTGATCCATTGTTCAAGCAACTCAGCCGACGCTTCGAGGTCAAAGTTGTTTTGCTTAAGACCATCATACGCATTACCTACGTATATTCCTCAAGGTCACACAGCATTTGTTGTGTGAGCTACGGCGTTAATTCTTATAAATCAATTCTCAAGGTCAGGAGTATTAAATAGACCTTTCAAGGCGTGGGGGATTCTACCTTTCAGGGTCACCCATAAATTCTTGGCTGCGTCAAGATGTTAATTCTAAAGGTCATTAGACCGATTCTGGACCACTCTGAAGTTAGTTAAGGTCAAAGGACAGCAGCATCATGGTCAAAGAAGTCTGCACCACTCTGAGCAGCATCATCGCCAAAGAAGTCAATTCTGGTACACATCATACGAATTTCTGTGTTGAAGTTAGGTTAGGCTGTCCAATCAAATTTGGCAGAGTCACGGTGTTAGTTCTTAGAAATCAACCTGTAGCTCATATGTCGATTCTGAAAAAAAATGTATTGCTGGTAAATGTCTCAAAACACAATTATATGTATTAGATTTAAGGAACTGTATTGTATAATTAACAAATAAAGATCTTAAGTGTTGTGAATATGGTGTTCTTTTTCAAGTTAAAGAGATGTGGATTTCACCAGCTACCTCCACCATTTGCTTTAAATTTTAAGGTCACGCCATATTACAATTCAGAGAAATCTAAAAAAAATAATTTTCAAGGTCCCAATCATGTCCAATCCTATCCGATGTTATCCACATTTTAACCCCAAATACAACTGATGCGACTATATAAGGAGAGTGCAATCATGATGAATAATTTTACGGTAAACGTAAAGTACTGTGAAGAGCAATTAGATATTATTAAAGTTATAAATAGATGTCTGACCCTTGCATAAAAGGAAAACTTATGCGTCGAATTGTGTGGTTTAATTAAACTACACATGCGTTCTTGTGCATTTAAAATTCTGAAATTGTGTTCCACCCGATTTTGAAAATTGTACATATGTTTTGCGAGTACTCATAAGTAGTTAAAAGTTAGGTACGGGGTCACGCTACAGAGACGATGATTGTAATACTTGATGTACAGGGATTCAAAACCGCAATGTATAATGGAAATCAATCTGGTTCAAACCACCATTTCCGTGGCACGTCTTAGGTGTAGAATTTCAACGACAAGCCATCTGGTTAATCAATAAACATCACTGCATCAGATGGGGATCTGGATATACCTCTACACATCTCTTTCCACATATACTTCGTGAACTAATATCGGTAACGGATGATGTGTACGTTAAAGGGCGAGAGAAAGCCGATTTAATTCGAAAAATTTTGAGACAGTCAGTTATAGAAATCGAAGAGCAATCAGCTTTACACAAAATGAAAGCAACTTGTTTCTTTCATACACAAACCACTTGTAATTGTGCTTTGACGAATGTACACTTTTTACACAATAACTATGTAAGGCAATATCAGTAAAATTATTATAAGTTCAAAGGTAAATATGTAACTAAAAATTATTATTAATTTTATTAAATACATAAATAAAAAGTTCACCTCGAGTAGGATTTAAACCTACGACTTGTACTTTGCTAGAGTACCGCGCTAACCAACTGCGCCATCAAGGTTCAAGCCTCAATCGATGTAAACTTTATCTTTATGTATGCAGAACTGATGTAAATTCTACTTTTACTTCAGAAAATTGCACTTAACATAAAATTAGAAGCAAGATTTTGAAAACTGAATTTACCAGTTTTAGTTGTTTACAGTGAATGGGGTGGTTTAAGGTATTTCATTAAACTTTTTCCTACAGCAACCACTATCGACCTCAACAATTTCATGCTTATGTATTGTTCATCTATCCTAATCTTGCTCCCGCAAAAACGAACACTAGTTAAAAATAGATACACTTATAAACGTGTTAGCACATTTAGTGTATTTATTTTGACGCACCCTAGCCAAAGCATCCGCTACACTTATACCACCCAGACTACCTTACTGATGTCCATTCCACCTCACAACTGTTTTTACCACACATAAAAAACGTATACCACCACTAGCTAAAAATATCTACACTTAAACGTTACAGCACATTTTGATGCACCCTCACCAACCACTACACCTGACACGTCAGGGGTCCTCGCTTGACCTTCATCCAAATTTAGGGGTGGTAATGCTAGGAAACAAAAATCAAATTGAGGAAATTATTTAAAGTATATTTACCTGAATTTTGCAGAACCCGAGCTCTCAGCGCTGCAGTTGTAATTACACGTAACGAGCTACCCTTTTTGTGTCCAAACCACCATTTTCCGCGATAGATTTTAACAACACCTGGTTAATCAAATGACACATCTCCTTCCGCATATAATTCGTTTATATAGGTAACGAGCGGATCATCACGCACAACTTCTTGCATGACGACATGCACTGATAATAAAATTTAACAGAATTGCTGTCGAATGAAAAAGCAGGCATATGAAGGCATCGCGTTGTTCTTGGGGAAATGTATTCTTATACATACAAGGCCAGCCACAGCAAAAAAAAACGTTGATTAAACGAATGCACAGTAAAGGAATTTCTTTCTACATTACTCTTTTAATCTATATAACAACTTTCTGTAAGCTTTAAAGAAAATTATCTGCATCAATACAGTATACTAAAGTTAAGAATTAGATTTGATATTTACATATAATTGAAAGCGTTTTAAGTCTCCAAATGTTATTTAAGCAACATTACAATTCTTATGTCTATTTTAAATCTATACATTGTATATGATAACCAGCACATTATCAAAATGCGAGTGGGCAATGTCAATTTCAAAAGCTTAATTGTTAAGGTACATTTTTTTTTCAAAATTAAATCTGTACCAACAATGAAAACCCATTCAAACGCCTAGTAACAATAAAGCCATTTACTGATATAAAAACAAGCACATTTATTTGTCTAGGGATCTGCATTAAAACTAATAAATTTGCAACCTACTTTATGGTGACAATTTCTACTACCTTAATGATCATTAAAACATTTTTTATAAATGTTATTTAAGCAGCATTACAATTCTTATGTCTATTTTAAATCTATACATTGTTAACTCTCTTTTTTAACTAATAATTAGACATGTGCAACGAGTCTATATTTTCTAATTGCAATATATAACACAATTTATTTCTATAGCTAATCTGTTTAATCCCTAATTCAGAGAACTGTTCCAATTTCCTACAGTTTGCGGTCTTAATATTACGTTTAATTTCCTGCATTCGAGGGTCGTCAATTTAGGAATAAAAAGGGCCGAAATTTTAGGTACAGTCCTTATCACAACGTTGGCTAAACCTCTGCACTTTTCAATGCTTTGTTGAAGTTAAATTAGATACAATTTACTACAAGTTTCATTCTTTCTACAACTGAGAATATTTTGAATGATAATAAACTTAATGGGGGCATACTGACCCCACCTGAAAATCGGAAAAACTGATTAATTAATAGATACGCCACAACTAAACGTTGCAAACTAATAAAGAACTGGATATAATACCCCGAAAAACCAGAAGCTTTATTAAAGTTATTTTACTGACTACGCCTCTTTAACTTATATGCAAAACAGCACACAAATCTGTTTAATTATACAGTTCCGTTTCTAACACTATACGTTCCCCGCACTTCTTGACGTTTACTACATACACTATTTTTACATATTCCTCATTGCTAATACACAGCTTGATCATTTTCTGTTTTCATTATATAACACTCCAAATCGAGTTTTACTTGCTTTATTAACATCTCCAATCGCTCACACCTCCGCACTTACTGCTTTCTGTCTAGCTTTTTTCAGACCCACAAAAAGTCATTCTCATCGAAAACGGTTTAGAATTTGCTAAAAACTACCGCTGGATGACAACCCCGTTGACTAATTTCAGCATCTATTGGAAAAGTTACCTCTAAAAGTAGGTGATTTAAGCGGATTATTCATCTTTTCTATGAACACTATCCTCTATCTGTACCTTGACCTATTTCCAGAATTCTAAGAATTTCGGTAAAAGTTGACTCAGTTTAGCCACCATTTAATCTTTTTAGCATAAACAACAACCTTCCGATGGGTTGATTTTTAAGAATGACATCCTTACCAATAAACTTTAATCCCCTCGGATCAATAAACTGTGCCCCCTGCACGGCCTGGTTCAATTTGTTTTCTGTGGGTGGAGACCACTACTGCTTCTGGGTTTGCTGTGTTGGGAAACGACTATCCGTATTTGCGAAACAGTTATCTGTCCTAGAGAAACTACCTCCTGCTGGTGGTTACGATATTAAGATACTGTAAGCATAATATTTAGCCAATACAAGAACCTTGATATACGTTTAGCATAGACAACAACCCTCTTGTTTCCACGAACTGATTCTATTGTTAGAATTCAGTAATAGGAACGCTTATTTGCTATTTCCAAGAATTTTACTTCCAAGGAGTGCTAAAATATGACTTGATTCCTTAACATTGTTTTTCTAGAAGGATAGGGTGGGGTATAACCATATAAATAGTTTACATCAGAGGATGTAGCTTTACATGAAATAATACACTTAAAATAATGTACAATTGCATTTTATTGTAAATATTACAAACTTTTCTCCTTTACTTCTAACCCCTATCAGCACACACATTTTATAAACCTTTTACTGATATTGTCTTACATAGTTATTGTATAAAAAGTGTACAAGTGGTTTGTTTATGAAAGAAATAAGTTGTTTTCATTTTGGGCAAAGCTGGTTGCTCTTCAATTTCTATAACTGTCTCAATATTTATCGAATGTAATCGGCTTTTCCTCGCCCTTTAACGTACACATAATCTGTTACCCATATTAGTTGACGAAGTATATGTGGAAAGAGATGTGTAGAGGTATATCCAGATCTCCAGTTGATGCAGTGATGATTATTGATTAACCAGATGGCTTGTCATTGAAGTATTACAATCATCGTCTCTGTAGCGTGACCCCGTACCTAACTTTTAACTACTTATGGGTACTCGCAAAACATATTGCACAATTTTCAAAATCGCTTCAGAATTTTAAATGCACAAGAACGCATGTGTAGTTTAATTAAACCGCACAATTCGAGGCATAAGTTTCCCCTTTATGCAAGTGTCAGACATCTATTTATAACTTTAATAATTGCTCTTCACAGCACTTTAGGTTTAAGGTAAAATTATTCATCATTATTGCACTCTCCTTGTATAGATGCATCAGTTGCATTCGGAGTTAAAATGTGGATACGATCGGACAGGATCGGACAAAATTGGGACCTTGAAAATTCTTATTTTTTAGACTTCTCTGAATTTTAATACGGCGTAACCTTGAATTTTAAAGCAAATGGTGGAGGTAGCTGGTGAAATCTACGTCTCTTTAACTTGAAAAAGAACACCATATTCACAAAACTTAAAGTCTTTATTTTTTAATTATACAATACAGTTCCTTAAATCTAATACATATACTTGAGTTTTGAGACGTTTACCAGCAATACATTTTTTTTCAGGATCGACCAATGAGCTGCAGGTTATATCTAAGAACTAACACCGTGACTCTGCCAAAATTGCTTGAACAGCCTAACCTAACTTCAACACAGAAGTTCGTATAATGTGGTCCAGAATCGAGCTATGACTTCTTTGGCATTGATGCTACTACCCTTCCAATTTATATTTTTAGATTTGACCTTGACTAACTTCAAAGTGCTCCAGACTTCCTTGACCTTGATGCTGCTGCCCTTTGACCTAGACTAGCTTCAGAGTTGTGGAGACTTCTTTGACCATGATGCTGCTGTCCTTTGACTTTAACTACCTTCAGTGTAGTCCGGCGTCGGTCTAATGGCCCTTAGAGTTAACGTCTTAACGCAGCCAGGAATTGTTTGGGTAACCCTGAAAGGTAGAATCCCCCACGTCTTGAAAAGTCTACCTTAGCCAAGAATTGGTGTGACCTTGAGGAATATACGTAGGCAACGTGTATGATGGACTTGACCTAATGCACTTGCGGGTTTTTCTTTATAAATTACTAAGTGGATCACTATACGTGATCTTGAAGAGTATATACAAGCAATGTGTGTATGCAATGGTCTTGAAAAGGAGAAAGTGGATCCTATAGTATACGTAACCTTGAAGAGTATCCTCCTAGATACCTTTATCGGTTATGTATTGGGATACCCCTGCAGGTCGATTTTTTAGGACCTTGAAAATTAATACCCATACATTTTAGCCATTGATAATCTATTTGATGGTCCTACTGGTGATTGCGAGGAATTAAGACCCCGACTCAGCGGTGTGACCGTGAAATGGTGAGCGAAACGGCTACCTGTGTCGGGTGACAGATCCCTGCTTTGGGAAACGGCCCCCTGTGTTGGGAAACGGCTATGTGTCTTTGGGTACCGGATCCGGTTCTTAGGAAAACTACCTCGCCCTGGTGGTTTAGGACAGTAGTATTATGAATCCACATAGTGCAACCATAATCTTTTTATTACAATTTAGCCAATACAAGAAATTTTATTCACATTTTAGCATAGACAACGACAACCTGTATGATACCCCCGACCTTGAGAGTTAACGTCTTGACTCAGTCAAGAATTGGTTGGGTGCCCTGAAAGGTAGAATCCCACACGCCTTCAAAAGTCTATTTAATACTCTTGAGAATCTATTTATAAGAATTAACACCTTAGGTCAGTCAAGAATTGCTGTGTGACCTTGAGGAATATACGTAGGTAATGTGTATGATGACCTTGAGCAAAGCAACTTTTGACCTTGAATCGTCGGCTGAACAATGCATCGCCTTTGTCCTTGAAAATTTATTTCTCAGAATTGAGCCTGAAATAGTGGGGGTAGCTAGATAACAATCTATTTTTAGGAATTGTGATCCTAACTCGGCCAGAACAATGGATCGGCTTTGCTTTTTTCTAAGAGGTGTGACCTTGAAAATTATAAGCATAGACCTTGCAGCGTCGGCTTGAACAATGGATCCCCTTCGTTCTTGAAAGCTGATTTCTCAGAATTGAGCCTGAAATGGTGGGGGTAGCTAGATAACAATCTATATTTATGAATTATGACCCTAACTCGGCCAGAACAATGAATCGCCTTCGTTATTTTCTCAATAGTATGACGTTGAAATGGGGGGAAACGGTTACCTGTGTTGCGGAAAAGCTATCTGTTTTGGGAAACGGCTCCCCTGTTTTGGGAAACGGCTACATGTCTTTGGGAAACGTCTATTCTGTATTTGGGGAGCGGAACCACTTGAGGCCAGCGTACTTTGCTGGGGGGTGACCTTACAAAGTAAACTTCCAAGAATTGCCTGATGACCTTGAAACATGCTTAGCCTAGACAACAATCTGTATGATACCCCCTCAGAACACCTTAGGGCTTGAGACAGACGTAAATGAACTTCCTAGAATTTATGGGGGGCGTGACCTTGAAAAGTATAGAAATTTGATTTAGAATCGACCTTGATTTCTTGGTGCATCCTCCTACATACCCTCAATTGCGTGTGACTTTGAAAAACGATAAGGTTGACCACGTAACCTTGAAATCCTGAGAAGACCTTGAAGCGGGGTGTATGTACGTGCCTTTTTCAAATCTAATTACTTCAATAACCCTGAGGGGTATACTTTGATGCAGGCAACGTTTATGATGACCTTGACCTTGAAAAACCATGTACTTGGATGCCTCGACTTTGAAGCGGGGCGCTCGTACGTGCAAGGATGACCTTGAAAAATATTCAAGCAATGTGAGCGACCTTGACCTTGGAAATTCTAATTGACTTTGATGTTTGAAATGTGTATGTGACCTTGACCTTTAAAACCAATTTGGTGACCGTTCTGGTGACTTTTTTCAAATCTGGTTACTTCAATGACCTTAAGGAGTATACTTGGATGCAGGCAATGTATATGATGACCTTGAAAACCGTTAAATTCGACATAAGGAATGTGAGTCCCCATACCTGGAAGAATAAACACAGGCAGCGTGGGTCCCTTGAAAACCTCGACATAGGTAAAGTGACCGTTTACGCAGATGTCTACGATGACCTTGAAGGGTAGGTAGGCATTGTGAGCTACCTTGACAACTATGTACTTAGACTTAGACAAAGTGATGACCTTGAGGAATATACTTCGATGTATGCAATGTGTACGATTACCTTGGCCTTGAGCAGAAACACTCGTAGAAAAAGTATAGTAGAAAAGTGGCCCAGGTTCTGTATACTATTGACCTTGAAATGGGGAAAATGGTTACCTATGTTGTGAAACAGCTATCTGTTTTGGAAAACGGCTCCCCTGATTTGGGAAACGACTATTTGTCTTTGGGAACCGGATCTGGTTCTTAGGAAATTACCACATCCTGGTGATTTAGGATAGTAGTACGAGGCCACGTAATCACAATCCTTTTATTACAATTTAGTCAATACAAAAACTTTCCTTAACTTCTGACCTTGAGGTGCTTGACATATCCTGCGCAAATCCATTTTTGACCTAAACCACAGAGATCAATGAAATTTGCTGCGGGGGGGGTTGACCATTTCCTGGCCTTGAAGACTGATGCAGGGAACGTGGCCTTGAAAAACCTTGTACTTTTGAGGTAGGCAATGCAATGACCTTGGAAACCATGTACATAGAGGTAAACAATCTGACGACCTTGAAAAATATATTTAGATGCAGGTAATGTGTACGATGACCTTGATTTTGAAAACCATTCATCTGGACGTTGACAATCTGCTTCAATGACCTTGAAAAACAATCTAGTAACTTTTCTGGTGACTTTTCAAATCTAGTTACTTAAATGACCTTGAGTAATACACTTCGATGCATGTAGCGTGTGACCTTGAAGTGAAGTTCGTGTGCGATCATAGATGAACTTGAAGATAAGCAATGTGAGCAACCTTAAAAAACCATTGACCTTGAAGCGGGGTGTGTGTACGTTAAGAACCTTCGCAACAAGAGCGGCCTTGGTGTGGGGACCTTGAAGATACTCGACAGGGTTACCAACCTTTCCTGCCAAGTGGCCTTGGAGCGGTAACCTTGTAGGCAATGTTACCAACCTTGAAATCTAGTGACTTTTTCCAAATCCGGTGACAAATCTAGTGACAAAAGTTAGACAGGAGTGACATAGTATATCTACTCAAGGACCGGAAGTTTTGATCACATTAACATCAGAAATCTTAACGTACATCTGAATTCTGAGTATTATCCATATGAAGCAACGCATTTAAACTTCAGTGCTAACCAATACATACCTGTATATCGCAATATTTTGAAATTTCGATGTGATTACTGTGGTGAAGGTGATAAAGATGCATTCATTATTCAACTATTCCGATTTCAAATCATGTCCAGTATTTGTAATGGACTGCTCTAAATAAAATGAATTCTTAAAAAGCACAACAGTAGACATCAAATTGGAAATGGAATCTCTAACACCTTTCGATAATGGTCTTATTCTCCATGACGCTAGTGTGCAGTACAGTCCACTCACTGGGGAAGTGAAAAGTTATACTTATAGTAATGTAGCTTAGTATATAAATAAAAAATGTTGCAATTATGTGTTTAGTTTTGTTTCATCGATTAACGATGAAAGTAGTTGCTCAGAAACAAAAACTCTCAATTCAAAATCATGACTTTGACGAAAAGACTATTACTTCGAAACATACTGATTTACTTCCAAATAGTATGCGTGGTGTTATATGTGGCGGCTCCAATTGTGGTAAAAAAAAACGCAATGATCAGTCTGGTTACCGAAGAAAATGACTTGTAATTTAAACTATAAGTCATTGAATCAAAACGAGTGCAAACTTTTACAGGAAATCTTACTTCCAATGAGGGATATAGGTTACTCTACCTTCAGTGATAATCAAGATGTGATTGAGCCAATTGTGCAAAATCAAACTCAATTTTTATCTTCGATGATATCGCTTGTGAAAAGAAAAATAACATAAGGGTATATTTTTCTATGGGTAGGCATAACGATATCCACTGTTTCTAATTGGGTCAAACTTACAGTAAAATTCCAAAGCAATTAATCCGTGACAATGCGAATCTAATTATATTATTTGAGCAAGATGATTTAAACCTAAAGCAAGTGTATGAGGATCATATAGGTCCCACCATAAGCATGAAATTATTTCAGGACATGTGTTCAAAGTGCTGGGTAGATTCGTTTGGTTTCATGGTCATAAACAGGTATGCTGAAATTAATAATGGTCGCTATAGGAAAAGATTTGATGAATATATAATACCTTAAGCTGCTTACAGTAGTTTAGTAGGTACTGATCTGTTTAGGTATTAACAGCTATCTGTTTATGTAAACAGCTATCTGTTCGAGGTAAACCGGTATCTGTTATAACAGTATTAAAACTACTCGCATTGATAGTGAAAGAACATTTGAAAGTACTTATAAACCCCTAGTAGAACCTCTAACTGAGATAGTAAATAAAATCAATCCATGTAAAAAAACACCTAAAAAGGAACCAATTGGCGTTAAACCCAAAAAACCACCCCTATTCATATTTCCGAGGAAGCAGGCTACTACCCCCACTAGCCCGCTAGCTCACGTTCGACAGGACTCCAGGCTTCACTCCATTAGGTGATTCAAGAAAGGGTGCTACTAGCCCACTAGCTCAACTTCCGTTTTTTCAAACAAATCCTCCTCCAGGTCTTCGTACACCATCTTTTTTAGATACATCTGTTGCAGGAGAGATTAATACTGAGGAAGAAGTAGAACCTCTTAGTATCACAGATAGTTCTACTGCCCATAATGAACCCATCTCAGAAGAATTTCTCGTGCAGTATCCTGAATTACCTCGTATATACGTTGAACGTACTATGAGGGATCCTGAAGGTGTTGTTAATCATACTTATGGAGTCCACTATGATACCAAAACTGACAAATGACAATTAGTAATACTCCCGTTACAATTAAAGGAAACGAAATGATTATTAAAGGTGTCACGTATAAAGGGACTCCAGGTTTATATGATCCGCTTATTACGAATGAACCCAATTTAGATTAGTAAATTCAAAAGATAGAAAAGGTTATAGAAGTATTTTAGAAGCTACTAATGTTGCAAGGCGAGATTATGACGTAGGTGGGCAAATTCGAGGGAGCCGCAGCAAAAAGTATACAGAAATAATCAAACCCTTGCTATCATCATCATCACCCACAACCAAGGAAGGTGGAGCTATGTTTTTTAAGGAATTAACAAACAGGCCGATTAAATACAAACATTCGAATGATGTACATGAACTAATTCGTGATCTAGAGGTATTGAGGGCAGAAAAATTAGAAGGGAATACAGGTGTCGTGAATGCCATATCAATTATAGAAAAACTGTATTAGGATGGGTACATTGAAAACCCAAACAGCCGTTTTTTAAACAGTATAAATGAGAATGCATTGATGTTGATATATCATAACTAAAATGTCATTTGACAAATTTACACGTTCACATGTCCAGTATCAATTCAAGAAATTAATCAAGGTATTAAACTGATTGATGACAATCAATTTGGTATCGAGAATAGGAGACTCAGCAATGTTTCCAGCCCTATAGATCCTCAAGGTGCCATCACTAAGCAATACTATTCATCAACAAGACTCAATTTGGATGGAAACCGTTTGACAGTTGGCCGACCCGGAAGAAGATGGTGATGCTATAAGTAAAGGATATCTTGATTTTTGTCTACAAGCAGTTCAGAAAGCTTTTAAAGAAAACACTAATGCTTATCTAGTGTTGGAGCAAAAACTATATCAACTTAAAGAAATTGTGGATAAATTTAACACATACGCCAAGCAAAATAAGGGCTATAAGTATATATTAGTGGTTATCGATTATTTTTCGAAATACTTATAGACTAAAGGATTAAAAACGAAAACAGGTCAAGAAGTTGCCAAGGCCATGCAAACAAACTTCAAAGAAGGACGGAAACCAACCAATTTGCAAACAGATGCAGGAAAAGAATTCTACAATGAGCATTTCACTAAACTGGTGCAGCGTTGTGGAGTCAATCATTACTCCACCTATAGCACAAAGAAGGCTGCAATTGCGGAACGTGTAATCAGAACCATTACGGGTGCCTTATATAAGTCATTCAGCCTACAAGGTATATACAATTGGATTGATACAATTGATACCATAACCATGAATTATAACAATCGTAAGCATCGGAATGAAGCCCAAAGATAATCATACAAAGCTAGAGGCTTATACTCACATAAAAATATTCTACAGGAATCGATATTCTGTGGGTGGCATAGTAGGAATCAGTAAATTACAAGTCTCTTCGCCAAAGGATACACACCCAATTGGTCTAGTGAACCATTTAAGATTGTGAAAGCTCGCGTAACTAACCCCACTACGTACATGCTGCAGGACATGAAGGGAAAACCTGTACTGGGAGGGTTTTATGAACATGAATTACAGAAAACAAAGTATCCTGATGTGTATCTAGTAGAAAAAGTCCTTTGCTCCAAGAATAATAAGTTATTCGTAAAGCGGTGGGGATTGGATGAAAGATCATAGATCAATAAGTATAATATTATTTTATAACATTTAACTTTTAATTTGTGAAATAAATTACTTATATTAGTTATATGGTTTGTATAAAAGGATGTAGCTCTTAGATGAAATAAAACGCACAAAAAAATAATAGTATTTTATTTTTTAAATATAAATATTACATTTGTTTTTAAAATTTCATGATCTTATAAAGTGAACATAAAGTGCTTCTATAATCACTTAAATTACTGGATGGTCATATCCCCGAATCTGGCCCACACCTCCATCCCAAGCAGGAATTTGAATTTGTTTCACCTTTATTGATATTGTATAGTATCTCCTAACAAATTTTGTTTATAGTTGATATTTTGTTCTAATAATATTTCAATCAAAATATAGAGGCACTTGTAGTTAGCATAATATGCCGCTCTCTCAAAACATTCAGTTATAATACATAAAGTATCTTTGTAAGAAATATTTTCGAAGGTAGATTTAACATTTGTTGAGTCATCAACACATAATAAATAGTATAGATACATTTTAAGCCGTATGTCACCAAGTACATTCATATCGTCTAAGATCCTATCTACTTCATCAAAAGTTAATGAATTGTAGCCTTTATCGGTACACAATTTCATAAAACTTTCAATGGTATTGTCTAATTTAATTTTTTTAGCAAGTAATGTCTTAATAATAACTTTATTTGCACACTTTGAGTTTATAGGACACCAGTAAAAACACTCATCAGGAATAACAATATATTGTAATATATTCAGTACAAATAAATAGCTTTCGGGAGAGGACTTCCCCATCAAAGAACGCTTCAAGTACTTTCTGTAGATTTTATCACTACTGTACCATAGCTCTTCCCGTAATTTGTTTTCAAGACTGTTCATAGTGATAAAATTGTTTTCTGAAACAGAAGACGAATAAAATGCTATGTAAAGGTAAATCCTCAAGGTCTAGTATCAGTGAAATTGAAATTTACTAATCGTTTATCACTACAAGGATTAAGTACTACTTCATTCTGTTTGATTGTAAACACATCATGTTTTATTGATCTTATCAGATGCTGGTAACGCCTTATTACGTCACCATCACACAAAACATGTTAATAATCATTTATCGTGATCTGTTTGACGTTTGCGCGGGTAGAACCCTTTTATTTTACAACTTTTTCATCAACCATGTAAGCATACATTTTTGCACGAAGTGCTAAAAATTCCAACATAATCGCGCCATGATTTTCATCTTTCATTAAGACAGGGACATTTTTACTTACTAATGGAATTCCAAAGATATTGTTGGGGCTATAATCAGATGTATCGAATTTATCAATGTCCTCTTTAATGCATTCATAGTTATTGGGAACTGAACATGGGGCTATCCGCATCCATGTACAAGAGATAAGCATTATCATGAAACTTGGGTAGCGTGTAACCGTAATGAAAATTGTATAAAAAAGTTTTTGAAACGTCTAACATACTGAATCCTGCATATATAGGTTTATTGAAATATACTTCTAGCTTATTCAGTTGAATGATAAGCGCATCATTATCAAATACTGTACAACTATGAAAATTTGGTTTTGCTATGTAATCACGAGCACCATAGCGACCCTTCCATTTCGTTACTAAACGTATATCCTTATGTTTACGTACATTTTCCATCAGCTTCCCAAAAACGCTATTAATCATTAATTTATAGAAATTTTCATCAAATTCATCTTGAGATTGCTGGCGCATGGTGGTATTTAAATCGATATATTTTTTAATCACGGGGACTGTTTAAATCGTAATATACGGTTTACCAACTTTAATCCATATTTTAAATATACTTTCAAATCTCTGTAATGAATTACATAATTATGTTTAGGATACAATGTAAGCAATAGTTTTTTCATTTTGGAATCAGATACGGGTGGTACCATATATTCGGGTGCCAATGGCAGATCATTGTGATTCTCATATAATTCTATGCGAAAATCTAAATCACACTCGACTATAAAGCCAATTTAAGAATCATCGGGATGGTTTATTAAATCTAAAGTTTCAAAATAATCAACAAAGAAAAATCGCCAAATGGTAGAAATTCTGACATGGTGGCTCCATATAAATTATTTACGTCGTAGTACATTAAATACACACTTTCGGAAGTGGGATCAAATTTTTCCCCCATGTACTTATTGTTAGTTTTAGCATATCGATTAGAACATTGAGCCAAACCACTTCTAATTCCTCTCTCAATAAACATTAGCATATCAATGTCTGTAAATAGTTCTAACTGTACTTGTGTAATTTTAAGCATAGCATCCAATGGCAAACTGGGGGCTGTATAATAGTGCAGATGATCAAGTTTCTAAGTACTTAAGCAAGTTTGTCGAAATTTTTCGAAAATGTCTGCTGCCAGTAGAACGTCCGTTTTTAGATACAAATCCGAGTAATCCCCTAACGATTTAATATTAAATCTGTTCCAAACATTAACTGTATGTATAAAACTCGCATCATTGATTCCCTCATTAGTGAGATGACTGAAAAACGCTTCATTGGGATGTAGTCTGGTATCGCTTAATTTATCCCAAGTATCGAGATATTCATAAGGAAACACACCTTTGCGAACTAGTAGCGAAAATTCTTCGGCATTGTTACAATTAGGGTGGGTAATCATTTTTTTACTAGTTTCCAAGTAGTTCGACAACTTTTCAATTCTACTACTCATAAATCTGAAAGAGTCAATAAATCTAAACCTAATTTTAGTGCCTTGTATTACTTTCGTGAAAGAAATATATCTTTCTTTGTTTATGGGTAGCAGTGAAATCGCACCGGGAACAGTAGCCAATTCTCTAATGAGGAAATGACTATCATAACTTGACAAATTATGAAACACGACAGGTAGTATTTCTGGGGTCTGCATAGTTTAGGTTACAATTCTGATGTGATGTTCCACGAAATGCACCAGTAATATGGTTATGATCCCTAACTTTTATATCATAGTCAGTAAATGGTTCTCCGCAAATGTGGCATAACGTGGTGCCTTCAAAGTGCTCAACCTGATTGGGAGTTAAAGTATCCATAGGAATTATTTTATTGATTACTTCGGTAGTCTAATGTGTAATACTTTGAAGCTCTTAGACAAACCATTGAATGCAATCGTTTCCTTTATAAAGCCTAAATCGTGATAAATAATCTGTAACAACCTTTTTTTGTGGTTGTATTAAAAAGTACATTAATTTAAGAATCGTTCATTTATTTGGCGTAATATTAGAAAAGTTTTTAATTATTAATATGTAGAATTGAGAATGGCAATTTAATTTGCATTTCCTAGAACAAATCTTTTGGGTGTAATATTACATAAATAGTTATAGTTCCCTTTCTTAAAAAAATTGGATTGATATTACTGTATCCGCGCAACGCAAGAAAACTTTTAGGGGGAAATACTCATTTGAGTTATTCTGAAAGCTTTTTCTTAATTCACTTAATGCTGAATGTTACAGCAGTAAGCATGATTTTTACCTAATTTTTTATATTTGGTGCCATCAGATTTTGGTGGTAAGTTATTTTCTAATTCATTATATTTAAAACTAAAGCCTTTGCTTTTTTTAGGCACTTTTAAGTACTCACTTTTAAGTACTCACTTTTAAGTACTCACCTTTTAAGTACTCACTTTTAAGTACCCATTTTTGTTTTTTACTTTTAATTACTTACTTTACACTTAGTTTGCAATTATTTTACTCATATTTTTTTAATGCATACTTTTATATGGCATCTTTATAATAATTATTTTTAATGGCACGTATAAGTCAGTAATTTACTATTCTATTAATTTAAATGGCAATTTTCACTTGAATTACATTTTACAACGCAAGTTCTACATACTTTTATAAATAAATTTGGCGAATTAAACTTCAAAGAAATTCAATAAAGTTATGGACACAATATATAAAGGGAAATAAGCAAGACATTGACCTCACCAAGTTCACCATTCTGCTTCATAGTTACCAGTTACAGTTTATTTACCGAACGTTCAAAGGTAATGTTTTTATATAATTTTAGAATAGTATAAGACTTCTGATTTTTAACCTTTTCAATCAGATATTACATAGACTAAGTATTTCATGTTATTTTATTTTCATTTTGATAAATTGTTTATTATTATTCCTTAACTAGGTTTTGTTGTTCCTATATATATATATATATATATATATATATATATATATATATATATAAAAAGACAACATGGCGCTCGAGATTTTATCATTTTGTTAATGTTATAAGTTGGCCCAGTTTTAGTGTTTATACACTTGGAGCCGCTTTTAATGTTACAAATCATTGTGTGAACACTTCAAGTAGTAAGAAATGCCGAAGGGTATATGTTTGGAGTAAAATTTCGTATTATCGATGTCTGTTAAATTTGTACACTTTTCCAAAATACTCTCTAAATCTGCATAAATTACAAACGGCACCTTTTCCTGGAATGTGAAATTTTTGAACTGCAGAAGCTGTTCTGCTTCAGTAGCTAGCTTGACAAATTAAGTTGATGACAGTGAGTGATGTGTTTTTGTAGAACGTGATCTGAAGAAAAAAGGTTCAAACATCAATAACAAATGAATTTCTTGTGCTCCTTATTCGATAGTTGTTTAGAAAAAAGAGCCGCCATATTTATAATCTACGTGAAATGATAAACAGTATTATTTCTTGTATTAATATCACCCGCATCTTGATAATTAGCAGAAAGTACTAAATGATTTATAGGTTCCCTCACACTATTTTGATTTTCACTTAATACAAATGGTAATGTAACTTTTCCCTGAATGCAAAACAAATTAATGAAGAGGTTGTTCAACTGTTCAATTTTTTTTACATCATCTAGTTTAATGGGGAAGGGAATTGAATCATAATTCAAAACATCTTTAAAATGAGGATAGCTGTAAACTCTGAATGATGTTGCACGGGATATAGTGCCGATACAACGGCCCACAGGAAGCAATACTCATCCTCATTTTTAACAATCACTACCGTATGCTTTACTGCTATAAAGTAGGGAACTTTAACGTAAGTTGAAAGGCCACCTCTAAATTGACATGGCTACCAATATTCACCTTTAAATGTAATACTTCATGTAATGCCTAACCGGAATCCCTTTCGGAAAACCCTAATTTTTTTGTAATTTGTAATAAACGTTTTCATTATACCACTTACGTAAATTGGTGGCAATATTGATGGCATAATTTTTTGTGGTAAATGTCTTCAACTCGATAACGTGATTTTGAGGATGGATAAAATTGCAGACTAAAAGGGCATTCGCCTTTAGCATCGATTGCCTTTGCATTAATTTAAACTTTCGTGCAAAACTATTGTATGCATTTTGTAAAAAAATAAGAGGGTCCTTGATGTTTCCTATATTGACTATAATTATCGTAAGTAACCTACCATTAAAACATGAATCTAGAGAGTACCAACTTAATTTGCGTGTACGATTTTTAGCGACATTGACAATTCCGCTACCTGTTTTCTCTGAAGCGTTCTTTAACTGTTTAACCCTTATAAGTTAACACTTTAACAATGATAAATTACTATCGAGTTTAAGCAAATTTTCGCATGTCTCTAAATAAATTTTATTTTGAATTATATCTTGCAATAGCTTAATATTAGCGTTAATTATACGGATGTGCTTTACAAATTTATTTTTCGTTTTCAACAATGGAATAATACTTCTTGTTAGATTAACAATATCACTACTACTGGGTATACCCTTACTCATAGCTACCTTCAAAACTGTATCCAACACTGCAAGAATATATGAAGCACACGCGCTGTCGATTATGTAGTAATGGAAGCAAATATATTTATTACAACTGATATGTAAAAATTAATCATTTAAGTAACTATAGAAGTACTTCAGGTATACTATTGCAATTCTAGGCGTGAGTGCAATATACTGACTGGTATAAAACTGCTCTTTATATGCTTATATAGTAATATAAACCTTGACATCAATACTGTGGCTTATGTTGCATCACCCTTGCTTGCAGAGGTCATACATTGCACTTTGTGGCGTTTACTGAGAATATTCATTAACCTAACCTTGCTGATAGCATGCGAAATGCCTTCTCATGTCTAGATTATGCTGCATTTATTAGAGTTCGTCACCTTTGCTTGCTCAGGTCAGTTCATTGTACTAACCACTTCCACTTGTTATCAATTACGTTAATGTTAACTGATCTATGTGTATATAATGTTAAAGTTTTAATTGAATACTCATTAATTACTCACCATTAGTAATGGATTCATCTAGCAAACAATCTAAACTTTCACTGAAAAGGCAGGCAAAACCTTGTATTTTGCATGATGTTTTGGTGCGCCCATCAAATAACACCCGACAACCAGCACCCTTTGAAGAGACCATCCCCATCATCTCCATAAGGGATAGTGATGTGGAGGATAAATTTTCGAAGTATTTCGAGAGGTATGTATAATTCTAATTAATATTACACTTTCGTTTTATTAATTCATAGAGAATTTTTAGTACAAATAAAATTATTCATCCTTTCAGCCTAACGCCAGTAACCACGGTTATAGCAACACCCCCACAACCACCACCGTTGCGAAACCTACAATATGGAGGAAAAAATTTGGCTCTTATAGAAGGGCACCTCACACAGCAGGATGATGATCAGGACCCACCAACCCTTCAGGCCTTTAGGGAAAAAAGTATTCGGTGGTTACGAAAACTTCACAATGACTATATTTATAGTGAGGTGGCGGGGATGGGGCGAGTGGAAAGACTGAATGAAGAACTGGTGGAGGCTAATCAATATTTAGAGGGTGTGCGCCAAAATATAGTAAAGAATTAAAATATATTGCGTACGTTGGAAGGGATGGATGTGTGATGCGTTTAATATGTTTTTTTGTGGAATTTATTATATAGTTATTTTTTCATTCTAAAAAATAAATGTAAAATTTTTTTTTATATCTATTATTTCTCGTGAAGTATTCTCATTATACAAAAAATTTTATTTATTTTTTATTATTTATTTATAGCTAAAAAAATGTGATTGATAGTTCAATTTGCGCTAAAAAAGTGAAATGATCTACGCTAAGGAAAAAATTGAAAACATCTGGAAGTCTGACTTACTCATGTAATCAAGCATAAATTTCTACATTAAAGTGAAGCAGTCATTTTTTGCAAATTTCAAGTACATGTTGCGTTACAAATTTATTTATTGTAAAATATGCATATAAAGAAAGGGTGAAAATATAATACAGGTGAAAGTGAAAAAAAGCTTGCGTTAAATAAAAGTCAAAACAGTTCCCAAAAGCATGTAAATTTGAAAACTTTATGTCATGTAGTTATGCAATACAAATGACAATTGCATTCATACATTTGCAAATCCCGTTTCAAAAGTGTAATGTGAATTGGTGACTAAGATAAATATAGAATGTTCGCATTCACACCTGCATAAAATGTTTTCAAAGCAAAATAAATGCGTTCATTATCATACAATTCTTGAAGCAGTATTATCCACGCTCCATCGAAAATTGTAAATTTGGAGTCTTAGTCAAACTAAATTAAAAAACAATTCATGTTTTAAATGCTGTTTGTTGTTTCAAAATTGAATTGGTTAATTTAAGGACCATTTTGATACATTTATACATGGAATGGATAAATTGCATGCATGTGTTTCTTCTGAGTTTACGTAAGTACAAAAAGCTGTGTTGCAAGTGATCTTTGTTGTTTCAAAATGGAATTGGTTAATTTAAGTCATTTTTTCATATTTTGATAAATTTATACATGAAAGAGATAAATTTCCACTTATAAAACACAACTGCGTTTTTTCTGAGAATTAGGTGCAAATTTACATTTTCAGGAGCGCATCTTTTGTAGGACTTTATTTATGCCTCCCCCACATCCCCACCTACACCCTGACAAAACGGACGTCCACATCGAGTCGTCTTTAATCTATTTCCATAGATATGCACATATGTCTTGACTTACATCACACACCTTCAAACATACATTACTTTTATAGTTCAAGTACACGTCTATCGTTTACACAACAATAATTGCAATTATACATTCGATTCTAGAACAATACTTGTATTTCAAGTTAAATATAATATAACAAATCATACTGATAATACTATATAGGCAATGCATTTTACAATTGCAAGCTTTTTACTCATTACGACTACAATCCATGTAAAATGGCTTGTAATTGCATATATAAATGCCAAATGTCCAAACATACATTGTGAGAGTTAGTATTACTATATTTCATAAAAAAACCTTAAGCATTTTTTTATAAAAAAACATATTACAAATACTTTGCAAGTATACTAAACATTTATTACATTAGGTCACATTTCCTATTGATTGAATTAATTTGGAAAATATTAAAAATGTAAAGCTATGTTTAATATCGAATTGTGATTTATAATATTTCACAGTTAAGGAAGGCTTTCTTTAATAAAAAAAAACATTAGAATTTTTTAGATGAACACATTACAAATATTCCCGAAATCAATAAAGGATGATATTTTACATCAGTATTTATCTTGAAAATTTAATTCTTTTGTACAGTTTTAAAATGTGAATATAAATTTATGCAAAATATCACGAAAGTATTGTTAGTTGCATAGCATTTCAGGGTTAAAGCTTTATTATTATGCTCTTCTTATCTGCTTCAAAAAATATTTCTATCACCTACAAGGGTAGCATTTACATTAGGGGTAGCTGCTCCAATTTGATATATGTGTTAGATACGTTTAAAGGTCTACAGGGGGTGTTGGATTTTTTTTAAATTTATTTTTGGTAAATTCTGGCCGGTTTTGAGAAAAACTGATTTTTTTGTTTGAAAAGGCTGGACACAATTTTTATTTTTTATTACGTATAAATACAATAACTCATTTAAACACTACAACATATTAATACTAAATATGTTCAAATGTCTTTTTATTTTTAACCTCGAAGCTGTCTCATTCTTCTATTTATTTCATACACCCCTAAATCTATTTTTAAATCTTTAATTTTTCGTATCAACAGCTCCAACCCCTTCTTTCGTTCAACAATAGTTAATACTTGTTCTTTACTTGCGCATACTACCATTTTCGTCATTTCTGCTAATATTGTTAATCGTGTGCACCCAAGAAAGCCTTTTACTATAAATCCGCATCCTTCATATGATACCCCTACAGGTCAATAATCTTTGACCTTGACCACTCTATTTGTAGACTTATAAGAATTGTGACATTGAAATTTATATTTTTAGCTTTTGACCATGACATACAAATTTCCCGCCAAAACCTTTGACCGCAGGGTGACCTTGTAATATGATGATGATGATGATGACATTGTAATTTCTATTTTTAGCGAGCTCCAAAAATTTAAATTTCCCGCCAAAAGTTTGACCTTGAAGAGATCCAAAAGCTTACATTTCTCACCACCAGAGGGCGAGTGGCTTTGAATTGGTTCAGACCCGGCCCCTAATCACTACTATCTTCCTTCACCCACTTCCTATAATATAATTTACCCTGTTTCTGTAGTAGTATCCTGTTCCCTCAGCCCTCAGCTCGTATCAATTTATCCTGCACCTGTATTATTAACCAGACCAGTAATCGTGGCCAGTATCCCTTATTCCTTACCCATATTATTGACCTGACCAGCATCCTGTATTTATCTGCGCACACTGCTATGTATAACATTCTTGGTGGTCAAGAGCTCCGATAAAGGTGCATAAACGTGACTAGGATAAGAAGTCCTCAGTTTTCTAGAAAAACTAAAGATTTCTAAGCTAAGAATCATACCTTTATCACTATAAGACCCCTTCACAAAATAGTGAAACATGTTCATTCATACAATACTCTTGGTGGTGCCAACGCCCCAAGATCGGTACTGAATGATTGTTAAAGGGTATAGTTTAATAGACGAAGGTTATGCCCTGAATGATTAGCTACTTCCACTTAACAGAATCCTACCTTAACGATATTAACTCTTTAAACGTTGCCTGCAGTTTCGACTCCAAATACGATTTTGCATTTACATTAGTACCAGCATTTCCGAATTTAATTATAAACAATCCAGACATGTACACATAAAGACCTGACCTGTACATACAATTCCAGTTTCCTGTTATGATTTTATTTATAAGTAATTTACTAATAATTGTTACCTATTACTGGTTCCTGATCAGAGTTAAATTCATTTAATTGAAATAAATAATTAATACCGGGCAGCTGGTTATTATCAGCACACTAACTTCCATACCTAATTACAAATGTAAATACAACACTCACCTGTAAATAACTTTGTAAGCCTGACTTCACATTAAACATACTTAATTACACTGATATCACCTGTTCATTATAATTAACCCTTTTAGTAATGAAAATTCCACGTATTACTAAAACAGCTGTTTAATTATATATTTACAGTAATATCCATAGAGAGCGATGTGAATTCGTACGGCAGCGTACCATAGTGGTTTGATCACCACGGGCCAACAAAATCATTTTAGTTTCAAGTTTATTTATTTAATCCAGTATAACAAAATTTGTTTATTTTATTATTTCCTTTTCAGAGTTTGTTTTATTTTATATCATTGTAACATAATAAATTTGTTAAACCTTAATAAGCGCATTCACAAAGTAGAGACAATCTTGAATCGCGACCCGAGAATCAAAGCAACGGCAATAGAAAAAGTAGCACCAACCAAGTGAGGAGGTATAATGTGAATGAAGTACAGTATAAACAGAGGATCAGCATGGATAAAGGTGACTTTATAACTGTGGTGGCATCCTTACGAGAATTCCTAGACGATTTATTAAAGAAACTGAAAAATTAAAAAAACAACACTACATTGCTAAACATGAAAGCCAATATCTAAAACATAGGAAGGAAATCTTAAAATTAGAAAGGTGCATAGTAATTGGCGATTTTCCATAAAATTTCACAATTCAGGACAAAATATAAAGCTACCACTGGGTAAATAAACAAGCTACACTGCACTCGTTTGTAATTTAATATATTGATCCTCTTACAAACGAATTTTTCCATTATTTCTAATTGTCTTGAGCATAATACGTCAGCAGTTTATACTTTTCGAACAAAACTAGAGAATTGTTATCTCACATAAAACACATTATATATTTTTCTGATGGGCCGTCTGCGCTACACTTTTAATTTCCTTTTCATGAAAGTGACTAATTTAAAAGCAGAGCGGCACTTTATGCAACATCTTATGGAAAAGACCTTGCAACCGAGTAGAGGGTACACTTAAAAGGCTAGTTGCCAATACGAGCCATCAGCAACCTAATAATCCAATTTTAAATGTTCCAGACATGTTTGACTACTGTCAAAAGAATATCTCGGGAGTAACGTTTACTTTTGTTAAAAACGAAGAAGTGAACAGAACAGATGAGCTCCTTGAAAGGCGTTACGAAAAGCAACTAACAACTAACAACTAACAACTAACAACTAACAACCAACAACCAACAACCAACAACCAACAACTAACAACCAACAACCAACAACCAACAACCAACAACCAACAACCAACAACAACAACCAACAACAACAACAACAACCAACAACCAACAACCAACAACCAACAACCAACAACCAACAACAACAACCAACAACCAACAACCAACAACAACAACAACAACCAACAACCAACAACCAACAACCAACAACCAACAACAACAACCAACAACAACAACAACCAACAACCAACAACCAACAACCAACAACCAACAACCAACAACCAACAACCAACAACACAACCAACCAACAACCAACAACCAACAACCAACAACCAACAACAACACAACAACCAACAACCAACAACCAACAACCAACAACCAAAACAACCAACAACAACAACCAACAACAACCAACAACCAACAACCAACAACCAACAACCAACAACAACAACAACAACAACAACAACAACAACAACTCAACAACCAACAACAACTAACAACCAACAACCAACAACCAACAACCAACAACCAACAACCAACAACCAACAACTAACAACCAACAACCAACAACCAACAACCAACAACCAACAACCAACAACCAACAACAACAACCAACAACAACAACAACCAACAACAACAACAACACAACAACAACAACCAACAACAACAACCAACAACAACAACCAACAACCAACAACCAACAACAACAACCAACAACCAACAACCAACAACCAACAACAACAACAACAACAACAACAACAACAACCAACAACAACAACCAACAACCAACAACCAACAACCAACAACCAACAACCAACAACACAACAACCAACAACCAACAACCAACAACCAACAACCAACAACAACAACAACAACAACAACAACAACAACAACAACAACCAACAACCAACAACAACAACAACCAACAACAACAACAACAACCAACAACCAACAACAACAACAACCAACAACCAACAACAACAACCAACAACCAACAACCAACAACCAACAACAACAACAACAACCAACAACCAACAACCAACAACCAACAACCAACAACCAACAACCAACAACAACAACAACAACCAACAACAACAACAACAACCAACAACCAACAACAACAACAACAACAACTAACAACTAACAACTAACAACTAACAACTAACAACTAACAACTAACAACTAACAACTAACAACTAACAACTAACAACTAACAACTAACAACTAACAACTAACAAATACTTACATAAATATTTATACTAAAATGCACAATAGTACAAATCAGTGCAACTCAGTATGCTGGGCAAAACGCATGCGTGGAGTTAGGCAATAAAAAAATGTTTTGACCTACATATTAAGAAATAAATTCCGTGAAACCCCTTTACCTGTGGTTCTACCAAAGGCGATTCTCAACGATTACGTTAAATTATCAACAATCTAATCAATTAACAACAAAAACACAAATGAGGCCTTGATGAGGAACTCATAAGGACTTTGACAAAAAATATATAAAGTTAAAGCAGCTTCCTACAATGAAAATTATGTCATATACTTAAAACATATAGCTAGTATATTTACCTAGTGACATTATACTTTAAAATCCTATGACGGGAAGGATTACATAATTCACACCAATGTTGAAATATACGAGTGAATTAACAATCATAGTGGTTAGTCCATCTTTTAATCCAATATAAACTTGAAGATTAATAAACTGTTAGGTACGTAACCAAGCACATGTGGTCAACTTCTTGTTAGGTTATGAATTAAATTTTTAAATTTAAATAGAGGGTACTTACGGGAAAGAATTGGTTTGAATATTATTTAAATCAAATTACTAACGAAAGAAAGAAGGTGTTGCCAATATACCTAAATCGTATCATTTAATTAAAGAATATGAAATCTTCATTGAAATTGAGTACTTCATTAATACAGTCCTAAGTGTTTATTTGTATTTGTTTATGGATTTCTAATATTTCCAAAAAGTTGAGCTTATTCCTTTTAACACATATATGTAAATTTTTTTATTTTCCGGGATCTAAGTTGTGGTTATTGGCTAAGGTGTGGTGAGCAAAGGCTGATCTTTGCGAAGTGTGGTTGTTGTATTTGATGCAGTTGATGTGGTCTTCAATCATATTCCTAAAGGAGCGCCCGTTTGACCTAAATAATTACAGTTAGATAAACTACATTTTAATTTATAAACACTCGATAGAAAAAAATTATACGCCTCGTCCTTAGTTTTCATTAAAAGTGATTTGAGATTTTGATTGTTACTGAAGGAAATATTTATGTTAAACTGTTTGAGCAATTTTACGAATTGGAATGAAGAAGGACCAATATATGGAAGAGGTCTGAATTGTAATTGTTCTACTGTGATATTATCTAATGTGCAGTAGTCTTTAATATGAGAAAAATAAACTGTTTTATGAAAGAAAGTTTGAATAAGACCTTTAGGATATCCATTGTCCTGAGCAATCTGAAAAATAGTGCCAGCTTCTTTTTGGGGGCATTTTTCAACCTCTGGGCGGGGTTTAGCCCCTTATTAATGACCTTTCGGCAATATTAAGAGCCTTTTCGGCGGTATAACCCCTTGGTTAAGGGTGTTGGATGCTCCAGCGGTCTAGCGGCCATTTTGTCTGCGTTAAGGCTCTTATGGCTTCATTAAGGTATGGCCACATCTGCTCCTTTTACCTGATTGGTTATACGTGTTTTAAGGCGGGGCTAATAATAGTCCAAACCCATCCTTACACCTTATTGACTCGCGTAAGGCCCACGCCTTATGGCTTCTGATTTGTCCTTAGCCCCACTACTCAGCAGCTGTGCTCTGATTGGAGGATCAAGTCTCTGTATTCTGATTGGTTATGGCGGTAAATTTGAATCTAATGAGGTGGCCTAATGTTAACTTGTAAAACAGGTGTAAGGATTTGCAACTTGTTCTCGGGTCTTCGCCCCTTGTCGTGATCGGAACCTGTTCGGGGGCCTTTGCGCATTGTCGTAACCCCATTGGCTAAAAATTTGAAACTGTAGTATAATAACGGGTCTAATGCTAACTTATAAGGCAGGTAGGGCTGCTCAACCTACTCTATGCATTGGCCCATTGACCAAATATTTAAATTTGTATGTGGCGCCACCTCGCGGCATATTTTTAAAAGTACATACAGGGACCTATAATGATTATGGGGGGAAATTTGAAGTAAAGGGTCTAACACTAAGTCTTAAGGTATGACGTATGCATCTGGGTCTCAACCCTTTGTACCAAAAAATATTTTGGCTTTAATTATGAGTCACAATGTATAGCAAGAGTTTGGTTTTAATTATGAGCCATATTACATCTCTCTGTCGTTCAAGCCAATCGCTAGCGAGGGAACTTTGAATCTAATAAGGAGGTCAAATACTAACTTATAAGACAGGTATAGGGCTTCGCAACTTGCTTTCGGTGATTTAAAATTGTATTTAAGTATTTGTAGATTAAGGAGAGAAATTTGAATCTGTATTCTAACAAGGGGGGCCTTAATGATAACGTGTAAGACAACTGTACGGCTTCGCAACTTGCTCTAGGGCCTTCCTCCCCTTACCCCAAAATTAGAAT
This sequence comes from Vesta saturnalis, assembly GCA_036346205.1. Classification (NCBI taxonomy): domain Eukaryota; kingdom Metazoa; phylum Arthropoda; class Insecta; order Coleoptera; family Lampyridae; genus Vesta; species Vesta saturnalis. The sequence goes on along the minus strand of JARFJB010002098.1, from coordinate 3,282,711 downwards.
TTGTTTGTTTGTAGTGCCATCTACCTGTGTATAGACTAATGCTTGTTTTTCTGTTAACGTGTGTAAACGCTAATAAAGGATTTTTTAAACAGGTGTAGGGCTGCGCAACTTACTCTCGGGGCTTAGCCCCCTTATCCAACAACTTGCTTTCGGAGTTCAGTGTGCTGGTCCCCTTGGAGGGAAATTTGAATTTGTATTTAAGCCTTTACATTCTGATTGTTTATTGAGAGAAATACGAATTTGTATTGTAATAATGGGGGTCTAACGCTAACTTGCAAGACAGGTATATGACTTCGTAACTTGCTTTCCGGGGCTTCGACCCCTTGGTTTATTGCGAGAAATTTGAACTTGTATTCTAATAAGGGGGCCAAATCTAACTTATAAGACAGGTATAGGGCTTCGCAACTTGCTTTCAGGGTTTTGCCCCCTTGCCGAGAAATTTTTAAGTCTGTGAATTATGATTGGTTATGGCGGGAAGTATGAATTTGTATTCTAATAAGGAGGTCAAATCTAACTTATAAGACAAGTATAGGGCTTCGCAACTTGCTTTCAGGGTTTTGCCCCCTTGCTGAGAAATTTTTAAGTCTGTGAATTATGATTGGTTATGGCGGGAAGTATGAATTTGTATTCTAATAAGGGCACTAATGCTAACTTGTAAGACAGATGTAGGGGTCAGCAACTTACTCTCAGGCCTTCGCCCCCTTGACCAAGTTTGAATTTGTTTATGACGACAGCTATAAGGGGGGAAGTTTGAATTTGTATTCTAATAAGCGGGGCCCTATTGCTAACATAAGACAGGTATAGGGTTCACAACTTGCTTTCGGGTCTTTGTCCCCTGGACCCCTAGCGGAAAAGTCTTTATATTCTGATTGTTTACTGCGAGAAGTTTGAACTTGTATTCTAATAAGGGGCCTGATGCTAACTTATAAGACAGACATAGGGTTTCCCAACTTGCTTCTCGGTCTTAGCCCTCTGGCCCTCTTGGCGGTAAATTTGAGTTTTTTTTAAGTCTTTACGTTCTGATTGCTTGTTGCGAGAAATTTGAACTTGTATTTTAATAAGGCGGCCTAATGCTAATTTATAAGATAGGTATAAGACTTCGCAACTTGCTTTCGGGTTTTCGCCCCCTGGCCCCTTGACGTGAGATTTGAATTTGTATTCTAATAAGGGGGTCCTAATGCTAACTTGTAAGGCTGGTGTAGGGCTTCGCAACATGCCCTTCGGGGCTTCGCCTCTTGTCCTAGGCCCCTTGGCTGTAAATTGTAATTTGTATTCTAATAAGGGGCCCTAATGCTAACTTGTAAGATACGTATAGGGCTTCACAACTTGCTCTAGGATCTTCGCCCCCTTCTCATGGCCCCGGAGCTCAAAATTTGAATTTGTTAGTGTAAAACTCCTGAATCTGTTCCGTAATAGGGGCTGGTGTTATTCGAAATGGAAAAATCACTCTAGATCAAATCAAACAATCACATCAATCACAACCAATCAAAGCAATTAACCAAATCAGTCAAATCAGTCAACCTCAATCAAATCTAACAAGAAGCTGAGCTAACGATTCTTCATAACCTTCAGGTAACGATTCACCCACTGTATATATCTAGCTCCTATGAAAGGCCGCTTACTTTGTAGATAAGGCTAACCAACACTCAGAGCTGACACTCTCCTAATTGTTTAATTGCTAAAGATCTGGTTTCCAGTTTGGTGGTGTACAGGCATTCAACTGTAAAACGTATTTTTATCACTGTATGCAAAACTCGACAATAGTGTATACGTTAATTTACGGGATATTATTGTCTAATGATAATGATGAGCGTTGTTAAAATAAAATAGCGTTCTATAGCTGACTTACGTGAAAACGGTGATAGTTTCTAAAACTCTTGTGTACTATCAAAATTGTAAATTATCTTACTAAATGAATTCGATTCTAGTTTAAAAACGCTTGTGTATTATCAAAATTGTAAATGAACGTCAGTTTCATTTAGTTTATCCCCTGGGGTGTTTGTCCCGTTTTAAAAAACGAAATTGTACGTTCAAGTTTGTTTATAAGTTTAGGGCCATTTTTGTTAGAGGTATTTCCGAATTTTAGTGATATTATTATTATTATTATGGCTGTCTAATGATAATGATAAGCGTTGTGTAAAATAAAAGACAAGATCCTATAACTACCTTACGAAACGAAATCGGTGTATTAACAAAATTGAAAATGAAACGCCAGTCCCTATTACAGAAAACATTAATGATTTTTACTCTAACAAATCCAAGTTTTGAGCTCCGGGATCATGAGAAAGGAACGAAGGTCCGAGAGCAAGCTATGAAGCCCTATAACTGTCTTATCAGTTAGCGTTAGGCCTCCTTATTAGAATAGTCGTAGGTTGAAATCCTACTCACAAGAAGCTTTATTTATGCAGTGTTACAAGTTAGCATTAGAACCCCTTATTTAGAGGACAAATTCAAATTTCCAGCCAAACCGGCCACGCAAGGGGAGCGAAGCCTCGAGAGCAAGTTGCGAAGCTCCACACCTACCTCACAAGTTATCATTAGGGCTCCTTATTAGAATACAAATTCAGATTTTTAGCCAAGGTGTCTAGGACAAAGGACAAAACGCCCAGAGCAAGTTGCGAAGCCCTACAAAAGCTAGCATTAGCCCCCTCCCCCATATTAGAATACAAATTCAAATTTTTTGCCAAGGGCCAGGGGGCTAAGACCCGAAAGAAAATTGAGAAGCCCTATGTCTGTCTTATAAGTCAGAATTGGGCCCCTTATTAGAATACAAATTCAAATTTCCCTCCAAGGGATCATGGGGCTAAGACCCGAAAGCAAGTTGTGAGACCCTATACCTATCTTATAAGTTAGTAATGGGGCCCTGCTTGTTAGAGCACAAATATCTCCCCTCATGAATGGCGCCACAAACAAATTCAAATTTTTGGTAGGCCTGAGAGTAAGTTGCTATGCCCTACATCTGTCTTATTAGTTAGAATTAGGCTCCTTATTAGAATACAAATTCATATTTCACGCCATAACCCATCAAATACAAATTCAAATTCCTCACCAAGAGGGCAAAACCCCAAAAGCAAGTTGCGAAGCCCTATACCTGTCTTATAAGTTAGTATTAGGCTCTCTTATTAGAATACAAATTAAATCGTCCCACCAAGAGGGCTAAGCCTCGAAAAGTAAGTTACGAAGCCATATACCTGTTTTGTAAGTTAGCGTTAGATCTCCTTGTTACAATACAAATTCATGTTTCTCGCAATAAACAATTAGAATGTAAAGACTTAAATAAAAATTCAAGTTTCCCTCCAAGGGGGCCAGGGTGCTAATCCCCGCTAGTAAGTTGTTGGAAAAAGTCCTTTATCTTTTTATTAGCGTTTACACACGTTAACAGAAAAACAATCATTAGTCTATGCACAGGTAGATGGCACCACAAACAAACAAATTAAAATTTTGAGGTAAGCGGGCGAAGACCCTAGAGCAAGTGGCGAAGCGCTACACCTGTCCTACAAGTTGGCATTAGACCCCCTTATTAGATTAAAATTTCCCAGCATAAGCAATCAGAATACAGATACTTAATCCTCCAATCAAATCACAGCTGCTGAGTGGTGGGCCTAAGGACCAATCAGAAGCGAGAGGGGTGGGCCGTACACGAACCAATCAGGTGTAAGGATGAGTTTGGACTAGCCTTAGCCCCACCTTAATACACTTACAACCAATTAGGTAAAAGGAGTGGGTGTGGCCACTCCTTAATGAAGCCATAAGGGCTTTAAACCCCCACTTTAACGAAGACAAAATGGCCGCTAGACCAAACCCTTGTGACATCCAACACTCTTAATCAAGGGGTTAGACCACCAAAAGGGCTCTTAATATTGCCAAAAAGACCATAATTAGAGGCTAAACCCCGCCTAGGGGTTAAAAAACGCCCCCGAAAAGAACCCGGACCCACCTCAGACCTATTTCCCCTGTGCGGGCTGGGGCGTGGCTTACCCCACTCCATTTTGTCCTGTGCGGGGCCCATTCTACTCCTGTAGATGGAAGACAAAATATGTTAACTTATATTGGGCTAATTTTCATGGAATGACTGTAGCCATTCACATATCATGCAACTGCGGTAAGTAAGGTAACATCGCTTATAGCCAAATTTTCTAATTTTTTTTTTAATACTGTCAGTGGTTGCTGAAGATAACTTGTTACATTAGGTATTTTCTCTAATTGTTACTAATGTAGGTACATGTAAGATAAAGTGATATTCGATGACAGAATACTTTTCTATCACTAAGTTCTGCGTAAAATAAATTCGTTTCAATCTATTTTTTCTCGAGACCGAGTGATTTTTGTTTTACGTTCAAAGATTTATTGTTTTCTCAATATAAAATTTTATTATAAGCATTAAAAAATTAATCTACAGAACAATTATTAAATAAGCATGTGATTTAACACTTTAAAGTCCCGTAATAAAGTAACATTTTGCTGTAAAAATAAATATTAACATGAAAAATTTAAACACTTTTAGTCTGTTTTTAATTTTTTCTGGTATATCAAGTAAATAAAAAGTAATGGTTTGCTATTAAAAAGTATCATACGCGTTGAATTTTTTTTTGTGTGGAAAAAGTATTTTCAATCAATCACACACAAGATAAAATGATGATAAAAACTCGTATATACGTTAAGAGAGTATAAAATGTTTTCCAAATTTAGAACTGTAGAAAAAATAATAGTCAGTTGATAGTACTCAGAAAAGTTAGGTGTAGCATAACGTACACGTTTATTTTATAAATTATATATAAAAAGCGTGTTACATTTCTTTTTACACGAAATTCATAAAAACGTTAACTTAGTAATTTACAGACAACCTAAAAGCATTTTCACACGATTTCGCTTTCTAAATTACAAGTAATAATTTAGAGCCGTACTAGAAACTACTTCCTGAATTCCCGAATAACGTTAACGCTTCATCACAATAGTTGTCAAGTTCTCAATCAACTTCATACACAATACTTATATTTGTTGAATTCTTCCTGTCAATTTATTATGACTTACTGTTGTCTTATATTCACACTCTGTTCGTGGTCTCTTACACATTTCCTTTACCTGTTTCCTTTTCAGTCCTATTTTCCTTTGGAAAGTCGTTTGCAGCAGGGAGTCCTGCGCGTTGAAACCGCTGGACCGGAGGCTGGAGAGAAAATCCCAGTCTGCAGTGAGGGTTGCGGGTCGGTTGAAGGAAGTCAATACCGTTCGCGTTAACATTTAACTCGAGTTTTCATTACACCTAATATTGTGATTGTGTATTATTACAGGTATGTGCAACAACCATTTTTTCACAAAGAACAATGTAGGAAATCTACTTATAATTTATTAATGGTTTTTTACAAGGAGATATGTGAAGTGCATGGTTCGTAATTCGTTTGTGACATTGGAATAATTTGATTTTTATTGGTTTTATAATTGTGTCACTATTTATTACTTTGTTAGACTTCCATCTTAAAACGTTTATTGAGCAATACTTATATTTATTAAATGTAGTTATAATTATAAAAGCGGTTGACTTACTTTTTTAAACTTTTAACTGATTAGAATACCTCTTGTGATTGAAGTGGAGGATTTAATTTTTATACAGTAAAAGGTACAAATACTATTACAAGGTAATTCCGTAAAGATCTTAAACATTTATAATTTTTATTTTAGGAAAAAGTAATAGTGATTGAATAACATACTTTTAAGAAGATTAATAAACTTTTATTCAAAGTGTTTGGTTTTCTTATTTAATATTGAGCTGTTCTTTAAACTTAATTAAATTATGCATTTATACAGAACTTTTTTCTTTGATCTTGATTAATGTTATCAAATTAAATTAACTTTTTGATAAATAATTGTAAAGTTGTCAAAAAATAAGGACTTTAATGCATTTACCATTTGCTACTTAATTTTCAACAAATCTGCTTACAAAAAGTTGTACTGTGCAGTTTTAAGGGAAACCATAGATCTAGCTTTGAAAATATACGACTGGTAAGACACTTACAAAAAGTGTGAACGCTATTTTATTTCGAATATGAACTAAGGAGCTAAATTAAACCAAATTTATTTTATTTTTTTCTAAATCTAACTTTAATAACTAGAAGACTACAATAATTGATATACAGCGAATATACGTATTAGGAATTTGCAACCAAAGCATCGTATTACCACGATTTATGTAACTAGAACAAATGTCTATATAATTCACACAACATTCACATACACAGAACTGTCTGTTAAGAAAATTAGCAGACAGTTATTAAATATATACGTTTAAAAAATAGCTATTTGTAACACTAGACCAGAAACGATAGTTTCTCAACTGCAAATACTGGTAAACATAGAGTTTCAAATTCGGTGTGTCTAAGGACTCTTAAATGCATCGTTTGTAGTGCATTTACAACTTCTTAGAAGTAACGTTTCTGATGTCTTTTCTAGTGTAATAATATTTTGACATGTCAGTTGGTTAGATCTCGGTTAGATATTTAATCAAAAATTATAACATGCATAAACTTTGACAGAAAGTTAAAGAGTTACTATTATGAGCGTTATTATAATAAGAGAAGCTGTTATATTTAAGAAAAATACAGATTCCTAATATTTAATTACCTTAGAAAGTGCATCAAAGTATTTTTTTAAAACAAACATATCACCTTTTCCAGATAATATTTTAGGAGATTACGAGCCCAGGCGCGCATGAATTGGACCAAGACAAATAAGAAACCACATTATTTTTCTAAATTAGAATTTATTTAACTAATATATAAATTGAACGCTTACGATTAAACTTATTTGATACTATATGGTTTTGCCGATTAATCACCAACATTTAATACCTATATGAACTTCAATAATTTAAAATGAACAAAAAGGAAAAGTAATCTCTGGTGCAAAATTAATTGGGCCAAACATTTATTCAGAGTTACCGCTGTACGGGGTCACTCTTGCGTTTTAAAACAGCTTCAATTATCTTTGGTAAATCAGGCTTGAAGGCCAATTTGAAACAGGAATATTTCCCCCAAACTAGGATGTTGCGGATTTCGCTGCATGGCAGGCTGCGCCATCTTGTTGAAATATAAATCTGGCAGTAAAAATTTCATTAATGAAAGGCAATAATTCTTCTTGTAAAATACTTCGCAATATTGACAGTGCCCTCAATGAAAAGAAAATGTCTAACTTTTTGTGAGGACATACATCCTCACACCACCACAGATGCAGCAAACTTAACCTTTCTTTTGAGGCAACCTTTGTGGTATTCTTCCCCTGGCCTTCGAATAACTACTTCGTGTATCGCCGACACAGACCTCAAACTTAGATTCATCACTCCAGATAACTGAGTCATATTGACGTTGAGCCCCGTTTCGGTGCCCATAAAAATCGATTTCTTTTTTGTTTCTCTGTGAGAAGTCGTTTTTATTTTACCTAAAGTGAGATGATCATTTTTGTATGTTTAAGATTAGAGAGTGTCGCTTATAAAATTACATGCGCCCATTTAACAGCCAATTCTCGAGCGGAAGCTCGGCGGTGTTGTTTAATAAATTTCCGGAGAGTACGCTCATCTCTTTTGGTATCTTTGACACACGACCAGTTTTCAACACTTTTGATTTTTTTAAAAGGTGAAATTACATTTCTCACTGTTCCTTGAGGAATACTTAAATTTTGAGCAATTTTATGCCCAGAAAGTCCTTTGTTATGGGCCGCAACAATGCAATTTCGTATATCGTTAGATCATAACTTTCCACGAACCATTATGACAACTAACTGAGTGAAGTTACGCAAACTAACGTCATAAATTATTTCTTCAACGCCCACTTGATATAATATAACTATGAAAAAAATATGCACAAGATTTTATTGGATAAATAAATATTTATCATTATGATTGGGTGAAGGTCCAATTAATTCGCGCCAGAGATTACTTTTCCTTTTTGTTCATTTTATAATGATTGTAGTTCATATTAGATATTAGATATTGTTGAAAAATTAGTTAAACCATATGGTATCAAATAAGCTTAATCTTATCTGTTGAATTTATGACACTAATAAATTCTACATTAGGAAAATAAAATTATATTGCATATTTGTTTTGGTCCAATTCATGTGCGACTGGGCTCGTATATAATTTAAGTCATGTTTTGCAAAAATATACAATATGTTTTAATTTTTTATAAGATAATTCAACAAGATACAACTACATTAGCATCTAATGGACGCCTTCTTTGATATTTAAATTATGAACCTAATTTAATAAGAACCTGTTAATGGTACAAGTATAATGATCAGTTTTATTTGATTAAATGATTCAATTTATACTGTTAACATAAACGTATATGTTCATTGCGCTGTAACAGAATAAATAAAGGAATATAACATTATTTAACATTCTTAAGTTGTGAAATTAAACTTACAATGACATTTGAGTATTAACAACCCAAACATCTAAAAAATTCTATTCAATAAATTTAGTCAGTTTTGATGCAAATTTTGTTGATATTTTTAAATTATTTTCCTCAATAGAAAAAAATAGCATAAAACTCACGTTTCATAAGTCACTTGGCGCACTTATCCAATTGGGACTCTCGTCACTACGCTCCTTAGGCCCCAAACCTGGATGCGTGCTCCAATACAGTGATTTATGATAGTTGTGTTTTAATATACTATTCTGGACTTGTGATATAGCACATTTTTTGTGCTGACGTAATTAATTCGTTTTTAAAAAGTTGATTGTTGGCACCATAATTGCGAGCAAGTAAAGTCTTTATAATGCAAGTAGCAATAAAATCATTCCTGGAGCGATATAAAAAAATTGGACAGCATCTCCTGATGGTACCAGTTATTCACCATCAGATGCAGATTAGCTTACTGATGCAATTCTCAAAGCACACTCTCCCCTCTACCATAAAAAATCGTGATGCAGTAATATATAGAAGGAGAGTTCCGGTGGTAACTCAAAATTCAAAAGCGTTCTCGAATCAATAAAGATGGATCTATCTGCATTGAACAATAGCACTTTCTGTAAATCCTTCACTAACGTAAAAGACTTGGAGGTGGGTACAAAATATAAAGTGATTGATATGAATACTATCGACACGAAGTATGGTAAACATATTATCATTGAAACTGAGAACTTTAAGTGCATACTTCCCTTACGATTACTTAAAAAAAGAAGATCGCATTGAAAAGTTTAAACAATATCTGGTTGAGAATGACGAGTACATCACCAGCGCCGGAACTGTAGGAAAGACAACTAATTTAACATTTCTGAAAAAAAAAAAATAATAACATATATCTATGTATAATTGTTTGGAATTAAATTATATATCTTTTATTGCAAAAAAATTTTTTGATTAAATAAAGAATAGGTACATTATAACGAAGAGAGTTGCTACTGATGGGACTAAAAAAATGTAGCGTATAATATGGTGTCTGGTTTTTATATATGGGCTAGACTCTTCAAAGTTAAAATGTATTGGTATCATATTACAATTCATACAAACCAATTTTCAAGATTAAAGCTTATTGACAAGGTATTACATTACAGTTCTTATGTTAAGCTCTTCAAGGTTCTTAGAAATAGCAAAATAAGCATTCTTAACCAATGACTCAGGTAACAGGCTTTGTGCATGCATAGGTCAAGGTGAGTATTGCTCGGTATTGCTCGGGTATCCTCGTGGAGTCTACCCTTCTATATAACTTGAAATTTTAATCACATTTCATTCGCTTCGACATCATGTTTTTCTAAAAAGTATATATGTGAATGCACTGTTGTTGCACAGTAAAATCGCTTACGTATTTACTATTGTAATAGTGTGTGTAAACCTAATCAGAAAATCAGTTCTATTTGTTCAAATGTAGCATGTAGAAATACTGCACGATTGCATTAGCGCATATAGAACGCGCTAACCAAGACAACCAAACAAATATAGAAAAGTAATGGTTGTTATAATTGATGTGCAAGGACTCAAAACAGCAAGAAATATATTCGCACCTAAGGAACTAGCGATACATAATGGAGAGCAAATTGCTCATTATATATTCAAGCCTCCATTTACATGGCACACCTTGGATAGTGAATTTCAAAAACAAGTGGTTAATTCACAACCACCACTTTATCAAGTGGGAATATGGATATACTTCTCTACATCTATTCCCTCGTATACTTAGTGATTTCATATCAACAACAGATGAGGTGTACGCTAAAGGACGAGTGAAAGCGGATTATATTCAAAAATTTTTAAAACAACGCATTACGGTGTTTGAAAAACAACCTACTTTACCGAAACTTGATTCATGTTGTTTTTTTCATACACAAAACACTTGTCACTGAGCTTTGGCTCATGTATATCATTTATATGAAAAAATTGTAACGAAATTCTAATAAATAAAAATTTATTAACTAACATCTATCTACATATCTTATTCACATGTATTGCCTCAATGCTTTTATGGGTATTTTAAAGAAGAACTGGATCATTTTTCCCAAATACAGAAAGCTGTAATTCTTAGAAACAAGAAAAAATGATTGGGGGTTGTTGAGAGAGAGAGAGAGAGAGAGATAGATAGATAGATAGATAGAGAGAGAGAGAGAGAGAGAGAGAGAGAGAGAGAGAGAGAGAGAGAGAGAGTGATGAAACTTATCATCACTTTGTGTGGATGTCTTTTCATGTTTATTTATTATTTCAAAGACTTAAACATACCGTACAGTTTAGCACCAGGCGTGTATGAATCTCATTTTACACAAATGCTTATTCTTACACAACATTTATTTGATTGTACACTCATAATACACACACATATATATATATATATATATATATATATATATATATATATATATATATATATATATATTTTTCTATATATATATATATATATATATATATATATATATATATATATATATTTGGCCTCTTGAAACGTAAAATTGACATTACAACCTTGTAACGTCAAGTGTAACTTCATTTTTACGCACACTATTGTAAAAACACCGCTACAATGCGGTAAAATGGTCAGTAAATTGTAAGCTTTCAGTAAAATAGCAAAAATAAGTATAAAATAATAAAATATGTTTAAGAAAACTTTACTTTACACCTTTTCTGATGAAATACATGCCCAAAACAACGTTATTTTTCGATAACTTAAACAGTGATGACGATAATTGACAGGCTTGACAGAAGTTAGTAAAATTTGACATTCTAGCAATTTATTAATGTTGGCTATGTTTAGCGATATCACCAGTTGAATTTACAAGAAAGTAGTTTGATATTGTTTTGTTCGATACCTATACTAATTAAAAGTTTCAATTTATGTGGTTTAATAGAAATATTCTTATTTTATTTATGCAATACAAATGACACAACTGCATTCATACATTTGCAAATCCCGTTTCAAAATTGTAATGTACATTGGTGACTGAGATAAATATAGAATGTTCGCATTGACACCCGCATACAATGTTTTCAAAGCAAAATAACTGCGTTCATTATCCTACAATTCTTAAAGCAGTAATACACACGCTCCATCGAAAATTGTACATTTGGAGTTCTAATCAAACTAAATAAGAAAACAAGTCATGTTTTAAGTGCTGTTTGTTGTTTCAAAATTGAATTGATTAATTTAAGGACCATTTGGTACATGTATACATGAAATGGATAAATTGCATGCAAGTCTTTCTTCCGAGCTTACGTAAGTACAAAAAGTAGTGCTCTTTGTTGTTTCAAAATGGAATTGGTTAATTTAAGAGTAATTTTTTCATAAATTCATAAATTCATAAATTGACACTTATAAAACACAACTGCGTTAAAATTTTTTTTCTTTTTGAGAATAAGGTGCAAATTTTAAATTTTCAGGAGCGCATCTTTTGTAGGACTTTATTTATCATATGTTAAAATATATTTACCCACTGGCAAATTTATCAAACGACCTGATAAAGCCCTCGGTTATGAAATTTATAAGGGATAAATTATTTGAAAGACTGATTGTAATCCATAAAGGTGAAATATGTACTATATTGAAAGATTTGAGAAAAAGACACAAAACCAGCGAAAGTCTTTACTTGGATCTGGTCACAGTGACTAAGAACGTGTAATGCGGCTTCTTCTTCCTTAAGCAATATTTATATGGTGCAAGAAGTTAAGACAAATTATGAAAGTCAGCTTAAATGCACTGAATGTAACTCATGTTTGCATCAGTATTCCTGTAATTGTATTGACTCAGCAATAAGATGGAATGTGTGCAAACACACACATTTAGTAAATAAATATAGAAAAATGCATCCATCCCAAGAAGTAGAAGAAGAGAACATTCGATCAGAAGGTGTTGTAAAAAATACATTAAGCAATCATTGATTATAATCTACGTTAAAAATGGCCACAAAAAAGTTAGAGCTATCCAGTTACATTCTTACACAACCCTTGAAGATCTGTTACCAACCATTCTTGTCTGAGTTATCAAAAACTCAAGTTAAGAAGTTCGATTGTATCAACATGTTTGTGTTGCACGCTTGATAATTATTCAGGCCTATGGGGTAGCATGTACGTTAACAATTATGCATATACTTAAAATGCAGTTAACATAGTCAAAATTACTTTATAACTTTATGACTTTACATATAATGTAAAAACTGGCATGATATATCCCTTGTTTAACACTATGTAAAAGTTTAGTCAAATTGAATGCTGTTGTGTCCAAAAAGAAAATATGTAGTCGATAATATGTTAAGCTCGAACTTTACGTATGTGTAATTTTTAATGTACATGCAACATCATAGGCTTGATTATGGTATAATTGTATTTATTTGTAAATACCATCCTACTTATCTTAATGCCTTATTATTTTTTATTGTAGAATCCAATGATAACTTAGTTATTGCAACTCATTCAAATGTTGTGGAATCAAAAATAATTGTTAAAACAATAACTAAATCATCCCGCAGAATCAATTTATAATCAAAAGGCTCAGCTGATAGAAAAATTATACACTAATGATGGTATTAATACTCAAGCTGAAGTTGATGCGGTACATAAAACTTTAAGGTCATTGTGTCCAACATTAGAAGCCTTACGAAATCATTCTGCACTTGCATCTACAAGTTTCATTTAAAATGATGTACTAACAAAATCCCTCATAATAAAAACATAGACACTCAACGTAAATTTATAAGTAAGCGGCGAACTACAAAAACAAAAAAGTTGAAAAACATTCACAAACTGAAGCTGCTACATTATTGTTTTGTACTCATAATATAAATTAATAATAAATATTCAGATTTCTTTGTCTTGTCATTTATTTAATATGTTAATACTTCATTACAAAATAATTTGTTCATACCAAAAGTTTCAATACAAAATAATGACTCTAAAAGATAACTAAATACCGCAAATTTGGAAAAGAAAGTAATAGTAATTCATTACAAACTTAAAAAATGTTAAATGCATGATTTATAATCTGGTCCTTTCTGTGGGTTGTACGTGTTGTGCAATTTAAGACTGCTTTTTTTTGTAACATCAGGAACGGCACACAAATGTTCTTTACCTATAGACGACAGTGAAATTAATTTGAGTTAGGTAGGTAATTTGAATACTTGAATAGGTACTTTACCAGAATATTGGTTTATGCAATTTCTCAAATTCCTTTAAAACACTTGGTCTGCAAACAACTACCAGGTGTTGTTTGTCTGGGCACAGTCCCTCGAATGTAAGTATCTACAATATAAAAACAAGGCACAGGGACTTACACCTTAAAAATTATGATTAATATGAATATTTAACTTATCCGACGTTTTCTTTTAACATAAGCGCCCTCAGGGTGAATATATTCAAGGATGACCTATTTGAGTATTCTACATTGCATTTATCACATTTATTATTTGACATAACCAGGTGTTTCAAACACAGAAACTTTAAACATTACTAGATGTTTACAGACAGTATATCACAATACAACACATCCCTAATGTAAAAGCAACCCCTAGTAGGTGATAGAAATATTTTTTAAGCAGATAATAAGAGCATAATAATAAAGTTTTAACCCTGAAATGTTATGCAACTACTAATACTCTCGTGATATTCTGCACACATTTATATTCACATTTTAAAACTGTACAAAATCAATAAATTTCTAAGATAAATACTAAATCCTTTATTTATTTCGGAAATATTTGTAATATGTTGTTCATCTAAAAAATGCTAACGTTTTTTTTATTAAAGAAAGCCTTCCTTAACTGTAAAATATTATAGACCACAATTCGATATAAAACGCACATTTTTAATATTTTCCAAATTAATTGAGTATCAGTAGGAAATGTTATGTAATATAATAAATGTTTAATATATTTGTAACGTATTTGTAGTATGTTTTTTTTTTCTAATAAAAATTCTAACGATTTTTTTATGAAATAAAGTAATACTATCTCTCACAATGTATCTTTGGACATTTTACATTTATATATGCAATTATAACGCATTTTAAATGGATTGTACTCGTAATCAGTAGAAAGACTGCAATTGCAAAATGCATAATATATAATAGATAAAGTCCTACAAAAGATGCGCTCCTGAACATTTAAAATTTGCACCTAATTCTCAGAAGAGAATATTATTTTTCAACGCAGTTGTGTTTTATAAGTGGCAATCTATCAATTTCATGTATAAATTTTTCAAAATATGAAAAAATGGCTCTTTAATTAACCTATTACGTTTTGAAACAACAAGAGCACTTAAAACACAACTTTTTGTACTTGCGTAAGCTCAGAAGAAACACATGCACGAAATTTATCCATTTCATGTATAAATGTATCAAAATAGTCCTTAAATTAACCAATTCAATTTTGAAACAACAGCACTTAAAACATGACTTGTTTTTTAATTTAGTTTGATTAGGACTCCAAATTAACAATTTTTGATGGAGCGTGAATATTACTGCTTCAAGAATTGTAGGATAATGAACGCACCTATTTTGCTTTGAAATCATTGTATGCAGGTGTGAATGCGAACATTCTATATTTATCTTAGTCACCAATGTACATTACAATTTTGAAACGGGATTTGCAAATGTATGAATGTAATTGTGTCATTTGCATAGCATAAATACATGGCGTAAAGTTTTAAGATTTACATGCTTTTGGGAACTGTTTTGACTTTTATTTAACACAAGCTTTTTTTCAATTTTAACTGTAGTATATTTTCACACTTTCTTTATATGCATGATATTTTACAATAAATCAATTTGTACGCAACATGCACTTAAAATTTGAAAAAAATGACTGCTTTACTTTGGTGTAGAAATTCATACATGAGTATATGAGTAAGTCAGACTTCCAGATGTTTTCAATTTTTTCCTTAACGTAGATCATTTCACATTATCACTCACATTTTTTTTAGCTCTAGTAAAATTTTCTTTGGATAAGGAGAACTTAAACTGGTTTCAGTTTGCTCCATTGAGCTTTTCTGGGAGACAACTACCTGTTTTTGAGAAGCGGGTACCGGTTTTAGGTCTGTTTTTGAGCTGTTTTCGGAAAACAGTTAGCTGTTTTGATCTGTTTCTGTCTGTTACTGGAAGAACAGGTATCTGTTTTTGAGTTGACTGCATCAAAGTTTATACTATTCACATTTTTTGTGTTTACAATGTTCTGCCGAACAATTTACAAACTGTTGTTGGCTTCAGCCAACTCACTGCATAAACGTTACAAATTTTCGCAATACCAAAATTGAATTTATCTTAATTAATTAATAAAAGGATATTTCTATTAAAGCACATAAATTGAACCTTTTTATTAGTATAGTTACTGTTTTAAAAAAACACTCGTAATTATGTCACAAAAAATGAACTGTTCTTAACAATGTTCCGTTTATAGTATTGAATAAAACAATATCAAATTATTTTCTTGTAAATTCAACAACTGGTGATATCGCTGAACATAATGAGCAATTTGCTATCCATTATATATCACTAGTTCCTTAGTTGTAAATATATTTCTTCCTGTTATGAATCCTTGCACATCAATTATAACAACCATTACTTTTCTATATTTGGCTGGTTGTCTTGGTTAGCGCGTTGTATATGCGCTAATGCAATCGTGCAGTATTTCTACATGCTACACTTAAACAAGTAGAACTGATGTTCTGGTTAGGTTTACACACACTATTACAATAGTAAATACGTAAGCGATTTTACTGTGCGAGAACAGTGTATTCACATATATACTTTTTAGAAAAACATGATGTCGAATCGAATGATATGTGATTATAAAATTTCAACCTATATAGAAAGGTAAACTCCACGAGGATGCCCGAGCAATACAGAGCTTGCACAAAGCCCGACAATACGCACCTTGACCTATGCATGCACAAAGCCAGTTACATGAGTCATAGGTTAAGAATGCTTATTTTGCTATTTCTAAGAACCTTGAAGAACTTAACATAAGAACTCTCAATACCTTGTCAATAAACTTTAACCTTGAAAATTGGTTTGTATGAATTGTAATATGATACCAATAAGATTTAACCTTAAAGAGCTTAGCAAATATATAAAAACCTGCAGACACCATGTTTTACGCTACATTTTTTTAGTCTCATCAATAGCAACTCTCTTCATTATGATGTACCTACTCTTCATTTAATCAAAAAATAGAAGACATTTTTTTGCAATAAAAGATATATAATTTATTTCCAAACAATTATACATAGATATATGTTATTATTATTTTTTTACAGAAATGTTAAATTAGTTGTCTTTCCTACAGTTCTGGCGCTGGTGATGTACACGTCATTCTCAGCCAGATATTGTTTAAACTTTTCAATGCGATCGTCTTTTTTGAAGTATTCATAAAATTGTAAGGGAAGTATGCACTTAAAGTTCTCGTTTTCATTGATAATATGTTTACCACACTTCGTGTCGGTAGTATTCATAATTCATATCAATCACTTTATATTTTGCAACCACCTCCAAGTCTTTTACGTTCGTGATGAATGTGCTATTGTTCAATGCAGATAGATCCATCTTTACTGATTCGAGAACGCTTTTGAATTTTGAGTTGCCTCCGTAACTGTCCTATATATTACTGCATCACGCGTTTTTATGGTTGAGAGGAGAGTGTGCTTTGAGAATTGCATCAGTAAGCTAATCTGCATCTGATGATAAATAACTGCTACCATCAGGAGGTGCTGTCCAATTTTTTTATAACACACGCTGCTTGCATTATAACGACTTTACTTGCTCGCAATTGTACTAGGACTAAACACTGCTGAAGAAATGATTCAATTAAAATTTACATATGGTGGGGTTGTAGTATGACCTTGGTCTATTTTTAGCATAGACAACAACCTATCATTCTTTTTGATTCCATAAACTGATTCTATTTTTATATCTCTAAGAAGTGCGATATGATACCCCTGCGGGTCTACAATCTTTCAGTTTGAGCACTCTATTTTTAGATTTCTAGGAATTGTAATATACCATTTGAGCTTGGTTTACTTTTTAGCATAGACAACAACAACAACCTGTCATTCTTTTTATTTCCGTAAACTGATTCTATTTTTATATTTCTAAGAAATGTAATATGATACACCTGCAGGTCATTAATTACTCTTTGACCTTGAAAACTCTATATTTAGATTTCTAAGAATTGTAATATGATGGCCTAGCAATTTCTATTTATAGCTTTAAATTTTGATCTAAATGTGTCCTTGATTTGAGTACCCCTTACAACACGTTTAAACTTGTTAGATACCCACATTGTCCCACTTTAAGTTTAGAAAACTACTTCACCTTCACACAATTTATTCAACCTAAGTACCATTCGACCTTGATCTACATTTTAGCATACATACATACATAACCCGTCATTCTTCATGTTTCCATGAACTGATTCTATTTTTAGATTTCTAAGACGTTTAATATACCCAGGTCATTACTCTTTAACCTTGAAAACTCTATATTTAGATTTCTAAGAATTGTAATATGATCATGACGATGATGATGACCTTGCAATTTCTATTTTTAGCTTTAAATTTAGATTTTGTTGTTTGAAAAGGCTGAACTGAAAAAATATTTCTACCACCTAACTTACTAGGGGTAGCTGCCCCAATTTGATATACGTGTTAGATACGTTGAAAAGTCGACAGCGGATGTTGGGTGGGTTTTAAAATTTATTTTTGGCAAATTATGGCCCCTTTTCGAGAAAAATTGATTTTTTTGTTTGAAAAGGCTGGAACTTAGAAAAATCTGCCTAAAAATATTTCAATCACCTACTAGGGGTAGCTGCATCATGCGTTACTTTCATCATGTTTGCCTATAAAAAGTTTACTGAATCATGCACACGCAAAGAAAGCCTTTTATTATAAACTAAGGAATGTAAATAATCTTTGACCTTGACCACCCTATTATTCGACTTCTAAGAATTGTAATATGATGATAACATTGCAATTTCTATTTTTAGGTTTTGACCTTGACATACAAATTTCCCGCCAAAACGTTTGACCTTGTAATATAATGATGATGACATTGAAATTTCTATTTTTGGCGAGCTCCAATAATTTGAATTTCCCGCCAAAAGTTCCTTTTAAAATATTTTTTTTACACATATTTTAACCGAGGTTGAAAGTTATGCTACTATATAATTTAAATCAAGGTCAATTTTCAATTGAAAATTTACTTGAGCTAAATTTCCTTTGCATTATGTGCTATCCATTAACTTGACAGGTTAAACAGAGCAATTTATTAATTATGTAATCTTTTAGGGTTTAAATTTTCGTTAGTGGTAACTACATGTATTTAATTGTAGGAAATGTTCTCAGTGTACATCTTTGCAGGATTAAATTGTTGTAAGACAAAAACTGTATTTGATGTGTTTTAGGTGTGTATTCGATACGTTCAAGGGAATGAGGTAGTCACTTCCCTAGCATAGTATTGCACATTTAATAATTTTTGGCTTTTAGCACGCTAGTGATATAATCCTAATGAATACCAATATAAATGTATCTAAAATCGTCTTCACACACATTGTAACAACTGGGTCAAATATAGCAGACGCAGTCCTGTCATAACACAGGAAAAATAGTCCTACTTTGAATTCACCTGCTATGGTTGATCGTTTTTATACTCAACTCAATCTCTGCAAACCCTGATTTATGTTCACCGTTTAATCTTAATTTACATTATTAAAAAGGTAAATTTTACAGCATTAATTGTGATTAGTATGGATGTTTGAAGGCATTCAAATAATGCTAATGGTGAAAATGCAAACGTTCACCCTTATTACACATAATTAAAGCACTCAGCTTATATGGTTTTTCAAATGGTGTATTTTTCTATTTATCTTTATATTAATTTTTAGGTTTCGATAACAACTACAGTTATCGTCCTCTATAAACGGTAATATCTGTAAGAATTGCTTGACATGTCAGAACGAATTCATGATATGAAAACGCACGCAATAAGCCTATTATTAATGTATAAGTTTGATAAACATATAAAGCTAACTATGGAATCCAATTGTAATAAAGAATAACTAAATCCGTAATAAATCAAATATTATTAAACTGCCAACCAGAACACCGTCTAACTGTCGAAGACTTACAGTGAAAAATGACATGATCAAAGAGCAAATTTAATAAAATTATGATGTAAGTGTACAGTTGTGAAAGCTTTAATTTGAAATTAATAAAAGCATTCACAAACAGAAACTTGACATGCCAATTAGAGCTCTAATGATATCTAACGAAAAAGTAGTGTTTATGTTAATAATTGTAATTGTTATTTTACAGTGCAAACACAATGTAGTACGTTTAATACGATTTTTAATTTTAACTACATATGCTAAATTATTAAAGTGCTTTGGTAACTTAACGTTTAATTGGTGAACCGTTTACTTGAAGGTCTATGAAAAAATACAGCAAAAAACCTAAACCAAAGGCTAAAATTAAAATTAAGACGCGCTATTGTGCCTTTGTTCAAATATAAGATGCCAAAACCTATTTAAACGGAGTTCTTGTTCTCGCCTATTGAAGTTATTAGGGTGTTTAGGTCAATTGCCCTATGTTGAAAACGAACAGAATAATTGGTTTGTCTTGACAATTTTTCCATATTATCAAATTGAATGTCATTATGCAAATTTTTTACAACTAGTATATATATATATATATATATATATATATATATATATATATATATATATATATATATATAGTTGTGTGTCGTGTGTGCTGTGTGCGTGTGCTGTGTGTGTCGTGTGCGTGTGTCGTGTGTGCTGTGTGCTGTGTGTGTGTGTGTGTGTGTCGTGTGTGTGTGTGCGTGTGTGTGTGTCGTGTGTCGTGTGTGTGTGTGCGTGTGCGTGTGCTGTGTGCGTGTGTGCGTGTGTGGCGTGTGCGTGTGGTGTGCTGTGTGCTGTGTGGTGTGTGTGTGGTGTGTGCTGTGTGTGTGCGTGTGGTGTGCGTGTGTGCGTGTGTGCTGTGTGTGCGTGTGTGGTGGTGTGTGTGTGTGGTGTGAGTGTGTGTGAGTGTGTGTGTGTGTGTGTGTGTGTGTGTGTGTTTGTGTTTCCTAAATACGCAGTAAACTGATTAAACTAAAGGGAACCCTGCAAATGTTTTTAAAGTTACATCTATTAAACCTAAACTATTGACTACGAATGACCAACATCATAAAAAGACTTCACCAAAGGTTCTTATTATTTTAACATCTAAACTGTACAGTATAAGCTAATAACCATCTGTTAATCTAAAATTCACTATGATCTTTTGGTTTGAGTACACCAACGACGCTATCAACCTGTATTTTCCTAAAACCGGAGCATAGAACGTTAAAAGGTTAATTTAGTAAAGAGCATAAAGCGTCTTGAAACTTCTAAGTAATAATAATTATAAGCAAGCTGTAAGATTTTCACTGGAATAAATTTACTTTATTAAAAGGTTATAGCAGTACACCGCGGCCCGACTTCGTTGTTTTAGTTGTTTTTTAAAGATATATTTTTTAAATGGGAATCATAGTTGGCTTGGCAATCAACACCAGCAGTTTCTTCTCCTTCCCAATACTTTTTTTCCAACCAGACGGTACCCCAGCACATAATGCTTTGGCAGTGAGGAATTACGTAGAAAACCGTTATCTAAATCGTTTGATTGCAACATTCGGTTTGGTATTATGACGATTTTGATAAACTGTTCTTCAGAAAAGCCACACGCACACGCACGCGCACGCGCGCACACACACGCACACACGCACGAACGCACGCACGCACGAACGCACGCACGCACGCACGCATGCGTGCACGCACGCACGCGCACGCACACGCACACGCACACGAACACGACCACGACCACGACCACGACCACGACCACGCACGGCACGAGCACGAGCACGAGCACGAGCACGAGCACGAGCACGAGCACGAGCACGAGCACGAGCACGAGCACGAGCACGAGCACGAGCACGAGCACGAGCACGAGCACGAGCACGAGCACGAGCACGAGCACGAGCACGCGTACGCGTACGCGCACGCGCACGCGCACGCGCACGCGCACGCGCACTCGCACTCGCACTCGCACTCGCACTCGCACTCCCACGCGCACTCGCACGCGCTCTCGCGCGCACACGCGCACGCGAGCACGCGCGCACGCGCACGCGCACGCACGCACGCACGCACGCACACACGCACGCACGCACGCACGCACGCACGCACGCACGCACGCACGCACGCACGCACAGCACACACACACACACACACACACACTCGCTGTTGGAGTTGATTTATAAAACGTTGGGTTCGCTTAAGTGAGTGCACGAATACAACTTATTCGATCAATGGTTGAATGTAAGCTAATCTTCACTACCAAAAATTTTACGAAATTCGAGCTCTAATTGGAAAGATTACAACCAATCAAAGACGTTAGTGCTAACCACTGACCTTGTTTTAAAGCCGTTCTATTAGAAAGTTGCAATGGCAGTAATCTCATTCAAGTGTCTTCAATGCTTCTTGTTAGAAAATATGACCCCGTCATTTGTGCTCAAAGTGTTCTTAATATACCCGTTATAAACTATATTAGCCTACAAAGATTGCTTTACATAAGGTTTAGTTACTGTTGTGTTTCTAAATATCAAATATGATATAATTGTCGCCAGTGTTCGGAAATTCATTGCTGTAAATGCAAAGTTGTCCCCAGGTCAACTATCACATACTGTCCTATGCGCGAAGCACCACAGGTCATTAGGGAAGTGTACCTGAAGTTGATATTATTATTTATTATTAATCTGCCTTGAAAATGGCAAAATCAGAACATCCTCTAACAGACAAGGTATAACATTGAAAAATATCAGAATCAAAAAACAAGTCTATCAAAATTTGACTAAATTATGATGGAAGTATAAAGTTGTGAAAAATTTTAATTTGAAATTGATAAAACATTCACAAATGGAAACTTGACTGACCAATTATGGAACTAGTTAAATATAACAAAGAAATAATTTTCTGTTATTAATAATTGTGATTATTATTGTACATTGAAAACACAATATATTCGTTTAATATGATTTTAGTTTTATTCAATTTTTTCTTGTTAACCGTTTTCTATTATAGGGTGTTCTGATTTATCGTCTTTAATAATACTTAATTTATTAAAGATCGAGGTATTCTCTATTAAAATAAAGTTGGATTTGAAATAGGTTTATGAATCCTATATTAATAGCAAGCTTATATTTGCGCTTTCATATTTCATAAATTTATTCTGTCATATAAATTAATTTTTAAAGTTATTTTCATTTAGTAAAAATGATACTTGTAATTACTATAGAAACATTTACATTTATACAAAGGACAAATAAAAATGCACGATTTAATACTGAAAAGATAAGTATTTTAATTACTAGTTGTAAAATTTCTGGCTTTGTGAGTTTTCGTACTTGGGACCTTTGGTATGAGAAGGGAACCCACATTTTGAATGCACCCTATTTTCATTTTAACTAATTTGTTTTGTCCACAAGCATCCGCAATCTCCATAATCAGCACAACCTAAATTAAATAGATAAAACAAAACGTTTAATGCAATTTAATTACTTTACCTCGAACTTTACATAGATGAGGCTATTATCTTTCGTCATAAACCGATTTGTGCTCCCTGTGAAGGTAACTTTTTTTCGCGATGTCAGATCGAATTTTTGAGTTTAATAATTACACTGTATTCCTTTATGTTGTAGGTAGATTAATATTGAATATGTTAACTATAGCGTGGAAGATTTATTTGTTTTTGATTTTTCACCGAAATACGGTAAGGAAATAATTTGAAAAACTTTCCCTACAGGTTTCTTTTCACGTCATTCTATGAATCCTTCGTAACCGGTATGGCTCGGTTACCTTTGAGTACCTATAATCTCTGGAGCTGTACAGAATTCCGCTCATCTACTTTAACCTAAATTTCCAAAATTATAAAAATGCCATAGTTAATACTACCGAGAGACAAGTTTGGTTATAGCTCGTTCACTGAATCACTGTACTTATGTTTCACTCCATAGCGGTCAATAACGAACGTTGTACATTTACAGATTGTGTTTTATTAAATTTTAATTAATTGTCAGACCAGATTATTTATATTACTGTTATTTGAATAAAGTAGCATTTTCAACATAACAATGTTGAGTTAGATTATGTACTGAAAAGTTAAAGTTTACATACAGCGTGGCCCATTAGTGCGAGAAAATATACCATATGTAAAAATGTTTCAAATAGAGGTTGTAGCAATTGCAATATTGCACATTTGTAAAATAGGTTCAGGTATACACGGTGCTCTGATTAGTCGAGGCATATTAACAAGGTTTTTTTTTAATGGAATCGGTAGTATATTTTTACATTATCGAAAACACCATAGCGATCTACATACAGCACTATATTTTCTAGTTATCGAAATTACTTCCAATCGGGATAAGGTATCCGGTACGACATTATATATATATATATATATATATATATATATATATATATATATATATATATGTATAAATCAAACTAATTTTAGATTGTAGTCCTAGAAGGCTTACATATTCTCGCCAAAACAGATTTTGAAAAATTCAGTCATTTGGGTGTTAGACACCGACGCGTTGGTGGTGGCCCACCCTGTATATATATATATATATATATATATATATATATATATATATATATATATATATATATATATATACAGGGTGTTACTTAAGTGTATGTACTTATTTTAAGGGGTGATTTCTGAGGCGATTTCGAGCCGGAAAGTTCATATGAATGTATGTCCTCAGAAGCTTCGTTATCGATCTACAGGCTGTTAAAGTTGTTGTTTTTTCGGTTTTTTCCAAATTTTTCGAAAACCCTTCTAAATATTACATTGAAATTTTACATATTATATAAGGGCATGAAGGCCCTTATTTTAACTGAAAAGTTCACTTTTAATTTAACCAGTGGCGTAGATACAGCTAGGTCATGACATAAATTCCTCAAAAAAAATATGTTACGCCACTGTTTTATATGACGCGTTTAAACGATAATCATCAGAAATCAATTCCGAACAAAAAAGGTCTCCATACATTTTCACGTAAAACTCACCGTTTAGGAAAAAATAATTAAAAAGTGTCGTGTCGTTATAACGTGCAGTTTATTTACAAGATAAAGATATGTCACAAAAACACAAGTAAGCTCTGTCCGTTAATAAGAAAACATCGCTATGTATTTCGTTAATAATCCTGTCACGTCAGTCTTATTCTTGACAGGCAATAACTAGTTTAAAAATTTGTTCTTTTTGTTGTTTTCCAAGTGTTTTGTCTTTATAAAAGTAAGAGAAATGGTCAATTATGCTATTTCGGAGATGACCGACATGCATTTCGTTTATGGTCTGGCTGAGGGCAATGCTAAACAAGCCAGGCGTCTTTACGAAGAAAGATTTCCCAACCGTGCTGTTCCCGATAGTAGAACATTCACAAACATCCATCCGCGACTGTCTTAATATGGCAGTTTACAAAATGGAAACCGAGAGGGACGACCTCGTACAGTGAGGACGGCGGAAGTAGAGGAGGCTGTTCTCAATGAAATTGAACAGAATCCAGGATATAGTACACGCAAAATTGGGAGTGCGTTGAATATTTGCCACAAAACTGTACGGGAAATTTTGAGAGAATATTTGCTGTATCCGTATCATCTGCAAACAGTGCAAGCTCTCCTTCCACGAGATTTTCCAGCACGCAGGAATTTTTCCATGTGGTTTCTCCAGAAGGTTGCAGAAAATCCTCATTTCGACAGGCAAGTTATCTTCACGGATGAAGCAAATTTCTCCAGAGAAGTAATCAGAAATTTTCGTAATGCTCATTTATGGAGCGAAGAGAACCCTCATGCTATAGTAGAAACAAAATTTCAGCAGCAATTTTCAGTTAACGTGTGGGTTGGTATTATTGGAGACTTTTTAGTTGGACCATTCTTTCTTCCAAGGCGTCTTGACGGCAATACCTATCGTGCGTTTCTTCAAAATAATTTGCCTGAATTACTAGAAAATGTCCCTCTTCTAGTACGTCAGCACATGTGGTTCATGCACGGCGGTGCTCCGGCCCACTTCAGCATTTTGGTGCGTGAATATTTGAATTCAGTTTACCCAAATCGATGGATAGGTCGTGAGGGGCCTCAGTTCTGGCCACCGAGATCGCCCGATCTGAACAGCTTAGACTTTTATTTCTGGGGGCATCTTAAAACTCTAGTTTATAATACACCAGTTCAGACGTTGGAAGACTTACGCAATAGAATAATTGAGGGCTGTGCAACCATACAGAACACACCGGGAATTTTTGAAAGAGTGTGTCGTTCAATGCGGAGAAGAGCAGAAGCCTGTATAGAAGCGGATGGTGGACATTTTCAGCATTTTTTATGAATGACTGCACAAAAGTTTTTCCCTTTATTGTTCAGTTTCTGTAAATAGTTTCTATGTTAGGAATAAATGCACGTTATAACGACACGACACTTTTTAATTATTTTTTCCTAAACAGTGAGTTTTACGTAAAAATCTATGGAGACCTTTTTTGTTCGGAATTGATTTCTGATGAATATCGTGTAAACGCGTAATATAAAACAGTGGCGTAACACATTTTTTTTCTGGAATTTATGTCATGACCTAGCTGTATCTACGCCACTGGCTAAATTAAAAATGAACTTTTCAATTGAAATAAGGGCCTCCATGCCCTTATACAATACGTAAAATTTCAATGTAATATCTAGAAGGGTTTTCGAAAAATTTGGAAAAAACCGAAACAACACAACAACTTCAACAGCCTGTAGATCGATAACGAAGCTTCTGAGGACATACATTCACATGAAATTTCCGACACAGAATCGCCTCAGGAATCACCCCTTAAAATAAGTACATACACTTAAGTAACACCCTGCATATATATACATACATACATATATATATATATATATATATATATATATATATATATATATATATATATATATATATATATACAGGGTGGGCCACCACCAACGCGTCGGTGTCTAACACCCAAATGACTGAATTTTTTCAAAATCTGTTTTGGCGAGAATATGTAAGCCTTCTAGGACTACAATCTAAAATTAGTTTGATTTATACAGGGTGATCTACAAACTTGTTACTTATCAAAGTTATATTATTTTAAATGGAATACCCTCCTTTTTAATTTTTTTTTTAAATAAGGTGAAAAAATGAGGTAGACTTTCATTAGAGTTCCCTATACCTAAACTTTGCAGTTTCCGAAATATTTAACATTTTTTGAAAATGTAGGGTTGTCAAAAAATTCAAGTATTTTTCGATTCATAAAAGATGAGACAATCTAATCTAGGTCATCGTAATAAGGATATTTGGAAGTACGTAGTCTGTTGTTTATTGTTTCAAATCATAATTTATAAAATACAAAGAATAACGCGTAAAGTTAACAAACTTCAAAGTTAAATATCTTTGTTATTTTAAATACAACGTCCAAGAAATTTTTATCGGAATGGATTAGTCTTTTGACAATAGTTCGAACTGTATTAGGGTTCTCTATACCTAACATCAATACTTTACGAGAAATTAGTGTATTTGTTACATTTTTATAAATTACGCCATTAACTCATGTCGATCAGTTAGAATTCTGTGATTTCCAAGGTTACAAATGTGTTAAACGGTTTTTGGTTTATTAAGGTTATCAAGGTTATACGGATGCTGGTCTTGAAAAAGACCGTTTTACATTATGCACCGAGAGCCTACTGCTGGATTTGTCACTACAGTAAATGTTCAAACTGATGACCGTCTTCTTGAATGCATAGTCTAATTCTTTCTTCCAAATTTTGTCTGACTTTTCTTAACATATCTGGAATAACTGTGTCCACCGCATTTCTAATTCTCTCTTTCATATTGTCTGCAGTAGTAGCAGGAATATTGTAAACAATATTTTTAATGTAGCTCCATAAAAAGTAATCCATTGGAGTAAGACATGGCGATATTGGTGGCCAATGGCATTGTCTGTTCCTTCCAATCCATTTATTAACAAATTTCCTAGTTAAATAATTTCTAACTCTACGATCAAAGTGTGCCGGTACCCCATCTAATTGTAGCCACATATTCCCTCTAATGTTCAACGGAACGTTTTCTAGAAGTGTCCAAAAGTCTCGCTTTAAAAATCTCAAAAATTTTCTACCATTTAGATGACCATTGAAAAAGTATGTTGCAATTACCTGATCTCCAATAATTCCTGCCCATACGTTTATGCTCCAACGATTTTGGCGGTCAACAGTATTAAAAGCATGCCTATTCTCGGTATCATAATAGTGAAAATTATGTCTATTTACCAAACCGTTGTTGTGAAATATTGATTCATTAGTAAACAAAACGAAATTTAAAAAATCTTGTTGATCCCCTATTTTTTCAATTGCCCACAAACAGAAATCTATTCGTTGTTGAAAGTCATTGTCATGCAAATTTTGATGAATTTCTATGTGATAAGCATGACATTTGTGTTTTTTGAGAACTCTTCTCACACTTCCTCTACTTAAATCTGTTTGTCTAGCAATTACTCTAGCACTAGTGTGGGAATTTTCAGCGATAGATCCTAATACTAAAAACTCACTATCTTCATTGCCAGTTACCGGTTTACTTTTATTAGGTTCTGGATAGGCAGTGTTACCTGTGGCTCGAAATGTTTGTAAAAGCCTTTCAAAAGCTCTTGTATCAGGATGGTTATGATCAGGGTACTTTTGGGCATAAACCCTGAAAGACAAAAGACAATTTTCATGGCATTCTCCTATGGTCAACACCATATCCACTCTTTCTTGCACTGAATATTTCATTGTAATGAAAAAATCATCAATAGTTATGAACACTGTCGTATTTTGAAATACGTCAATATTACAGAAATGTTTATAAATCAAAGAATTCTAACTGATCGACATGAGTTAATGGCGTAATTTCTAAAAATGTAACAAATACACTAATTTCTCGAAAAGTATTGAAGTAAGGTGTAGGGAACCCTAATACAGTTCGAACTATTGTCAAAAGACTATTCCAGTCCGATAAAAATTTCTTGGACGTTGTATTTAAAATAACAAAGATATTTAACTTTGAAGTTTGTTAACTTTACGCATTATTCTTTGTATTTTGTATTATGATTTGAAATAATAAACAACAGAATACGTACTTCCAAATATCCTTATTACGATGACCTAGATTAGATTGTCTCATCTTTTCTGAATCGAAAAATACTTGAATTTTTTGACAACTCTACATTTTCAAAAAATGTTAAATATTTCGGAAACTGCAAAGTTTAGGTATAGGGAACTCTAATGAAAGTCTACCTCATTTTTTCACCTTATTTAAAAAAAAAAATTAAAAAGGAGGGTATTCCATTTAAAATAACATAACTTTGATAAGTAACAAGTTTGTAGATCACCCTGTATAAATCAAACTAATTTTAGATTGTAGTCCTAGAAGGCTTACATATTCTCGCCAAAACAGATTTTGAAAAAATTCAGTCATTTGGGTGTTAGACACCGACGCGTTGGTGGTGGCCCACCCTGTATATATATATATATATATATATATATATATATATATATATATATATATATATATACTTCCAATCGGGATAAGGTATCCGGTACGACATTTTTATTTCCAGGAATGTACACCATTGTATAATTATAATCCGCTAAAGCCATTGTGATTTTGTTGAGTCGACTATTTGCATCTTTTGGTGACCTTGAGTAAGCATATTGTAGAATACGATGACCAGAGTAAACGTAAAAAGGTATATATATATATATATATATATATATATATATATATATAGACGAAATTGTTGAATTGCAAAAGGAATTTCTATCAATTCGCGTTCCACCACACGAAGTTTTTTTTTCTGCCGATGTTGATGACCTACTTGCATATTCGACAGGCAAGTGAATTCCATCATATTGTTGATTTAGGAATGCCCCTACAAATTTTGCACTGGCATCAGAATCAATGACGAAATCATGATCAAAATCAGGATATTTTAAAACAGGTTCACCCACCAGGCTATCTTTGAGTTGTTGAAATGACTTGTCACAATTTTCGCCCCACAAAACTTTTGCATCTTTCTTCAACAATTTACGAAATGGTTCGATAATTTCATTATAATGTAAGATAAGTTTTCCAAAATAGTTACAAAATGCTTTAAGATGTACTACTTGTTTGCAGTTTTGAGGCTTTGGATAATTTCATATTACGAGATGTTTGTCTTTATCTGATTTAATTCCATCTTCGCTCAAAGTATGTCCAAGAAATGATACTTCTTTTAAAACAATTTTTTTTTTAATTTAATTTGACGTTGAACATTCATCTTTCAAAAACTTAATCTAAATTCTTCAGAACATTGTATACACTTTTTCCTGTGCAAACAATATCATCAAAACAAATGAGTGATCTGCTTAAAACGATGTTGAGAAGCCATTGAAAATTTGCAGGACGGTCGACGTCGAAAAACTTGTTTCACGAGATTCTTTTTCGATTTCAACTTGATAATAACCATTAGCACAGTCAAGAACAGAAAAATATTTACATTTTCCAAGATTACTGAGGACCTCCGCTATTTTCAGAATTGGAAGTTTTTAGTGATGATATACTTGTTAACGTTTCTGAAGTCCACGCACATTCTCCAAGTTGGTTTCCCGTCAGTTGATTTGTTTGGAACTAAAAGTAATGGAGAATTATATGGACTGACAGATTCTTCTATTACACGATTTTTAATAAGTTTGTCTACTTGTTGATCCATCTTGTTTCTCAGATTATATTGAATGTTCTAATTTTTAGTGCGTACAGGATCATTGCTTTTCATTCTTATCTTATGTTTGTAAAATTTATTTCATACTAAGTGATGTCCTTCGAGATTGAAAACGTCAGAATACTTCGCACGTGAATTTTTTAAAAGTTCTCCCATGCAATCAGGTGTTTCACTTAATTTTAATTCAGTAAATAATTTATTTACTCGATTTTTGTTAGTTGTTGAGAGTCTATTATAAAAAAAATAGTTTTCTAAATTATGTAATATGATATTGTTAACATCTACACCATCCGTATTTACATTAAGTATTTGTGCATTGGAGCACTTAAGGAAATAATACTTGAACCAACAAACACACCCAGTTCCAACTCTTGTTTTTCAATTATTTTATCCGATTTATCATTCCAAACCAATGAATCTATTCTTTTCAAAACTTCACATCTTGGAGGATGATAATTTTTTACATTTTTCATAAATTGGAATTTCCATTGAATTTTCACCCATTTTTAGTTTCCATTAACTATAATCGATAGAACTTGAAAATTTCTTCAGAAAATCTCTACCAAGGGTTCCAGCGCTTGCTAGATGAAATGAGCTGACAATGTGAAATTTGTGAGAAATTTTAATTTCATTTTCAAACATTACATTTGTATACGTTGTTCCTATAGCCAGAATTGATTGTTCGCTTATAGCTCGAATATTCACGTGTATTCGTTTAATTAAAGAAATGTCTGCTCTCGAAACATCGTTGAATGTTAAGTCTCTCTCACCAGCCATACGAGTTTTTACGATTATAAAGTTACTCAATGCTAAGTTCAAGTTGAAACGTCTTAATTCCTGCCTCCCAGTGGACCAGTTTGAGAGGAAGTTTTCCGATGGTTGCGGATCTTGAGATTGTTGCTCCTGAACATTGTAGACATTACGCTGACCAGAATCTTGATTTGGTCGTTGTTGATTAGAATTTCCTTGATTCCAATTTCCACGTTATTGTCGATAATTACGTGATCGAAAAGAGTTATTATTATTATAATTATTGTTATGATGGTTATTATTGCTGCAATGTTTATTGTTATTTCTATATCCTCTAAAATTTTCACGATTAAATCTGTTTGATGAGTAGTTTCGACTTCTAAAACTGTTTTGGCCAAAAAATTTTCCTCTGTTTGACATGCTGAAAACATGCTTTTTCAGTAGACAACTTACGAATTTGTTTAATAAGTTGATCGGTTGACGTAAATTCAGATAATTCGAAAAAATTTTTGCTCGTTCGTCTGACATCTTCTTTAACAGCCTTAACAGTAGCGTTTAGAGTAAGTTTTTCAGCTAAATTATTAGATGCTCCTCCATTTACATACCATCTCTTCAATTTCACTGGAAGATCTATATCCATGGCATATTTGGTACTATCTTTATACGTAATTCTGTTTACATTTCTGAAGAGCATTTGTTATCGATTCAATAGTGTCTCTTTGTATTCCTCTCTTAAATTTACTTATAATTGTATTAATATCGTCTGTATTACCTACTAAATTACTAGCACGACCTAAAAGTCTGGTTTTTACCAAAGCGTTGCCTGTATCCTCATCACTTTCGATGTTTAATGTTAGAAGTTCGAGACCATTTAAAAACGAATCTAATTCGGGATCATCGCCGTAAAATTTTGTTGGCAAAATATTGCTTGCATTATCTAAAAATTCTTTTCTTTGAAGAGGCATTGTAGCTCCTGTTTGAATTTGAAGATTCAGCGTATGATTTTGTTGTTGTGTTGATGCTGGTAAAGGAGTGAAAAACGTGCTTGGGACGTTCGTGTGCGATTCCCTATTCGCAATCAGCGCATCTTCCGTTACTGTAGTATTTTCAATAACCGTTGAAACTATCCTAAAATTCTTCGTCTAATTATTTAGCTTCCTCTTCTGTAATGCCATCAACTATTGTTTCCAATAAGCCTACTTTGATAACATGATAAACCAATTCGTTCAGGTATACTATCTGAACATTTGATATTTCCAAAAATATGAACAAGTCTTTCATAGATTTCTTGAAATATAATTTTAACAGCTTTGGTAACATTTGTATTACCTAAATGACCTTCCTTATAATATTTAAAAGCTAAACTTTGAAATTGATTAACTAGATCTACTAATTTATTCCTAATCTGGTCCCGTTTTCTTTTACTTCTCAAGAATTATTTGGGATTAAGTTTTCTATAACTGAATTTACCCTTAATCTGGAACATTATACGAACTTAACTAATTATCACTACACTTACAGGTTTCTTAGAATTTTCCACTAATCTGTCTAATGTTGTATTTATATTGCTGATTATTTTAAACTTAAACCTTATTCAACGTATTCAGCATTTCACTACTTTTAATAACTTTCTTTTGAATTCTTTTATTAACGTATTTATTGTAATGTTTCACTGAGCATAACACTATTATCATTATAATTACAATTATAGCAATAATTATCCAACTTCCTTCTAAGTAAAAATCTTTCCATCTTGGTTCTGACTAACGCCATTTGTTAAACCACCACTAAATCCAGCTTGTTTAATTAAAGTTTCTTCTTTCTCTTCTTTAGAAATATTTTTACCCATTTTCACACATTATTTAACACTTTATTGCACTATATTTAAACTAGATACGTCGACAACACAAAAAAATACTGCTTTTAATTTTTAAATTTAATTTTCTGGTGATATTTTAAGTATATATTTTTTTTCTTATACTTCCACTATCTTTCACCATCACAAATACGTACGCCATGATTTTCCTTTTAGGCAGGATCGCCATGATGTACAACTGGGTCCTTGTAGAGTTGTATGTATATAAGAGATGCGCATTTTTAAACAACGAACTTACATTAATAATTTTGGGTAATAATTACTCACAATTGACTCCAAATTACTTTTAGTATAGCTTGATTGATTAACTATACATGCTTCTTATTGTCTACATTGTCTATATTGTATACTACTACTCGACTACTCCTAACTAATACTAAAACAATTCTTTTTATAACGTTTAACGTAACCTACTTACTTACCACGTTTTGGTACTTACTTGCAATATATTAGCTTAATGCTAATTCAGCACTGTGTACACATTCAGTTGGCCTTCTTTTACGTTTACTTTTTTTTCAAAAGATTTCAACATGCGACTATTTGATTATATTTAAATTCTAATCCAAGAAGGGCTTTTTATGACTTGAATATAAAAAATATACCATTCTATTTAATATTTTGAAGAAAATCGCTAAAATTTCAGCAATATTTGGAAAGTATCCTCTAGCTTTTTGTTCGTTAATCAAACTTAACTTTTTAATACATCAACGAATAGCGCAAAAAAAGACCTTTCCAACGACATATTACTTTTTAAGATTCGATTACTGGTTCCGAAGATAATTAAGTGTTTGTCTGACAACTTTCGCAGCTCCCCCTACGGAAATCCTGTGAAGTTAGAGAAAAACTTCTTATACAAAAAATGGGTAAAATTGACCCAAAAATACAACTACGATATTTCTAATATACCTTTTCCTTAAGTTTCTGTTATTTATTAGACATTTTTTAATTTACTACAGCAGTTACCCCACCTAGCGGTCTATTTACAAACTTTAAAATTATTTCCAGCATTTTCTCTTGGCCACATTTAATGAAAACTTTTTTTTTTGAAGTCGTAACATAAGCGGTTTCTGGGATATAATCGGCGTCCCTCTTTAATGACTCACCCGGTACGTGTCCTGAAATGAGTGAAATTGTCAAAAATACGGTCGCGAATTTGCTCACATCAAAGTTTTCCACTGGATGCATCGTGTTTTTGGCACATTTTGTAAGAGCGAAATGCATGACGTAATTCTGGATCAAGCTTTGCCAACTTATAAATTGTCGTAAAATGTTCCGTAAGTTAATGGTTATAAAGAAATCGGAGATGATGACGTCACGTTTCTTAATATGTCTATTAAAAAATTAAAATAGAAGCAACCATAAAAAGTAATTTTGAAAACTGTCTGGGTTTCTCACAAGTACATTAATGTATTAATGCGATTTTAGGTTTATATCGAAGTTATTTCATTATATTGTACCAAATAAGTTGTTATTTGTGTGATTTTCATCAAACATCTTTTGATACCAAAATCAAAATTAAGCGAAATTTTGTATGCTATTTAAGAACTAAATTTAAGTGCTCCGAAAATCGTTAAATAAAATTTATTTTGAGGTGTAGCTTGTGGTTAAAATTTTGGAGATCAGAAAATGTTTTTGTGGGTGGTGGGGGTTGTTGTTGGTTGGGTGGTTGTGTTCTGTTGTCGGGTGTTGTGATGGTGTGCCGATTGATGCCCAAGTGGATCCGTAAAGGAAAGAAACAAGCGTTAGCTAGAGGCATCACAAGTCGTATTGTAGTAACTAGGTTTCTGCATCACGGTTGCCGCGTTAGTATTCCTAAAGCGGTATTGTTAAACTGAACATATGTTAATCGATACTATATACTTAACCTTGAGCACCAAGTTTTGCATCGCACCTTTTTATGATTATCCGAAAAAGGCCACCTCCTGACGATCACTCCCCAACGATCAGTCACAGTTCTATCCTGCGCTAATACCGCTGCCATCTTGCGGATGGCAGATAGGGCCTTTTACATATTGAGACCCCCAAGGAAGCTCGATACGGCGACGAACCCTAAGTCCGATTGGGCAGGCGGAGCACCGACAGCGGTGGGAGCCTCTTTAAGTATTTTCGACTCCTCAAATTCACCTGCCGTCGCTCGGGCGAAATGATAGCGGTCCGGTTTGTAGAAGGCACCTCAGTCCGCGCAGACGGTTGGTGTCTCCTTCGGCTTCTTCTTGGACGTTACGAAATCTCCGAGGTTGGTGGATCCGAGGTGAGAATGGGCTTCGCTTCTTCTATTTATGGTGTGGCTGCGGCGGGGGCAGTAGACGTCGACGGGTCTGCTGGCTATGCGTTGATTGTCGGGGCCTCATCTTCTGGTGGTTGTGGTCGTATCGCGTCGTCTCTTCTGCGCACTGATAATTATTCTGTACAATTAATCTTTCTGTTAAATCTGTTCAAGTTCGGCATAGTACTAATTAAATGAGGTTTTAGCGTGGCCACATTTTATTTAATATTGAATATAAGAGTACCAAAATACCACGAACAGACCTTTCTTTAATAAAAATCTGACAGCAATAATAATATTCTAAAATCTGTTCATTACATCTAATAAATACCTGTTTTACTTATTCAGTAGAAAAATTTTCTATTTTTTAGTAAAAACCAATTTTGAAACATTCTTGTACTAGGACAGTAGATTCATCGTTTCATTGTGAATTAACTTTTTTTCGTCAAAAACAACAAAGTTTAGTGTAGGTATCATTCGTGCGATTTCAAATTCATTTGAAAAACTTTTAAAAGCGATTTTTCTTATTTTAAATTGAAAAGAGATAAAAAATCTACCTTTTTTTCATATTTTTTGATTTAACTAATTTGTCCAAGATTAACATGCTTGATCCTTTTCCGTCTTACCCACAAAATGCGTAAGTCGAGTTACTATAGGTATTTAGCATTTTTTAAATGATTTTGACCATTCTTGGCATGTAGGCTGCTTACGTGTACTGCGACTGTGTCAGTGACTAGGACAGTAAAATTTGTAGTGTAACAGTTTACTACATTAGAAACTGCGTCGCTGTTCTTGATCAAAAATTACCGGTCATATTTTTAGAAGCCCTAAAACTATTATCTCCCTCTAGTAATTTCGTGCCAATATTTGCAATTTTGGATATTCATAATGATTACTACTCTATAGCAGACACTTCATTTTGGACATAATTGTATCGGAATTAAGATTAAGGTGCTTAGCTTAAGTATAAACTCATTACAAATTTTTCCTTTTCATTAACTCGACTTATGAACAACAAGCAATTAAAGAAGGATCAGAAATTTTGAGAAATTTCTACTGCCAGGAGCTTCAGGAATCTTTAGACAACGGAATTTTTTGTTCTTCGAATTTAAAAATAATTCACCGGTGGAAATGCTGAAACTGGTTAGAAATGGTGAACTACGGATCGTTTACTGTAATCTAACAAAGAAATAGCTTTGTTAATAAATGTGTTGTTCTACAGTGAAAACACAATGTTAGATTTGACTGGATTTTTAATTGATGGTAAGTTTCTTTTTGTAAATGCTTTTATCAATTTCAAATTAACGTTCTTCATAATTTTATACTGATTAAATTTTGCTGAATTTGTTCTTCGCTTGTGACGCTGTTAGCTTTCAACCATTCTGATTTGTCATTTTCAAGGTAGTTTTACAATATGTAATTTGTAGGGTAAAGATAAGGATCTTGGTATTCCTTACTAAAATTGTATTGCATGGTTGGCTTTATACGTTTAACAAACTGCTGCATTAATAGCAGGCTCATGTGTGCGTTTTCTATTTTCATATTTCAAAAATTTGCTTAAACACCTTAAACATGTCTAAAAAGTTTTATTACCACTGAAGACGATAACTTAAGTGTTATCGAAACGCTTAGATTTATATAAACATAAATACAAAAATATACCATTCAAAAAACCCAAAAAGCTAAGTAATTTAAACATCTTTAAATTTAGAGATATTAGGGAAACTTATGGGTTCTATCAAAACCAGTTTACATACTTTTGTGGTATTATTCTGGCAGTAAGCTGCTGTTATGTGCAAAAATCAAGTGCTCTAGAAGCATTATTTGGTCACTTAAATATTACATTTTACTGAGTACCCTTGTTCTGTAAAGGATCCCCGTATACAATCAACATTTCTTCACGAATAACTTTTGAAGATTTTCCTTGTTTTGTAAGAAACATGATAACAGCTCGATATTCAAGTTTGTCCATTTTGAGATGTTACAACACAAACGGACATATATTAGAACTAATAATGCTGCAATTGTTTTATAAATTGTCAAGCACGTTACTATGGCGTATGTGATTTGAAATCGATAAAGTGAAAAATTACATTACCATTGTAAATTTCCTAGTCCGGGGGTATAAAAACGACCCCTCGTACATGATTAATACGTAGAGCAATATCATTACCATAAAACCAAACAAATTCTATAAATAGAATCTCAATTATAAAACAAATTTCATAGGCAAGAGGTTACATTTCAAATGTAAGTGACACTTTAGTTCAAAAGCAAGAGTACAAATTATCTATCAAAACTATTTAACCAGTTAACACAGAAAAGGCAGAAAATAAACACATATCAATTTCTTATTTTGAAAAAATATCAGAAAAGTACAAAGTAGATTTTAAAACTAACAATAATGTTCTTAAATTTTTATTTAATGCCAAAGATTCAACTAACGAGATTTTGAAATCGAGTATTTATAAATTGAACTGCACATTCTGTAATTCTGTTTATATTGGACCAACACTGATATTGGATACAAAGAAATACATTAGATGTTA
>JARFJB010002098.1:3182500-3240000 GCA_036346205.1 Vesta saturnalis | reverse complement strand
TGAAGGTATAAACCAAGCTGTATCATTGCATATGAATACAAGTGTATACACGGCAGAATTGATAGGGCTTAAGCACGCAATCTTGTACATACTTAGTTGTACAGAAAATCAAAGGTTTATAATTTGCACGGACTCACTAAATGCTACTCAGTCTGTAAATAACGCTTATAATCAAAATGGTCTTGTACAAGAAATACAATCCCTATTGCATAATATAATGGAAACAAACAAGCAAATTGTAAGTGCATGGATACCTAGTCATGTAGGAATCAGGGAAAATGAACTAGCCGATGAGTCAGCGAAATTCATGGCTAACAGTGGAAGATCTGACGAAATAGCACTGCCTGTCGAAGAAGTAAACCGCATCCATAAAAATTTAATCATCAAAATGTGGTTAACTAATCATAACACACCAGACCAATACAGACAAAATCCAAATATTAAAAAATTAAAGTACATGGGCCACAAGAATAGAAGAGAGCAAGTTGTCTTCTCCAGGTTACGAATAGGTCATACAAACCTAACATCTGAGTTCATGCTAACAGGCCGAAGACCAACTATATGTGATAGATGTCAACAAGTCCTAACAGTTAAACATATTCTTATAGAGTGCAACAAATACGTATTGGAGCGTCAAACAAGTCTACTGCCACAGACGTTTGAGCAATGTTTAATTTACGAAAATATGGATAAGGTTATCAATTATTTAAAATATACAGACCTGTTTGGTAAAATTTAGATATGAATACAGAAAATAAGGGCTAATAGCCTAAGATGCTGAAGCCCATTTAGGCAAAAAAAAAAAAAAAAAAAAAAAAAAAATAATAGTAATAATAATAGTAATAGTAATAATAATAATAATAATAGATACGCAGGTATAACGCGCTACGTCACGATGCAATGCACCAGAAAAGAGCTAAAGGGGGAGTAGCTATTCTGTTACACGAGGAATGTGTGTTCAACAAACTAGCATTAAACACTCAATTACAAGCGGTAGCGACGACGGTGATACACCCAATGAAGCTAACGGTATGTAACATATACCTTCCCGATGCCAACTGGACCTTACAAGACTTGGAAGAATTAATTAGACCACTTCCAAACCCATATTTATTGGTGGGTGATTTTAATTCGCATAGTCCTCTTTGGGGATCCCTAAAGCAAGACAATAGAGGGAAAGCAGTAGAAGAATTAATCGATAACAATGACTTAATATTATTAAACGACGGCAAACAAACTTTTTTTAAGTCAAAGTCAAATTCTTTTACGGCTATTGACCTGACGATGTGCACCCCTCGAATAGCACCCAACTTTACTTGGGAAGTAATACCAGACCTGCACGGAAGTGATCACTTCCCAATACTAATTGGCGTACCAGACCATCAACATCCGGTCCCAGGTCTGGAAAGGTGGTGCTTTAAAAGCGCTAAGTGGGCAGAATTTAGGAAGAAATTGACACCGATAAACCGCAACCAAGATATTGACTCACTAGTGCAAAATTTAAATCTGTCAATTAGTCAGGCGGCACAGGGCACCATTCCTAAATCAAAAAATATGACGCACAGGCTACCAGTTCCCTGGTGGAACTCGGACATCGCGAAGGCCATAAACGAAAGAAAAAGAGCTCTCAAAATTTTTTTCTCGCATCCAACACAAGACAATTTAGTAAACTTTAAACGCCTTAAAGCAGTTGCTCGGCTTATGATCCGAAAAGCTCAAATAACCTCATGGCAAAAGTACGTTAATGAAATAAATAATAAAACAACACCATCGGAGATGTGGAAAAAAATAAGTGCCATATCAGGTAAAAGAAAAAACGCAACGCAGCCAAAGCTACTAAATAACGGGCAGTTGATAACTAACCCCTCACCAGTAGCCGAATACTTTGCAGACTACTATCACAGAGTAAGCAGCACGAGCAGTTATGACCCAGCGTTTATTGATAGTAAGCAACGATCAGAAATTCCGCTAGAGTTTGGTGAGAAACAGGGAGAGCCATACAACGAGCCTATAACCATGGATGAACTCAAAACGGAAATAAAAGAAATGAAAGAGTCCGCAGGAGGAATTGACAACATCCCAAATATAATTATTAAAAATCTCTCGCAAGTGATATTAGAAGATTTACTCGTTATTTACAATAAAATATGGAATGAGGGATACTATCCATCGTTGTGGAAATCTTCTATCGTTGTACCAGTCATTAAACGCAGCAAAGACTCATTAATTCCGGAAAGTTACCGGCCTATATCTTTAATGTGCTGTCTGGGAAAAGCGTTAGAAAAGTTAATCAATAAAAGGCTTGTACAATTGATCGACGAAAACGGCTGGATTAACAAACATCAGACCGGTTTTCGTAAAAGTTACTCGACCTGCGACAACTTAGTGCAAATCTGCATAAAAATTCAAGAAGGATTTAGCCAAAGAAAACATACAACGGCGGTTTTCTTTGATATAGAAAAGGCCTACGATACGGTATGGAGATATGCAGTAATCGCCAAAGTACATGAATGGGGTATTAGGGGAAATATGGGTAAATTTATCCAAACGTTCCTAAACAACAGGAACTTTAGGGTCCGAATAGGAAATATCATGTCAGAACCCCGTAGTCTAGAAAACGGCATTCCACAAGGATCGCCCATAAGCGTTACCCTATTTAGTATCGCGATAAATGATATTATAAAGACACTGGACAAGTCTATAGGAAGGTGTATATATGTAGACGACGTCACCATATATATGGCTAGTAAATTTGGAGCGGCGCATAACTCTGTAATGCAAACAGCAGTGAATTCCATTGCAGATCAAGCTGCAAAGGTAGGTTTTAAACTATCGACTACCAAAACCGTCTGCTTACACTTCTGTAAGCTGAGAAGGCCACATCACCTACCAAACTTAACCCTCAAAGGCCAACAAATTAAAACTGTCCAAAAATGCAAATTTTTAGGAATAACATTAGACACGACGCTGCTTTGGGCCTACCACATTGGTAATATAGTCAATGAGGCTCGGAAAGTGGTAAATATAATAAAGTGCTTGGCAAACACAAGATGGGGAGCGGACCGAGAAATTCTCATTCGCCTATACAAAGCATTAATATTAACCAGATTAGATTACGGTTCTATCGTCTACATGTCAGCATGCAACTCAAGGCTAAAAAAACTCGATAGCATTCAAAACGTCAGCCTCAGGTATGCAATGGGCGCTTTTCAAACAAGCCCCACATATAGCTTAAGTGCAGAAGCTGGAGTTTTGCCGCTAAAATACCAAAGGAAATGGCAGTTTATGAAATACGCCTCCAAAATATGTGCTAAAGAAAAACATTTTAATTATCCCTTGATCTGGAAAGACAGTAACGTTAACTCGCCAAAAGCGCTAATATACTATCAAATTACGAAAACATGCGAATTACTGAACATCACACACAAAAATGAAATCAAAAGTGTCACAAGTATAAAAGAAAAAATCTGGAACGCATGGCAGAACGAATGGTTAGATGAAAACAAAACCCTAAAACTACACCTTCCTAACGTAACGATCAAAAGACGATATGCAGGAATGACAAGAAAAGACAGCGTGGTAATAACCAGACTAAGGATAGGATACACGCAACTAACACACTCACACTTGCTAGGAAACAAATAACGGACAACATGTAAAAAATGCAAAATACCCATCACAATAAAACATATCTTCGATGAGTGTCCGGAAACACTAGTTGTCAAACGCAGACTTGGGTACAATTTCAATCTCGAAAATTCCCTTCATACAAATCAAAAAAGAACATTAATGTAGGTAATAAGCTTCTTACATATGACAAACATGTATAATAAGATTTAATAAGGTAGTAAAACGCGAGGAAATGGGCAAATAACCCAAGAGGTTGACGCCGTCAAAAAAAAAGAAAAATAAAAATAATAATAATAATAATAATAATAATAATAATAATAATAAGGCAACCCTGCGTTCCCCTTAGCTGGAAGCACACCTTTCTTATACAAGTCTTGAGTGGCTTCCCTCACTTTAACACTTTTCTGTCGGGGCACCCTAGCTCTAACTCTTGTTCTCTTCAGGCTCCCAGCGTAAGCTGAGAGACCTCTTCCCTTTTCTTTCTACTCTTCCCAGGACATGCGCCGTCAAAAGCGTATACGGGTGTGGCAAGCCCGGGATGTCCTTGCTGGGGACGGCTGAGCTAGCGGTCGGTGGTCTTGGCTTTACCGCCCGGACTACGAGGAAGGTAACCTCTATAAAAAATCCCCCAATCCCTAGGTCGTTTGGCAGTTTTATGTGCCGAGGGGATTGCGCGAAGGGAAGCCTAAGCGTGGCCAGGAGGAAGCCTGGTCGCTAGCGTTGAAACGCCTGTGGGGAAACGGGCGCCTCTCCACAGTATATTGCCTTGCTATGGTATGGGTGCACTGCTGTAGTCGACGTATATTTCTTCCCCTCTCGTGGGAACACTCTGAGTGGTACTAATCTAAATGAGGACCTTTCCTCTGGAATAGGCGCTGACGGTAGACAGCGTTGTCAAACTGCCGTAGAGGAGTCCACCTCTAGAATCATGGATGTTGTTGAGGGTACAACCAATAAATCCCTCAAAGATAATTTAATGGAGGAGGTGACGTCGGGCATTGTGGCTCCTCGGTTCCTACTCATTAAAAAGAAGGAAGGAAATTTTGAAAAAGATAACCCGTTCTTTATAGCAAAAACTTTATACAGTTTAGTTGGTGATGTGAATTTTTGTAAAAAAACCAAAGTAGGATTGTTGATAGATACACGAACAAAGAAACAATCGCAATTATTGCTAAAGATTCAAACGTTTGGGGAAATTCCTGTATTAGTAGAACCTCACCAAACACTAAATATAGTCAAAGGGGTAATTAAATGCCGAGACCTCCTTAATTGCACGACCGAAGAGATCCTAGAAAATTTGACAACTCAAAAGGTAGTAAACGTTAGAAGGATTACGGCACGCAAAGATGGAAACGTGATTAGCACAGCTAGCCTGATACTCTCCTTTTGTTGCGATAATCTACCGCAATATGTTAAATTGAC
The DNA here is from genome assembly GCA_036346205.1 of Vesta saturnalis. NCBI lineage: Eukaryota > Metazoa > Arthropoda > Insecta > Coleoptera > Lampyridae > Vesta > Vesta saturnalis. Next base: position 3,234,948 of record JARFJB010002098.1, on the reverse strand, counting down.
GATATACAGATTACCCGTAAGACTTTACATACCGGCACCACTAAGGTGTTTTAAATGTCAAGTTTTTGGGCATTCGGCGGCAAAATGCGACAAGGAGCAAACTTGTGTATGTGGAAAGGAAATGCATATAGGAAAACAATGCGAAGAACCCTTACATTGTGTAAACTATGAGGGGAACCACTCAGAAAGGTCAAGAGATTGCCCAAAATATAAAGAAGAGGCAAAAATTCAGGAAATAAAAGTAAAAAAAAAACATTTCTTATTTCGAAGCCAGAAAAGAAGTATGCCCTAATGTGCCCAGAGAATCATATGCAACAATTGCTGCCTTAGATTGAGTTGGAGGTACCTAGAACGTATTAATTCGTTAGTTCCCGGTATCACCTGTAGGTGAACCATATATGGAAAGCTTGAATGCTAGAAATAAAATTGTAATTGATGAAACTCAGCCACTGTCTGATAGATGCCTCTGTCGGTATGTACTGAGACAGTGGATTGGGATTAACTACATGTTCCAATCGTGCTTTGTAATTGAAGGTGGTTGCGTGTTTATAAAAATGGATAAGCCTTGTTCGTCGAAGTGGAAGGAGCGCTATGAAAACAAAGACCGTAAAAATTCAAATTTTTATCTGTTTCAAATTATCACCAAAGGATGGGTAATTTCAATAGTGAAAACGGTCCATTATAAAACATAAAATAAAGCTTATTTTTTTTACAAATAAGTAACATGTCACCTACAGGTGACACCAGGCACTAGAATAAGCAAAATGTTATGAGACATGATGCAGTTTTATATTGAAGATGCTGGTGACTTGTATCATTTACCAGTGCAGATGTTACGTTCCGAGGTTGATATAACTTATGGTAATGGTTTAGTGGATCCTAATAATGATCTGGTGCATCCCGATGTGCATATTCAACTGAAGATGAAACTTCTCCAAATATTTTTGATAATATTCTTGATATTTCTATTTGTGATGTACCAAACAAAAAAAACAGCCTACAAAAAACGTCAAGCGAAAAAGAAAAATATTGTACCTAAAAAAGCTATGTGGTTTACAGATGAATCTAAATTTGCACGAATTGCTGGTGGAGGAAATGTTTAAGAAATTCGTGCAATATTTGATACCAATGTTACGCCTGTATAATTGTAACATCCTATTTTGAGTTGTATTAAAATGTACCTTAATTTAGGTCTTTCGTTCATTCAGTTGTAAATATAAGAAACATTTTAATTATTTTTGCATTACAGCTATGAGGTAGGCAACTTAATTTGTATTTTGGTGTAACTTAAGTGCATATCTTCTTAAGGGTATATACTTCTTAAAGGTTTATACTCCCACTTTAAATTATTTTTCTGCTTATATCTTTTTCGCACCGCTATATTATCATCCAATTTCAAAACATCCATTTATTTCACTTCCTGATAAAAGTTTTGTTGTTAGGAAGCTTTTTTTGGGTTTCCACCTAAATTTTGTGAAAGTGCCATTGATGTAATGTTAAGATATATTATAACGCATTATACTAAAAATTAAAACATTTGCTCTTTGCATGCACTTTCTTTCTTTTATTTTTACTTTGATTTATACTTTTATTACAATTATTTTTCTACTTTAATTACATTTTACGTACGCATTTAATTTTACTTTTACGTACGCTTTCATTTTATGATTGCAACTGTTGCATTCAAAATTTCAAGAAAAGGCAATAAACGGATTATTTATAAGAAGGAAAATTCCATTTTATGGGTGTGGTTTACAACGTTATGCATTATTTCGAGATATTGCGCAATATTGATGCAAAGATGACATCACCTTGGTTTGCATTTCTGCATTATTTTTTATAATACCAGGGGTTCTCAAGAAGATGCATTATATTTTGTAACAGGTATTTAACGTTTAATGATTTTTTAGTAATTTAAGGCTATTTTTAAGATATATTTTATTTAACCCTATAATTTTAACTGTTAATAAACATAGTCTGTATATTTTTTTATTTTTTACATTTTGATAAAATTTTAATTGTAAAACTCGGTTTAGTTATTCCGAGAATTATTGAAAATAACTTGGCGTCCGAGATCATTTTATTAGTGTTACATTGCAATTTTTTTATATTGATGTTCAGTGGAAGTAATCTAGCAGAAACTTTGGTAATTAAGCAAATCAAAAAATTAAATCGGCCTACTTTAAACTACCGACTGAATCAAAGGCATTATTTTTGGTGAATAGTTTGTATCTCGAGTTGGTTTAACGATTTGTTTCGGAGAACATTTTTACACTCATTTATTTTACACATATTTATTTCTTTATTATACTATTAAAACACTTTTATCTTTATACGATTACCATTTACACCACTTATTTTATATAATGCTTTGAATTGATGTATTAAGAAAATATTATTGAATTAATTGTTGAAATGAGTAATTTCTATGCAATGCAAAAAAAAACTCAGTTTCAATGTAACATCAGTCGAAATAAAAGTTTACCTTGCGATTCTTTTGCTGACCGGCTATTTGAGTCCAAAATATATGCGAACATTTTGGAAAGTTTAATCAGATGTGAAAAAGTAAGAAAATATTTTGAAGCTTTGAATCGAAGTTTTATAATTCCATTTTAAAAGTTGCTATATCCCATGTTTCAATAGATGAAACCATGGTGCCATATTATGTAAAACTGTGCAAAACAGCATATTCACGTTAATCCGCTTCGACCCGGTTATAAAATATGGTCTAATCAGTTTTGAGCCATATCAGGGTAGTATATCTGCACCATTGCCTCATGAAACTGAGAATGGTCTTGGGGCTGCAGTTATTCTTTTGTTAGAATCACGATTTCCAACAGAATTTGGACCATATAACTTATCTCTTGACAATTTTTTCACTAATCTCCAGTTTCTTAGAATATTGTCAGAAAAAATACGGAGGAACTGAAAATGCACGAGACACCCGCATTGAGAAATGTCCCGTGGATGACATAAGGACTATGAAAAAAAAAGCCTTGAGGAACCATTTCCTTTCGCACTACAGAAAATATGTGCGTTGTTCGTTGGCATGATAATAGTATCGTTACATAAGCTTTAAACTGTCGCAGTATAACATGTAGATTCGTAACGGGCACACCTTCGTGGAAAGAAGTGGTACTACCCGTTGTTTGCGTTAGAACCAGATACTGCATGCCATAACGTATGGTTCCTTTACAAACAAACCATATTCAAGCCCATTACATATTGTGAGCTTCGAGGCAATATTGCGCAAGTGTACTATGGAAAATTTGGCAAACCACTAGAAAAAAGAACGGTCTGTGGCTCAACAGTTGAATCTCGTGTTCCAGCAGAGCTAAGATAAGCAGGTTCTACCGCAGAACACATCAGAGAAAATTGTTCACAAAGGAGATGTCCTCATTTCCATCAACGAACAAGAATTAACTGTCGGCGTTGTCAAGTTGGGCTTCACATCCACTGTTGGTATGCATTTGATGCCAATAAAAAATTCGTTTCATTCTTTTATAAAAATAAATATATGTAAAGTGAATTTAATTACTCTCTATTTCCCAGTGTCACCCTGAACTGACAAGCACAATAAAATATGTTTTGTATGTAAGATTAAAATGATAGGACTAATTTAAAATTTGATATATATATATATATATATATATATATATATATATATATATACAGGGTGATTCAAATTCGAGGCTAACCATGGGGATTTCGAAAACGGTAAGAGATAGAGGGGTGGTTTGAATTTGGCAAAGTTGCGAAATTTTGGGAACAATAACATGCTGCCGAGAAACCAAAAAATTTTATTTCGTTTTCGAGATTTTTTAAAAAAACCAAAATCTCTCATTTTCGTTTTTATTTTTTGCTGACCTTATTTACAAAGATATTCAAAATTAAACAATACATTCTTAAGACAACTTTTTCTTGCCTACAAGATGGCGGAATCAAAATTTTAATACGACGTTTCGTCTTCTGTTGACCATCATCAACTTTTTTGTTTCTTATGTCGGCCATATTGAATTCTTAAACCACTAAATAGAGCTTTTTTTTGTGATTTCAAAAATGTATAATTTGCCTACCTTATGTTGAACCGTTTAGCTAATATTATCAAAGAGTAAAATAATTGTTGATTTTTAAAAACGATCTAGATACCATTGCACTGTAGATGCGTGTACATATTGTTTTTTAGTATCAAGATACCTAAATTTACAAAAAAAAAATAAAATTACTATTAACACATAATGTACTTTTGACTTATAAAAAAAATTATGAGAAACAAGTAAACGAAAAGGAACAAGTAAAGCAAGAAAAACAACAATAAATTAAACTATTTTTAAACGTTTAGGATTACAATATGTGTTCAAAAAGAAAACCATTTTGTTGCACACACATATTAGCTCTTTTGATTACACTACGTATTGCTCGTTGAATACTTCTTCGGGGAATATTTTTAATATTTTTTAAGGTTCTCCATAAAAAAAAATCTAGCGGAGTAAGGTCGGGACTACTACGCGCTGGCCATTCGATAACACCTCTGTTACCTATCCATACGTTTGGAAAAATTTCATTTAGATAATTACGAGCTAAAACAGCGTTATGTGGTGGGGCACCATCTTGCTGCCACCAAAGTTCTCTTAATTCGTTAAGTGGCATTTCTTCCAAATACCCCAGCATTGGTTCTCTTAAGAACTCTAGATATCTAACTGAATTTAACGTATCCTCATAAATAAAAGGGCCTAGTAACCAATTCTTAGTTAAACCGATCCAGACGTTAAACCCAAAGCGAATTTGATCTCAGACTTGCCTGTTCTCTCTAGCATTTTCAGTTGCCCAGATGTGTTCATTATTGCGATTAAAAACGCCTAAATTGGAGAAGCGACATTCATCAGTTCAAATTATTTTTTCAACAAAACTCGCATCGTGGTTTGCTTGGTCAAGTAACCAATTGCAAAATCTAAGCCGCCTTTGCTTGCGGGATATTTAAATTTACAGATATCTCTCTTGTAGAAATAGACGGGTTTAGGTTTACCTAAAATTAAATCAAAACATAGATCTGTGACAAAAAAAACATAAGAAAGACTTACTGTATCAAGAATTTCCTCTTTAACTGCTAAAGGGAGCCTACCCCCGTATTTCGGTCTTGATGCATTAAATTGTCCGTATTGTGACAAATTTCGGTGAAGTCTTAAGAAATAACTTTCGTTTGGTTGATTTCTTTCAGGGTACATTTCAAAATAGGTGTTTAATGTATCTCTCGAGCTTCTGTCTTTGGCATAATAGACTTGCAACATGTCACGCTTTTCATCGTTTCAAAATGGCATTTTAAATACTAATACAATTACAACATTTACAAAAAAAAACACAAATACAATTACAGTACAGTAGCCATATTAAATACAATAAAGAATAATGAAATTCAAAGGTATCTTGATAATAAAAAACAATATGTACACGCATCTACAGTGCAATGGTATCTAGATCGTTTTTTAAAATCAACAATAATTTTACTTTTTTTATAATATTAGCTAAACTGTTCAACATAATTTAGGCAAATTATACATTTTTTAAATCACAAAAGAAAGCTCTACTTAGTGGTCTAATAATTCAATATAGCGGCCATAACAAATAAAAAAGTTGATGATGGTCCGCAGAAGACGAAATGTCGTATTAAAATTTTGATGTCGCCATTTTTTAGGCAAGAAAAAGTTGTCTTAAGAATGTATTGTTTAATATTGAATATCTTTGTAAATAAGGTCAGGAAAAATAAAAACGAAAATGAGAGATTTTGGTTTTTTTAAAAAATCTTGAAAACGAAATAAAATTTTTTTGGTTTCTCGGCAGCATGTTGTTGTTCCCAAAATTTCGCAACTTTACCAAATTTAAACTACCCCTCTATCTCTTACCGTTTTCGAAATCCCCATGGTTAGCCTCGAATTTGAATCACCCTGTATATATAGTATATATATATATATATATATATATATATATATATATATATATATATATATATATATATATATATATATAGTGAGTCTCAGAATTTATATCTAAATTCATTTAAAGCTCAAGCGTCTAGTTTTCGGAGAAACGCTCGGACACGTCGATTGTTATTCTTGACTGCGGTTTTTTAGTGGTGAAATTTTGTATATAGGGTGACCCAAAAATAAGTTAGGACCACCACCAACTTGATTTCCTCAAATGGAAACACCTGCTCTTTATTTCATTTTCTGAATCTGCTTTAAATTCTGCGTAAATCTCATGTACCATGTCCTATAACTAAAGTCAACAGATGAGGAATTTACAATTAAACGTATGAACTATTAACACCGTATCATGGAAGGCGGCCTTTGTTTTCTGTTAAAAGGAACAATTTATTAAAAAAACACAACAAAAAATCAAATCAAATGTTCCAAATGTGCACTATTTGCAGGTTGACAATAACCAAGGCGATGAATAAACTCTTTTTGCACGTTTTCAACCACTACTGGAGTTATGGTACGCTCTTCTCTTTTGATTTTCTCTTTCGATAGCTTCAGATTGTTTGGCCTGTTAACATATACTTTTGATTTGAGATAACCCCACAAAAATAAATCCAACGGGTTTAGGTCGTGAGACCTAGCAGGCCATTCGATAGGTCCTCTCCTTCCTATCCACCTATTAGCATATGTTTCGTCCAAAAATACACGCACATCGGCGGCATAGTGCGGAGGGGTACCGTCATGCTGGAAAACCAGTTCATCATCAGGGGATTCAAGGGATTCGGAGATAATGTCACTAATGCCGGAATTAAATCAAATTGGAGAAATTCGAGATATGCTCGTCCAGTTAGAGTCTGTTCGAAGAAAAATGGACCTATTACTCTATCCCGCACTATACCACACCATGCATCTATTTTTTAATGGTGCTGACTGTGAACCTCCATCATCCAACGCGGACTTTCTGTTGCCCAACGTCGATAATTTTGTCTGTTCACATTTGCATTCAAACAGAACGTAGCCTTATCGGAAAAGATTATGTTTCTTACCAAATTATTATCTAGTTGTTTTTGAATGCGTTTACAGAACTCATTTCGCCTATCTAAATCTTGTTCAAATAACTCTTGCACTGGAATTACATTGTATGGGTGATGTTTGTGCTTTCGAACAACTCGGTGATCAGCTAATTTACCCATGTTTTAATTGGCCCCTATCTGCGGCAAAGAATCACATGGATTTTCTTCCAAGGAGAGCAAAACGTCAAGTTGTTCATTTTCATCTCGAGCAGGACGGCCAGATTTAGGTAGATCTCTAGCATGACCAAATTCTCTATTCTACTCACAACTTTTTGACATATTGGAGCACAATCATATGTACCTATTGTTTGGATACGATTATTTTGCAAGTGTTCTTAATAGTTTTATGAAGACAATATTTTTTTTTTTTTCGTAAATATCTCGAGATCCGTTGACTATAGGTATAGGACATGGTACATGAGATTTAACCAGAATTCAAAGCAGACTCAGAAAATGAAATAAAAAAACAGGTGTTTCCATTTGATAAAATCAAGTTGGTGGTCGTAACTAATTTTTGGGCCACCCGATACACAAAATGTTACCACTTAAAAAACAGCTGTCAAAAATAAAAATCCGAGCGTTTCTCCAAAAACTTAGAACTTTAACGGAATTTAGACATAACTTGACACATATATATATATATATATATATATATATATATATATATATATATATATATATATATATATATATATATATATATATATATATATATATATATATATATACCGGGCGAGCAATTGGAATTGCCGGGTTAAAATACAATTATCTTTTCCAATTACTTGAGTTGCAGTTCGATATAAGATGCAGGTAAGCTAAAACACAGTAGTAATATAAAGTTCAGTGAGTAACAGTTTATTGTTGCTTAAATTCTTATTGACTGTTTTTAGAAAAAACAGTGTTTCCGACAAATGTCAGAAAGCAAACAAGATTATATGTAAATTTCGAAATATAAATAAATTTAAAATTTGTCAACATTTCTCTGTAAATATAAATATATTTTGCCAATTACGATGTAATCGATTCTTAGGACACATTTATGTTACAAAATAAGAAAAAACAGACTGAACAAGCTTTCTTGCCATGATTATTTAGTAAATTATTTATAATTTACTTTTTGTAACTAACTTTCTTAATATTCTCAAATTAAACTTCTTACAGATAAAGTTCTTTTCCTTAATTAACAAAATTGAATTAATCTATAAGTTAGGAGTAACAGCTACTCTTCTTATTAATATCAATACCATTAAAATGTTAGTAATTCATTATCACTTGCTCCTCATCTTATCTTTTCATGTACGTTTTAACAAGTCATTTTTCTTCTAAATGTACGTATTAAAGTGCTGCAGATCTCCTAAAAATAAAGATGTTTCCATTAGTTGAAATATTAAATCAAAAGTTATTACAGGACAAAAAGAAGCCATCTATAGCATTAGTTAATATTCTAAAGCTTGGCTTCTTGAACAAAATAATGGGCGTTTGTCTGAGACATATACAGTTAAACTATTTTTTTCCGAAACCGTCATTAAGATGCAAAAAAATTGCCGCTACACAGTCAAATTAGAAGCATAATACGCCCTTTATTATTCTACGCATTTCATTCTTCAGCAATCATCATTGTAAAAAAAAGTCGTATCTTTTAACATCCCGTAAAGTGATGTGATGGCAAGAAATATAATTGTTGCATTAATTACCTAATAACCCAATCTTTTCTTTTTTACTAAATGATTCCGGAGAAAATGTTGTATGCACCTCTCCAAAAGTTATCGTTTAAGACTTTGTGTTTTATTTGCATCGGCGCAGAGGGCCTCGGCATTTAAACTCCATCCGTCTTAAAAGGTCCACTTTATTGCCATGATTATACATTACGGTTATTAAGCTATACCTTCTTGTAATGTTATTTACTCCGAAATTAAGATTTTTTTGTTAAAAGACTATTACTAGTTGTAATTAGCGGTCCGTCGTGAAAAAATTCATGTTATGAGATAAATGCATTTAAAGCTTGCCAATTTTTTAAATATTATTGACCAACAAATTTTTTTTTGAGATTTCTACTATAAAAATATTCCCGAATTGGATCTATAAATCAAAAATGATCAAAGTTGGATTTTAGCTTAGAAAAGTTTTTCACTCATTTATTTGACCAAAATTAAACAGTTTTTAATAATAATTGAAATGATACATCGAAACTAATCATCTTCATTTTCATTATCATTTACGTCAATTATTGTGTCAACAATGCCCGTCAATGTATGATAATAGTTCAATCAAATGTTTCTTCTTTTCGTCGCTTATCGGTACAGGCCCTTGGTATGAAAGTGGTAAATTTATTACCTCTGGTAATTCCATCTTTAAAAAGTTAATTTTTTTGAAGGGCTCATATCTGTGTAAACTTAGTTTTGTATTCCACAACCCCAATTTCGTACGAATATCGTAACGATTTTATGTTCTGCCAGAGGATTTTAGAACTATTTGTGTCAACTTTTTTTTGGACGAAATATTACTTCAGAAGCGCGAAAATTCATGAAAATTTTCTCGTTCGATTTTTTTGACAAAAAAGGGTTGACTACTGCCACAGATTCGTGCCACTTGTATCCAGTCTCATGGATGGTCAATAGCAACTGGATAATTATTCTTTTTTTTCTCTATGACAGAGTGATCTGTGTCACGTTCCATGTGTGTATGTCCGGGGACAAGAAACTTGTGATTTATATAGCTAATTTGTGGATTCTTTTCATCGCTATGAAAAACATTACTAAGACATGTGAGATTTTATTCTGTCCAGACCAGGTGTCGGAATAAAGTGTTATTTCTTTAACATTAGCAAAATAGTCAGAGATAAAATGGTCATACAAACAACTTGCTATTTTGTGGGCCACACGACCCACCAATGCTTCGTGCCAGATAAAACAAAAACATTTTTTGTCTTTTTATCTGCGCATTGTAAAATTGAAGGTCCAAAGTCGGCGTCCATACAATACCATAGATGTAATATCTGGGGCGGGCAGACACTGTTGAAGATCAAAGTACATTAACCTTGAGTAATCATTTTGCGCTTCTTCTTTGTCTCTTCTTTCTTCCTCATAAGCCATATCCGCTTCAGTTTGGTTATCTTTCAGTTTTTTTTTCTAATTCTTCTTTTTCGTGTAGACTTTTAGAGCATTTTATTATCATATTGTATTTATCACAAGTAGCACACGAATCCTTGTTTGGTTTTTTTATTTTATGTTTGTGTTTTGAAATTGAGTTTCGTATTTCTTCTCTTTAGGAAGCCAAATCTTATATTATTCATACATTTGATTTTTTTATTTTTTATTACATCACTCACAAACCTATAGGTAATGTCGAATGTTGTTAAGAAGCAGCATTCGCATACTTCTTTTCGCTCGCTTTTTACGTTCAAAAAATATTTATTAGTAAGCAAACGATCCTTGTGCTTTCTCTCTTCGACCTTTCTTCTTGTTATATTTTTTTGTAAACTTGAAACGAGCCCTTCTATATACGCTATTCTTCTGTCATAATATCTAGTGTTCCAAAAAGCTTTAAACATCCCCTCTCTAGCCAAGTTTACACTTCATCGTACATGTTTTAAGTTCTCTAAATTCATTTGCTTTAATTAGTTTTCCTTTTTGAGTGACATATTCTAACCCTAAGGTTCTTTATCCTATCCCTCCTCTCAAGCCATTCTCGTCACTCCTTTGACACTTTTTCTTCCTCCTTTGGCTGGAGGTGAAGCGCTGTCTGTACTAGATATAGTATCCTCTGCCGTTTGGTGAACATTGGATTTTGAAGCAAGCTCGTTAGTTTTGTTATGAACTCTTTCATTTTCTTTTATTTTGTCAACATATCCTTCGTCGTTGCACTAGTTGTTTCACTATAAGTAACATAATCCTCGTCTTTATCTATATGATACGGATCTTCGTCCGGAGCAGAATAAGAACTTGCGTTGACATTATCTTGAATGGTTTCTGCCAAGCATAGACGTTGTTTTCTCAGAACCTGGGTTAAAGTATTATCTGAACTAATTCGTTCTAAAAAAAATGAAAAAAAAAATACATTAATTTATACAAATTTACTTCGAAAGTAATGGTTAAATTTCGCCCGGAGTGAATCAGTCGTGAAGCAGTTCTCTTATACAGTACAATTATTTTCTTCTGTTTCTGCTTGGAACTCAAAAGCCTTTATGGGAGCCAATTCTATGGAAATAATATTAGTTTTTAGACTAAATAAGTAGTGATTGTTTAGAAATGGCGAAAACAAGAACAAAGGTTTCTTACATGCTATAAATATCTGGAATTTAGAACCCACATGCTAACGTCACCTGATTCTCCAGAGTTTCTGTTTATAACAAATTATTCTCCACTTCTTCAGGAACATTATATTGACTCAATCCTACAAGACAAAATAGGTATGTATGTACATATCTGAAAAATAAATAAATTCAGATTTAAGCGACTGAAATTATGCATTTATTGAAATAAATTATTTACAATGTGTGCAACATTTGTTTTTCTTTGTCCAATTTGATTTTGGATGGCACAACACACTTTTTATATGTGATGACCTAGGCGCTACCACGCAGGGGAAAACTTTGAAGAGGTGAAAGCAAAGTTGGAAAGAACTCTAAACACTATGTCAGCGTGCTACGGTGAGAACTCCCTCAAACCTAACCCCTCCAAAACTCAGCTCTGTGCATTTCACCTCCACTCGTGTCAGGCTAGGCGAAGCTTAATGTCGTCTGGAATGGGATAGCCCTCGAACATACAGACAAGCCAATTGGAGGCACACTTGATAGATCGCTCACATATGGGTACCGTTGCGAAAATAAGGTAGCTGCAAGAAATAACATCTTAAGGAAGCTGGCAAACAGTAAATGGAGCGCCAAACCAACCGTCCTGAGGACCACTGCCCAAGCACTCTGTTTTTCCATGCTGAGTATGCATGTCTGGTCTGGTCCAGATCGGCGCATACCAGGAAAGTCGACATAAGCCTGAGCGAGACCTGCAGTCTGGTGACAGGGTGCATGAGGCCTACACCACTGGGAAACATATACAAAACAACAGGTTTCAGTGATCCTAAATCAAGAAGAGGAGCACACGACTACACTGAAAAGTTTAAAAAAATCTTAGACGAACGCCACCCCCTGTTTGCAAGCTACCCTGGATCTCACAGGTTAAGATGCAGACACCTTTTCCTCGGAGATCTATTGGATGAACCAACTGCCAACTATCCTCTTTCAGAAGATCCGTTCATTGGTGTCGCAAGCAACTTTAAGGCATGGAAAATGCTGAATCGCATCCAAACTGAGGTTACACCTGTAAAAACAGCTTGGTCAAATGGGTCATATTTCAACCAAATGACGACACGTGTGATTGTGGCACATCTCCTAACATGCCCCAATTGTCCCACACGGTGTTCTTTCAAAGATTTATGGGCAGGAAAAATCGACGTGCTAAACTGGGCCGATAAATTTATTCCGGACATGAAAAATTAAAGAAGATTACCAAAGTTTGTTATTTGGTACTATATAAATCACATGATTCTTTCAGTGAACAGACCACCCTGTCATAGAGAAAGACAAAAGAATAGGTAAGTATATAGTTGCTATTCACCATTCACGAGACTAGATTGAACAACCAGTGGTAGTAGTAGATCTCAATTCATTTACGTTAAAGAAATGGAACGAGAAATATTTTATGAGCTTTTTGCGCTTTTGAAGCAATATTCCCCCAAAAAAATGTCACAGAAATGCTGGTAAAAACATCTGGTAAACGTAAAAGTGGCTACTATAAATTTTTAACAATTTTAGGAGTACCTACATTGTTTTATTAGAAAATAGTCTTAAAACTTTAATTAAATAGGTCACAAGCCTGTTTAAATACTTACCTAATAGAACGGTGTATTATTGTAATATTTATAATTTAAGACCCAAAATTGTTTTAATTTTAAGATTCTTCGTAAAGTAATACAATAACCCACAAAAATTTTATTCAGTGGATTTCTAACCTAACAAAGTGGAAAATGAATGAGTAATAGTATGAGGAGATTTGAACCACGACTTACCGCCGCCATCGCTAGAATTTATTTGCTTATAAACACCTGCATTTTACATTATTCTTGTTCATCAAGAAAACATTTTGAGACTCACTATACTTTTCACAAAACTGCTAAGTCGGGAGCCGGACTATAAAGTTAACACACTAAATTTTTAAGGTTATGTTGAAGAATTCTTTTGAGAAGACCGGTATAAGTGAACATATATCAAATTATTTCAATTTTTTGAAAGGATAACTTTGGGAAAAGAGACATAAATATACATATATCAGTTGTGTAATTGAATAACGTATAAGTATTTTGGTCAAAAATGGTTTAAATCCACTTTTACACTTATTCACAACATTTATATCGAATATTGGTAAAAATTAAGTTTATATGTTCACATATGCCACTATTCTGTACCATTAACTGCAGTTATATCGTTACACACTAATTTTCTAGGGCGTTTGTAGATTGTTTTTACCTGAAACGATATTCTCAAACTCTAGTTTTGCTGTGACAAGTCCATTGCTATACAAAACTTATTTTTCGATAATTTTGACTTATACCACTTTTCACGCCGGACCGCCAATTATTCCTTGATACAAGTGGACAAGGGCACTTTTTACTTTCGAGCACCAGCGAGTGTTTAAATTGGAACGAGAGAGTAAGGAACCTTCTACTTTAAGAGCTCTAACTTTCTACAATCATATGAGTGGAATGAGAATTTAAAGATGTATAACAGCCAGTAGGTTATTCATAACATTTTTTTTGCCCCTAATGATAGTGTCTAAAAAATAAATTCAATTTCTGTTTTAAATTTAAGTGTTGAGTGAGAGTTATTAAATCAATTTAAAACATCCTGAGGAAAACAAAAAACAAATTAAAAAATTGTAAATGGTTTTAGGAAAAATCATTAATCAGTAATAAAGATAATATTAAGTATTGTGAAACAAAAAGTTCATTGTTTTTATAATAATTTTTAAACAACACATCTATTCAAAATTATATACATGTTTTAAATCTTCACATAAATAAAAACAATCTGTAATCTATAAAGATAAAATAAAACCAGCTTTTGAGATACAAGATACAGGTTCTAAGTTATTTTCAACATTAAATTTTACCAAATTTATTCTAATAATATCCAATATATATTGGGACTTCGTCACAACCCTTACAAAATAGTATTATACATCATAAATCTGTGTGAGAATTAAACTAAAAAGTACAGCTTTTCCAAACATTGTTTAGAAAACAATTACTAAAATTTTAGACATTGAGAAAAATTATAACGATTACTTATGGAAATGATGTTTATAAAAATTAATAGGGACAAGGTATGTGAAACTAATTTTTGAAAGGATTGAAATATATGCAAATTTCTGAATTTTTTTAAAACGCAGGCTTCTTTTACGCGTAGAAAGTGACCTAAAAAAAGGAGAAAATCATTCTTTGCACCAAAATGTGATCAAAAATCATTACAACTAAAAATAAAAGTTCATATTATAGACATGTGACGGGGAGAAATGAATTATGATGAGCGCTCTACCCTTTTATTTTTAGTAAAAATTTTTGATCGCATTTTGGCGCAAAGAAAAAAATGACTTTCTTCTTTCTAGGCGCAAATAAAAGTCTACTTTTAAAAAAGTTACTTTTTTCATAGTATTATTTTGTACTTTTTAGTCTTGTGAAATATTTAAGTCGATTTATCAACCATGCTACACCTGTTTTTTTAAATCCAAGATCAATGATTTGTTTCATTTATAATTTGCTTAAAATAACCAATTATGAGTTAACTTATAAATCAAAGCGTGTAAAAAAGGTGAAGTTTTTTGTATAGTCAACAATGTCAAACTGAAGTTTGTAAATGGTTACATTGACCTGGAATCAAACCAGCACCGACCGCGTGGCAGGCGATTGTTTTACCATTAGACCAAAAGTGGTCTGCCAGTTCGACATTGAAGCTGCTATATAAACCATTGACAACTGGAATTTACGTACAACAGTGTAAGTTAAATAAAAGCGTGTATCATAAATTCAACATGAGACTGGCGAAAAATTTTATGACATATTGCACACTGTGTATTTTTCCTTATTTGGTGAGAGAACTATGTTACCAATTTTTTTAAAAAGTTGTGTTAGTCTAGAATGAATTAAACTAAAATTGTTTTAATTTTCCTAAAACCATTTGCCAGCAATCAAATTTATTATAATAGCAGTAGCCATGAAAAACAAAGAAGCGCATAAATCAAACTTAACGAATGCAGTTAAACGCATCATTGGTACATACCATACGTTTGCACATCTTATGTTATTTAAAATGCCGGTACACTTAGAAAAAAGAGAATTAGTATATATGGTATTTATTTTTGGCGAAGCCAATTGAAATGTGTTATTGGCACAGACTTTACTGTGAGCGGTACCCTCAAAGAAGGCACCCATCTGTGAGAACTCCTACAACTGTAATCGAGCGGTCTACTCGTGTAGGTAGCGTTGCGTATGAGAAATATGCAAGACAGAAATCAAGAAACTTTTGCATAAAACATTTTTTTCTACTGTGCACAGTTTAACCGCAACTTCACTTTGTCGTACTAACGCTACACCCTGTACATACAAACCTGTTAAATAGCTATAACAATAATTCAAGCTTAATATAAGGAGAAAACGAAAACGGTGTAGCGTCGTAACACATTGAAACGATTACAAAACGAAAATTAAACATAATCTGAGTGTTGAAGTGCGAAGTTAGATAAAATATTTAATCAACCCTCTTCTAACGGTCCGTCAAAGGTCTGTTTAAACGAAAAGGAACAACAAACGAGGTTGATTCCTTTATCTACTTAAGGTTCCATTAATAAAGACATCATAGTTAAATTGCGACATATTATTTACTTCATAAGGCGACGATAGGGACATAATTCAAAGTCACAATTTTTTCAATGCCCTTCATCACAATATAAAGCTCACCTTAAAAAAAGAAGTTGACAATTCTAGGTGGGATTTTAGGTTTACTTCTCTTCTGGTCAGTCTATCGAACTGAAGAGTTTACCATTTCTATAATCTAGTTGGGAAGTGGCTTTGGTCCTAGAGTCTTCTGCGTGTTTATTGGTTTCTCGCCTGATTAGGACTTTAAGGCGGTTGTACTCGGTCTTGAGAGCCGGATACCTGGATCGCAAAAATTGACGATATATTCGTCTTTTCTCTTTGATCCAGTTCATAATGTGCTGTGGGAGCGGTTTGCTGGAGATGTCGCTGTTTTTTAGTGGCACTGAGATTTCGACCACTAATGGCTCTCTCGCCATCTTGGGTCGTTTAAAGAGTGGGTGTAGGAAGGTTGTTGGAGATGTGTTCAGAGAACACATTCTAGTCGGCTCTGAGAAAATCTTTAATGGCTGTATTGAGGAGGTGTATGGACAAAATGAAGTTTTGACCAGTAGTGGTATGTGATCAGATGTGATCGTGGTGCCTTTAATGCACTCACGATTAAAACAGTGGGCTATGGGTTCGGAAAAACTATGATATGGTCTATTATAGAGGCACCTAAATGTTCGAAGTAGGTTGGTTGATTGTTGGAGATTCGCAGGAGCGGCAACTACAACAGAGCGGATGATAGCCTGTTACCGTTGACATTCGTTGCGGTGTCTCCGAATTGGGCGTGGTGGGCATTGGAGTCACCTATGATAATAGCATTAGGGAGGCTAGAGCGTGGACTAAAAGGTCATCTGATAGTATGTTGTGACCTGGAGGGTTGTAATAGGAAATAAATGCTATAGGAGTGGAAAAGTGCACCGTCGCAGTGACGCATTCGAGATGCTGTAGGTGCGACAGGAGTTGAAAAGGAGTGGAGGGGAAGCAGTTTTGATTAAGAGGACGGTTCTATGTTAGCTAGTGTTTAAATAAGTGTGGAAGGTGTTGAAATTAAGGATCCATCTGGGTGTAAGCTTCGTTTCGGTGATGGATAGGATGCGAATATTGTGAGAGTGTAAAAGTGTTTGATTAAGGGACGTTTCCGACTAGGTAGCGTGAGAATCCCCGCAGTTGTTACACATTGGGTTTGCTGAATATTTGCAGGTGGAGGATCTGTGACTTTCGCCACAGTTTGGACAGCGGATCGCGCGGAAGGGACACTCGAGACAGGTATGGTTATGGTTGAATGCTAAGTTCAGCCAGGGAAGGTTAAGGAATTTTAAGGAATTAAAAAGGGATTTCTGGGTCGTAATGGATTTTGGGACATTGCGGATGCAATACCTCGAGGATTGGGAGCGGGTGGGTTCTGGATTGGGTGAAGAGGGTGTAGGAATCACGGCAGGTACAGGTGGGTAGGTGAGTATGGGTAAGAAAGCAGGTTTGTGTGTTTGTGTGAGAGAGTTTGTGTGTGTGTGCGGGTTTCTGTGTGTGTGCGGGTTTGTGTGGATTTGTAGAGGCGTTTGAGTGGGAACGTGTACATGAGGAGGGTGGTGGCGAGGCGAGGGTGTGTGCGTATGCGTGTGTGGTGAGTGTCGGAGTAGGTGGACGGGGGGATCGGAGGTTGGGGATACCACCGTTACGATAGCACGGTGGTGACCGTGCTTACCAATCGCGGTTGTTGTTAGGCAGGTTTAGAAATTGAATTAAAAAGAGAAAGATAATTGTTTCAAGAGAAGGCAGGGTCTCCGCCGAGGTGCATCCTCACACCCCGAGGATAAAAGGCTTGGAAATCAAAGACCCAAATAGAAAAAGGAAGAAAACAAGTGTTAAAATAAAACAAATAAATTAAAATTAAAACAATATTTTTATTAAACTGATACCTATTGATTTACCAGACGTAGGTCCAGTAGTTGGCGGTGGCGGTGTCCTGAATGCTTCTATGTGTTGTTCTTAGCTCCTGCTGTATTCCGGAGGCTCCTGCTTGCTGCTAGGCTGAGGCTCCTCTACTGATGACCGCGTCTTCGTATTATCTGTATGCAAGCAGTGACAGATCTGACTCCGAAGCGGCGAAGATCACAATGCCGGAACGATTAGCGTAGTTCTTTTTTGGAAATTAAGAGGTTTGTAATAAAAATCCCAAAAACTCTTATGCGAGAAGGGGTTTACGTTCGATACCGAAGTTCGGACTGCCCTGCAATCCTGTTTATAGATTTCCTCCTTATATAGGCCCTGCCACCTTTTAGTTCTTGCATGTAACATAAACGTTTCATTTGCCAAAGGACAAAACGGATATGTTTTCAGTTGTGTATAAACTAAAACGTTACTTTTGCCAATGTAATGACATAGGTCCTTTGAGATATAAGTTCTCGGAACACCTTACCTGCATTCAAAAAATAATCAATATTAGCTTTTGCTCACCACAATTTGTTCACTGGTCACTACTTTGACCCTGGAAATTTTGAAATTTTACATGCTTGCAATAAAGGACAGAAACTTTAGAAATACATGAAATTCATAATCAGGTTGAGAAAGACAATAATAAGTTTTTATTAATTAACTAATTTTATTACTCACTCTGTACAATGTGCAAAACCTCTGACTAACTTTCGTTCAGCTGGTATGTGCGCATCAATTAGCTGCCGATTTTGTCGTGGTCAATTATGTTAATTTTATTATGTAATTTTTTTAGCTTAAGTGAGATTTTCCGTTTTCATATCAGTATTATAATGGAGTTTCCGGCCTTTACTCTATAAAAAGAATGTTTTTGATATACATTTTTTGGATTCATAACTTCAATAGTTTTCAAGATGTGTAATTTACATTTTTAAATTTTGTTTATTGTCTCTGATTCATCCATACATGTGATTTTGTTTGTTAATCTCGCGCTTTGGAGCGTTTTTTGATTAAAACTCTTACTCAAATTTATGTAATATCAAATATAGTTTAAAACTATACGTTAGTCATATGTTATTTTTTAGACCTTGTTAAGAAGTTAATTTTACGAGAACCTCTTTAATACCTTACATTTAACCACAAAGCCCTTTACTGATGGAAGCCTGGATAAGGGCAAACCTCCTTTGTTCCCTTTCGTTTAAACCAACCTTTTATGGAGTCGCTGGTAAAAGGTTGTTGAAATATTTTATCCAAATTTGCACTTCAACACACATGTTTAAGTTTCGTTTTGTAAGCGTTTCAATGTGTTACTACACTACACCGTTCTATTTTTTTCATTATATTAATCTTTAGTCCATTGTTATTGTACATTATAATATTTAACGGTTATTTATATATTCGATGCCAACTTGTAATATGGTTCAAGGTCTGAAGATGAGAGTTGTGTAGAAACTAGTAACCATTTATCAAACGTCTTTAATTAAGCGTTGTGGGGCAGGTTTTGAGTATTACTAAACTTCTGATCCCTGCAAACCCAATGTGGACGTTTGTTTGATTTTTAGAGTTTCTTATTGAGCCCTTGTGCTCCTATCTAGAAAACATTTTATATGTTAATGCTATACAGTATTAAAAGCTAATCAAGCAGGAGAATGTCCCCGTCTAATTTTCTTCTGATATTATTTTGTTTCTAACTAGCAATAAACGTCAAAATGGCTTACGAAAAATACGAAATTATGATACTGTTGCGTCATTACTGGAAACAAAACGTTTCTGCAACCGCCGCAGTTAAAAAAATATGCGAAGTGGAAGGGGAAGGAATAGTGAACATTCGTATGGCGCAGCGCTGGTTTCGAATATTTACTGGCGGAGTTACAAGTCTCAAGAGGAAACAAGGTTCTGGTCGGCCCAACTCGTTAAGTAACGCTGAATCAAATCCATCGACAAGTACCCGCAAGTTGTCATCAGAACTTGGGTATTCCAAAGAAACCGTAAGGTGCCATTTGCATCAACTTGGAAAAGCCAATAGATGCTATAGAGAGGTTCGTCACGACTTAACGCCAACAATGACAGAAAGGCGAGTTCGGGTTTGTGATCAACTGTTTTCCAATCCTTGGGATGAACGTTTCCTTAAACGGATCGTTACTTGCGATGAAAAGTGGATTTCTTTCAATAATCCTAGCACAGAAAATCAGTGGATTACTGTTGGGCAACCTGCATTGCCGATTCTTAAACGAGAAAGGTTCCAAAGGAAGGTTATGCTTTGTGCATGGTGGAATTTTGAAGGGGTTATTCACTTTGAGTTGGTTACTGACGGGCAGACGATTGATGCTAACCTTTATAGTCAACAGTCGGATAGGATTCATGATGCTCCAAGTCGGCGTTACCCTGGATTGAGGAACAGAGGACGGGAAATTCTGCAACAAGACAACACCAGACCTTATACTGCAGCTGAAGCTCAACAAAAAGTTAGGGAATTGAATTTGGAGCTTTTTCCTCATCCAGCTTATAGCCCCACCCTTGCGCCTTCCGACCGATGACGCACTTCCTTCGTAGGCGGCATTTTACAAGTGTTGAGAAAGCTGAAGCTACATGACGAGAATTATTTAATTCCAAAGATGGTACCGTCGTGTCATTGAAGATATTGCAGAAAGATGACGAAAGATATTACTTGACAATGGTTTATACTTTCGTGAATAAAAGTTTTCATTTGTTATTTTATCCTTAAATAAAGTTTTTCATAAAAAAATGTAATTTTTTATGGGCCATCCTAATAATTGGTGTATTGTCACAATACTCGGCTAGGAGGGGGGGGGGGTGCGGCGTTTAAAATTAAAATCTACTCTAATTTTCAATGTAAAATTTAGAGGGCGCCACATGCGGTACTTTACATACAATTAAAACGAAATAACTCTTTTGAGCCACAATGTATTTAACTTTCAAATGAAAATGCTTATTCTCCAACGTCTTTCAACTGAATAATGTATATCTGGTAAGGGTTGATTTGAGCAACCGTTTTTGAGGTATCTGGATTTAAAATTTTGATTTCTTACTAAAATCACCATTGCATTGCCACAAGAATAACACCAAAAATTACAATAACAAGTTAAATGAACTATAATTTTATTATCGAGTAAAAACAGTTAATACATTTATCAACAACAAAAAGTTAGTGAAAAAAAAATGCTTACAACAAATGTTCAAAATGACCTTCATTTTCGTGTGTAGAAAGATTAACACGTCGTAAAGAATTAAATTGGACTATTTGGAGCATTACGTCATCATTTCTCAAAGCGTCAACACTAGTTTGAATATGTCTCCTTAATACATCTTCTGTATGTACTGGTGCAGAATACACAACGATTTTCACTTTTCCCCACAAGAAGTAATCCATAGGGGTCATGTCAGGGGACAGGGGATCGAGCTGGCCAATTTGCGGGTGCATCATTGCCTCCACTTATCCATCTGTTTGGATACTGTTCGGTCAAAGAATTACGTACGTTTAACATAAAATGTGGAGGCACACCGTTGTGCATAAACCACATTCCCCTTCGAAGTTGCAAGGGTAGGGGATCTCATAAGTCTGGTAATTCGTTTTGTAGATGTTCCAGATAATTTGCGCCAAAATGTGGTAAAATGATATGACTAATTATGAAAGTGTCAATGATTCCTGCCTATACATTGACCTTAAACTCATGCTGATAATGGGTAACTTTAGTCGCATGAGGATTTTCTTCAGCATAGACATGTTTATTGTGCAAGTTACTAATGCCACTCCTCGTGAAACTGGCTTCACGTGTGAATAAAATTCTTCGTGTAAAGTTTCTATCTTGATTTCTTTGTCCTTAGAAAACCGGCAGAAATCTAGGCGTGCTTCAAAATCATGGGGTAAAAGATCTTGTACCAGTTGAACATGAAATGGATTCAATAGTTGTTCTCTGGTTACACTATTAACAGTATCTTTGCTTGCCCCTAGCTGTAAACCCAACCTTCTGCTGCTGATTTTGGATTTTCTTCAATCCGATTTAGAATACCTTCCTCGACCTCCGGAGTTCTTACCGTATGTGCACGACCATAATTAATAGAAACGTCTTTCAACTGCTGTGATTGTTTTGGTTTGGTAATCTTCGATTCGGAAATCTTTCACTGTATACCGTGCAATATTCTAAACCATTTCCTTGGCAATATCCAAAAACCAATTCGTTGGTATACTGTATGGCCATGACGAAAATAAATTTGCAAATTATTTGATAATTCACCGGAACTTGCTAATTCTCTTTTACGATATTCCAGTAATACTCGCAGTTTAAAACATAAACACCGACAAAAAACAACAATATATTAAGAGAATCAACAAAAGAACACCGTTAACAATGAGAGGTCTTCCACAAATTTCACGAAATTTACCTACCAAAGGATAGGTCGTAATTCATGCTATTATGATCAAAATGTATGGTTGAATTGTTAAATATTACAATTTTTTTAGATTCGAATTGACGGCACTTTTTAGTGACAGTTATTTTATTAAAACGCCTTCTCTTTATATTGTGTTGAATTGCAGACATACGCGATGAATTTTTTAACCCAGATATATCAGAAAAAGTTGATCAAATCAACTCTTACCAGGTATAAATTTTATAGCTGAAAGACGTTGGAGAATAAGAATTTTTATTTACATTGTGGCTCAAAAAAGTTATTTCGTTGTAAATGTATGCAAAGTACCGCAGGTGGCGCCCTCTAAATTCTACATTGAAAATGAGAGCAGATTTTACCCCCTAGCCGAATGTTGTGAAAATTCAGCAAATATTACAAAAATTATTTATGAAAAACTAAATCCAAATTGAACTTTTGACACTGTATCTCCGAAATCAACCACTTTCGGGCTAAGGTAAGTCGGGTTAGATCGTTAGGAATGTGTGGTAGCATTTTTCCGCATCTTTTAGAGACACCCTATATATATATATATATATATATATATATATATATATATATATATATATATTGAGCCCAAGGTAGGGGAATACTAAATTACGTTCTTTTTAGTACATAATATATGGTCTCTTGTACTTGAGAATCCCAAAAGTGTTGACAACGTTAACGGACTCATTTGTAACTATTTATACATTATACATATTGGCTAAATTACTCTATGCATACTTAGAATGTTAAAATCTTTATAGAACGCAAAGTGAGTAATGAAGACTGCCTAAAAAGCTCCTTTGCAGTAAATGAAAAAATTGAAAAAATTGTCCAATTAAAATAATACACTTTTGTTTCCATAACCAATAAAATTATATTATATTGTATAACCTATTTTCAAGTTCCGGTGAAGCTATCACCATCAGCACTTGGGTTTACATTGATTGTTACAGGTTCCAGGTTCCAGCTTCAATCGTATTCCAGTGCTACAGTATTTCAAGGTAATACATTTACCTTGGAATAATGCTTTATATCTGTTTATTTATAACTAAATAATTATTTGTAGAAATATACGGACTGGGTACAAGACACATAAACACATTTTTGTTATTGCAAATAAGATGTTAATGATGAGGTGATGATGTCAAAACAAAGTGATGAAATAAATAAGCAGAGAAAAGGATGAATTAGAAATAAATCTTAATATTTTTAACTGAAAGTCCTTTGCTTAAGCGTCGTATCCGTGGTGTTGAGTACCTAACACATTAAGTTGTACTGCCTCGAACTTTAATTGTCAGGTTTTATTTTTATAATTAGTAGCATAAATGGTAAATACATTGTAAGCCGTTTTAAGGGAGTAAAATCAATAAAATACTTAAGCATAGTTTAACACGGTTAGTCAATTTTATCTACCTAAAGACCAAAACGAGCTGCCGCCTTAAAGCTGATATAAACTTATGAATCCAAACAAAATATTCAATAAACAGAAGAGAAAAGGTTTCTATTTACTCAATTGAAATATTTTTATTTTGTAAAAATTTATAATCGACGGTATGAGGCGCTTAGTTATCCTTTGCAAATGTATACCTAAATAAAAATTCCAGATACATGGAGTTCATGTTATAGCAGAAGTGTTCTTGGAGATACCTTTGTTCAATTGCCTTCTGGGTGTTTAACTTAATAAAAGCAAGTACCTTTCAATTTCAATTTACTGTTCGTGGCATTTCCAATCCTCTTATATGGTTTCTAAACTAATTATTTTCGTACCGATTTTATCTACCAATAAACAATGCAGTACTTATATTTATTTTTGCTTATTGTATCCTGAAGGAAGTATTGTAAAATGAGAATTTTAATCTAACATAATCTTTCATAGTTTCATTTTGATTATTTGATAGTCGAAAGTCAAAGTGAAAACAAGTCACTGGTAGATTTGTTCAAAACAATGAGTTTTCGTGGAAGAAAAGTGGTGAAATAGGTCATCAACAATAATAGCGATACCAATGATAAGTGATACTTCAACTTAATTTATTTTATTTAATACTGAAGACGGTAAAAAACTACATTTTCTACAGAAGACATGTTACATGCTAATTTAGCTTATGATTTTCTTAATTCTGTAATAGATTTTAAAAGAACACATAGTTACTCCTAAACAATTTTTTTCATTATACTGCTTATAGAATTGTTAAGACCCCTCACCGAAAAATACATTTTATGTATTTTACAGTGTTCGATTAATTTTTAGTTTCGTATGGCATTAAGGAAGTCGAATGAACTACTTTATATAACAATTGTGTACACGGCATCAAGGAATTCTTCAACTAGTGGCCTCGAGAATTTTACGGGTAACGTATAAATCGGTTGGTGAAGCAATGGCATATGTGCCTTAATTTTAGAGGTGATTATTAGTAAATTTATTTCGGAATATATTTTTTTATAGACCGAAGACGGGTTTCAACTGAGCAACCCTAGTATATGATAAAACTGTTTGTTCTTAATGAAAATAGTTTTTCCTTTTTACATCTTCACATGATGTATCCTTATCTGTTATTATATTAGTTATATTCAATTACTACTTGACAAATGTAAACATTAAACAAAATGTAAAAACAGGATCAATAAATCACTAATGACTAAAGTAAACACGCCTAGTAGACTACACGAAGACTTTTGATATGCTAAATGATGAAATTATTCATAGAATATTGAGTCACATACACATAAGTCCTTTAGCTGGTGATTTACTTAAAGTTTTTCTCTCTAGCACATGACAATTTGTAGTACTAAACAACACAAATCTGACACAAACTAGTTAAAGTTGTGTTCAGCAGGGATCTATCTTATAACCCCTTTTATTTGCTTTGTACATACTTAACTTTAAAATGGCTGTGCCTACCATCATTTAAATACAGATTGGAATAGCATTTATAGAACAAAAGACCATTCTCTCCTATTGTAAACTTCCAAATCAGTAAAAAAATTAGGGGTTAAGGTTGACCAAGGATTACGGTTTTCTTCTCAAGCATTACAGTGTGTCAAAAGAGCGTTTTAGGCTAATATACGAAAAGTAATATCCTTTAATTCAAAAACAAAAAAAAATATGTCTGAAATACCCTTGCTCCTTCTGTATTTGATTATTCTGATGTTTTGTACCCAGTTTGTTTATTTTACCATGATTACAAAGACTGAAAAATTCTTGTTTACGATTAATATATGGTCATAGAAAATTTGAACATAACTCATAAATTGTCTGAGACAGGTTGATTAGATAGTTCACGTCAATTTTTTCGTCAGGCTGATTGAGATTGAGAGAAAAGTATGAATATATCGCTGTTGAAATGAGCATCTTTGCGGTACGTGCATACTATTTTATAATTCCATATCAATTATAGAATATTCAGTTCAAGGGCGTAGCCAGGATTTATAACAGGGGGGGGGGGGGCAAACCATGGTCCATGGTGGTTCAAAATGTAAAATTTTAGGATAAAAAGAAAAGGCAAATAAAAACAAAACCTTGAGATTTTAATTATACTTAAATTAAACTAATAACATTTTTCTTGGGTTTAAACTAAATTTATCCAAAACTTTCTTCACTATGCAGTCCTGATTTTCCTTCAAAAATTTTCGATGCACATTCATCAAACACAACCCAGTGAGTCTGTCATCCCCCATTGTACTCCTGAGCCAGGTTTTTACCCTTCGCAGGGTACTGAACGATCTTTCCACGGTAGCAGTAGTGGATGGGAAAGCACTTAATATTAGCAGTGCGTGCCTTGTTGCAGGAAAAAAAAACATTAGCTTCCTCCAAAAGTGCAGCCACTTCAATGTCCTTTAATTTGCCTTCTGCTAAATTCTTTTTCTTCCACATATTGTACCACAAATCTAATTCTGCAGAGACATCACCCAACTTATAAAATTCCATGAAAGATTCTGCATTATTTTTGAAGTCTTTTGAAGCCATTTTGAGCATGCCTGAAGGATGAAGATAAGTTAAAGCAACAGCAGGGGTATTTTCGTTGGAGAATCTAGCATCCAAAGACGAAGCTAAAGAATCAAGATAGGGGATGATTGTTGACCGCTTCCAGTATTCAACTGCAGACTCAGATGGTGGATTACTTCTGTGTACTTGCTTTTGAGTGACTCGTGGTACTGACAACTCAACTCATTATATTTAGAATTTACATCAGTTCTACATACATAAAGACAAAATTTGCATCGATTGGGGCTTGAACATTGGTGGCGCAGTTGGTAGCGCGGTACTCTAGCAAAGTACAGGTCGTAGGTTCGAATCCTACTCGAGGTAAACTTTTTATTTATGTATTTAATAAAATTAATAATTTTTAATAATATCATTCTTGTTCTTAGTCCCTAGTATAAAAATTAGTATAAAACAAAACTACCATGTAATGATAGCTTATAATGTGGATATACTATATCCGATGTTAATATTTTTTCTCTAGATTAAAAACACAAAATGAAATTAATAGCACGTATAAAGTGCTGTTTGATCTTTAATATGTGAAAATTTCAAGTTTTTATATTTAGTCCTATTTGAGATATCAGCTGTCAAAATCGGTGCATTATTGTAATTTTTGTTATAATTGGAAGGCAAAAAAGTCGGCATCATAATAATGAAAAATATATAAAATTATATTAATAATGCACAGAATCTTTTGCCAAAGCTAATAACAATTGTTTCACAAAGATACAAGCAAAGAGTAAAGAGCAATTGGCAATTTTGTAAAGGGCTGCAATTGCATTTTTTTCCAAACGTTGCGATACAAATAATTTTGAACAAAAATTAACATCGGATATAACATATCTACATTATACGCTATCATTACATGGTAGTTTTGTTTTATTTGGTGCTGGTCGAGCAACCAATTTTCAAATTTTTGGACCATTTCTAACGGAATGACTCTAAAGTTTTAATTAAAAATTTGATTTTCTACTGAAATTATTTAACTTACCTTTTTGTAACCAATTTCTTATATCCATATTGTCTTTTCTGTGATTTCTGTCTCTTTATTCTGTGATAAAACTATTGTTACGGATTTTCCCTCTTGTTTGTCAGGCAATAATTTAACACTGATAACTATTCACACCAACTTAATTTAAAACCAATAAAGTTAACAAAACAACACAAATATTCACTTTCTCAACACTTTTTAACTATTCCGCTTTTAAATCTCGCGCCTCGCTTTTTATTCGCCGTATGCAACTTCGTATCCTGCACTATGTACTGTACTGTACTATCTGTCTTCGCGCCGGATAGGCAATTTTATATACCCTTTTTGAGCCTAGAAATTGCCAGAACATTCGCATCGCCGGTTCCCGTATATTCCTCACTTGTATCTCGATTTTTCTCGAAGAAAACCAGTGGCGTTTCATTACACTATTAAATAGGACACTGTCGCTAGACAAGAGCACTTACACACCAACTCAATAGTTGTTGCAAAAAATATTGTCCTATGTTAGGATTTGGAGCAAGTTGTGTTTTAACCACTTGATAGTTTTGCACGAACTGACGATCCCGAGTCTCGTTCAGGCAACTTTTGTTTTAACTTGTTGGTGCAGGTCTTACGTACGTTATAAGAGCATTTATTTCGGATTCTGATGTAGGATTGTGCATTGAATATTTCAAAATATTTCACACTAAAACTACTTATTGAGTAAATTTATTTTAATTAATTAATAGGATTAAAAAATGTAGTTAAATGAAAACAAAAAAAAAGTGACAATTTTTTACCATTTTCTCAAAATGTCCGACTGTTAAGTGGTTGAATCGAACACTAAAAATTGACGTATCCTGAGAGTAAATCGAACACTCGTTTTTATCTAATTCTGGTGTGGGACAATTCTGGTGAGCACCAATGCATTAAATGCATAGATCGAAAACGCTATTAATATATATTTAGCACTATGTCAGTTTTTCAAACAGCTTTGTTTTTTGCTGATGAAATATATTTTAGTGACAAAGGACACGCGAATAATTTTATTTATTAGAGCTTATTAATTAATTTTAAAATGTTCATAAAAGCAACCAAACGACCACAACAACAAACAAAATATATAAAACAGATAACAAAAAAAATATGCAGAACAGAAAAATATGTATATTTTAGATTTAATTTTTTGTTTATTAAAATTTAAAAATTATTTAATTTATTTTTGCTCTTCCTGGGGGGGGGGCAGTTGCCCCTCCCTGCCCTTCGCTGGCTACGCCCATGATTCAGTTGTATAGATATAGTTTAGTGCAAGAACAACACCCAGGCAAATGAAGGACTGAACTGCGGCTTTAACCTTCAGCATAGTAAACAAAGAAAGGTAATGTATCATTTTTCTATTCGAGTGTTATTATGCTGTAATATAGACAATTATTATTATATTTTGTAGTTCAAGAGCCTTCAATAAAATAGTTTGAGGAACGAGCGGATCGACGTTCGAAGAGTATCGACAATTTCAATTTTAATGAAAAAATTGGCTAAACAATCAATAAATCAAAAGCGTAAAGGTTTATAATATAATAACTTTATAACTCTGAAACAGGGAAAGTACTATTTATTAGTCTGTCATGGCTGAAGACGATTCTTACACTTTGTTCGATCCTACATATTATTTATTTTAAATATATAGTTTTGTGAAACCTGTGTTTTATATTATATTATCTTTTCGCTTACGTTTTGCCATTTCGTCATTATCTAAATGAGTATTAAAACAAATTCGTAGTGTAGAAAGGTATTATGCTACAATAACCTACTTCCTTTCACTCCTTCCTTTGTGTCACGTGAATGATATATTTTATACCACCTTTAAGTCTCTCTAAAGCCAACAAGTATCGTTTTTTCAGAAACAATACAAAACAAATGCAGCATTGTGTAATGAAATTCAACGAGAATCGTATACCTTGATAATGCATGCAACATGCTTTAACTGCTCTGAATAAATGTGTAGTTATAATAGAGGCGGAATTTAAAATTGACAAACGGAACTGGAACGATGTTGTGTGTATCGGTTTTAATTGATGAACCTTAGATACAATACTTGAATTATTTACGTATTCCATTTTAGTGGTGAAATCGATATACCACACTCATCGCTAATGCTTGAATATATATAAAATTCCTGTCTGTGAAGTTTTGGTTTCCGAGTAATTTAAATATGACTAACTTCAAATTGCGATGCTCTCCCATATACAGTGCGTTCAATATAATCGGACGCACTCAATAACTCTTTTGTATTGCGTTTCACAAGAAAGTGTTTAAATAGTTTTTTATTTATTTACAAATACTCTATTAAGTGCTTGGTTTAGATAATTTTTTAAGCTTCCGGTTTGAACGGAAGCGCACATAGTTTTATTTTTTTAAATCACACTGTATATATATTTTTACATTTTTGCATTGCCTATTTTTCTCTCAATACATACGTATAAAATTCTTATAGGGTTTTATACAAAAAAAGAGAAAAATGCCATCGAAAGTTTTTCAATTTTATTATATGATTAGAAAAATTAAACAAAATCAGTTATAATTAGCGAATAAATTGTTCAAAGTTGCCACCATTCTGTTCTAGACATGCTTCTAATCGTCGCATGAGTTCATGGTTAGTTGCTTTTTTGATTTACTGCGTAGTTAAATTAACACATGCAGCTGTAATTTTATTCTTTAAGTCTATAACATTTAAAGGTGGATCGGCATACACCACTGTTTTTAAATGACCCCACAAGAAAAAGTCTAACGGTGTAAGATCCGGTAATCTCGCAGGCCATTCTACCGGGCCGTTAGTTCCTATCCATCGTTCATTGAACGTTTGATTAAGATATTCTTTTACTATCAACGCGTTGTGAGCTGGAACTCCATCTTGCTGGAAATACAATTGTTGTCGCAGAAGCAGAGGAAACTCACATTGTTGGTAGCACGATATGTAAAAATTCAAGATACCTATTGGCGTTTATATTACCATCATAGACATAAGGCCCTAGTAATTGGTTTCCAATTAAACCACACCAAACATTAGTACCCCATACGGTTTGATGGTTAGTTTCCATTGACCAATGAGGATTTTCGTCAGACCAATAAAGATTGTTTTGTTTATTAATAACTCCATTATTTGTAAACTTGGATTCATCTGTCCATAAAATATGATATAATATATATATATATATATATATATATATATATATATATATATATATATATATATATATATGTATGTATATGTTGGACACATATGACGAATTTGGCCCATGGCCGAAATCATTATACTTATCGCGATATGTCCACTATTGACTTGCCAGATGCCAAAATAGTGCTGTGATTCGGCATCTGGTTAACACTATTTAAACAAATCCCTAAATGTCCATATACAGGATAAGACGATGCCGATCTTTATATGATAAAATAAAAGAAATGGAGATAAATCCACGGTAACCTAGGTTATCGTACATTTAATTTCCATTTTTTGCTCTTTTTTATGAGAATACTTTTATTCTGATCGGCATCGGCTTATCCTGTATATGGACATTTTGGAATGTTTTTAAATAGTGTTAACCAGATGCCGATTTACATCACTATTTTGGACACATTAATGGACATAATTATTTCGATATACTATATATATATATATATATATATATATATATATATATATATATACATATATATGGGGTATAAAAGTCTTATTACATTGTTTGATACGTTTCTTTAAGACCAGGTGTAGTATACTACTATTAATTCAAATTGTTAGAGTAGTTAGTGTAGACGGGTCAAGGAGTTGTGGGTCAGTGGGGCGGTGAATGCGTGTGTGCGTGAGTGCGTGCATGCATACGGCGTGCGCTTGTGTGTGCGAGCATGTTTGTGATTGTGCGTGTGTGTGCGTGTGTGTGTGTGCGTATGTGTATGTGTGTGCGTGTATGTGTTTATGTGTATGCGCACGTGCGTGTGTGTCGAAAATTTAATGCTCTTCTAATTGTTTAAATTTATACCATGCAGCATACTGAAGTGGCTATCCAATATTATACTTTCTTATGTAGTTCTGTTGCAGTCTGATTTTGGTTTACCCCTTGCTTTATAACAATGTTGAAATTTATTCATGAAAGTACATCTCGTACTCGATTTAGTGTGGTTTCACTAAAATGTTAAGTTCCATTGTCTAATATTATCAGTGTAAGAGTAGTTTTAGTTACTCGAACTATGCATCATGCTTCAGTAACTTGGCTTTAGGTACTGTAAAAAGCTCACGTTTATTTACCCTGTCAACCGTTGGTTATTGGTTGATGTTGCCCAAGTTATTAACCACATTCTAGATGGCACCTCCATGCTTTTTCTTTTAGCTGTAGATTTGCTTCATTAAGATCCGAGTCCGACTTCTGTTCGACTAGCCTAATTGGCTTTGTAGCTACAGAAATCAAAAACTTTACACAGGCTCAAACAGGTTGCATAAGTATATTCGGTAAAAGTGAGGAATAATCACAGCTTGTAGTAGTATACATATCCAAACATTAGCGATGACTATGGTATATCGACTTCACCACTAAAATGGAATACATAAATAATTAAAGTATTGTATCTAAGGCTCGTCATCCAATACCGATACACATGTTGGATAAATTATCCATGTATACGACGCTTATTGGATTTAAATACACAATGCTGCATTTGATTTGTATTATTTCTGAAAGAGACGAGACTTGTTTCCTTTAGACAAACTTAAAGATTCTGTAAAGTATATCATACAGGTAACACAAAGGTAGGACTGACAGGAAGTTGGTTGATAAAACGTAAGCTTATTCGTGAGAAGCTAGTATAATTTAAAACACAGGTTTCGAAAAATTATACATAAAAGCACGATGTCTATATGTAGAATCGAACAAAGCGCAAGTATGACAGATTAACACTATTGTCTCTGTTTCGGAGTTATATAAAATTATTATATATCATTTACGCTTTTAATTTATTGACTGTTTAGCCCATTTTTTCCTAAAAAAGTAAATATTTGGATGCTGCCGGTCCGTCGATCCGCTCGTTCCTCAAACTACATTCTTTATGGACAGGTCCTTGGATTTTGAACTCTTGCCAAAGAATGTCTTATATTGATAATTATTTTACTACAAAATATAATAATATTAATAATAATAATTGTCTTCCTTGCAGCATAGCCACACTACAAGACTTGAATAGAAAAAAAAATGCATTAACTTTTATTGTTTATTATGCTACAAAGGCGTGGTTCAGCCCTACATTTGCCTGGGTCCTGCTCTTGCACTAAACCGCATCTGTATCACTGAAGATTTTGTAATTGGCATACAATTATAAAATAATAGGTACGTACCGCAAAAGGTGCCAATTTCAGCATCGATATTTTCATACGTTTCTTGTATTTACTGTATGGCATTCATTTCAGAACTAAATCAAGGTTCTTATAACAAAGTATACCCTTAAAACGAACACTAAGATTATGGACTTCAACCGGACACATATATGATTTATACAGGAGACGCAGCGTTTTGTAACAATGATGTGAAATAATGACAGAGACTTCCCACTAATAGACTGCGCGTAACGAATCTAAGGTATTGTCGGCATAGTATGCAACCCAAAAAACACTGTGGGGTAAAATAAATCGTGTGTCCGCTAGTTACTTGGTATTGGTACCATGCCCGTATAAACAAAAAGTTATTTTTATTAGATGTTCGATGTTCGCTGACGAAATTTTGTTCGATTAAGAAGTACATTTGTTTTTCTCGAATTACTTATATTTCTGTTGAGAATAAATATAAACCAATAAACGATGGTTAAATCGTGCGCAGCCTATAAATGTACCAACAGGTACTCCAGGGATAAATCTGTTTCATTCCACAGGTAAGTAAAATACTTACTAAATACGAAACTTTTCTTTGATGTCAAACTAAAATGAATAAAAATAGTAACGTACTAATTATTAGAAACTGAAACATAAATAATTATGTAGGAAAATGCTTTATGTAATTTTAAATCATATACAGAGTTCCAAATGATAAAGGCCCAATGTATCAGAGCAACTCGAAGATAAAATTTTAGTCCTACTAAACATAGGAAAACATTTTAAGGAAGACGATTTTGTAGGAAAGGTGCCGACGAGAGTTTTAAAAAGTGATGCAGTACCGAGGGTTTTCGACTGTCACGTATACTTAAAAGCTAAATCTCCCAAACAACGTAGAACTCCTTTACCGGCAAGGTAACGGCAATAACTATTTGCTTCTAATTGCAGGTAATAATTATGTGTAACTGTAACTTTTCGAGCTTCTTAGAAAAACGCATAATAAATTAAAAAAAAACACTTTCGAATTTCAAAAAAGCAAATTTTGTTTCTGTAACAAAGTAATCAGACGTATGATAAGTCAGCTAATGATCACCGGAGATGTTATAGAAAGGAAGAAAGTGACGCATTGAAAAGGTCGCCATTCTGTTATATCTTAATCGATTGTTTTAAAATTTGGGATCCGAATTCCCATTGTTAAAAGTTTTCCAACGATGTGACACATAACACCCTTTTCCATTAATTTTTTTTTTACAAAATGGCGCGTGACCGCCATCTTGAGTTTTTGGTAAAATGTTTTATGCTAAAATCTGCTCAACAAAATATAAAAATCGAATCCAAAAATAATTATTTTGGAAATCATGAATTTTGTTCCAGACTTTTGGACCACCCTGTATATAATACTTATATATGTACGTGTTTTTTCAGAAGACTGTTCATATTTTTATTTTAAGGATTGCTTTTTCAATTTCAGGAATAGTGTTTTTTTTTCTTCAGAAATGGGAGCATATTTTATTATCTTTTGTTAATAATTAATATTTTTCAATGTTTCCATTAGGAAAGCATTAGTGGAGTGTAGAAGAAATTGCTTCTTAATCTAAGTCGAACACCCGATGGAAACTATGCACCTGATATTCGCAGCTTTGCATTGCATTTTTATTCCGGCAGTGCTTATAATTATATGCGCAAAATATTCAATAATAGTTTACCACACCCCTCCACTTTACTCTCTTCTGTTGAAGGTTCTCCAGGATTTACTAAAGATGCCTTTCATATACTGAATTCCATAAAAATTGCAACACCTAGAATTTATTGAACGATTTTATTGAAACTTTTGTCAACGATGTCTTTCATTAGAAGAAACAAACGATTAAAATTTGAAAACAAAAGAAAAAAACTAAAATTGTTTTCTTCAATAATGAGTTGCTCCGCTACGATTTGTAATGGACTCATTTAGACGGCGTGGCATGCTATCAATCAAGTGATCTAAGGCTGCCTGTGGTATATCAACTCAAGCTTCTTGAATCCGTAGCCGGAGATCGTGTAAGTTATTTGGATGGTGTGGTAAGTTACCCAGTCGCCTACCGACCTCATCCCATACATGTTCAATGGGCGACAAATCAGACGACCGAACATGCCATGGGAGGACGGCAATGTTAGCTGATTCCACAAAACGTGTTGTAGTCCTTGCCGTACGAGGGCGCGTGTCATCCTGTTCGAAAATGGGATTTTCCAGCTCCTGAAGATATGGAAGCGAAACGGGTTCTAGCACATTGGCAATATAACCAGCGGCGTTTAAGTTGCCATCAATGTAGACCAAGAGTGATCTGCTACCGTAATATATTGCACCCCATATTATAACTCCTTGTGCGAGAGCTGTGTTGCGTTCCACAGAAAATGTTGGATTTTTACGTTCCCCACGCATCCGTCTGACCCTCCTACGACCATCGTGGGCCCACAAGCAAAATCAGGACTCGTCACTAAACACAATTCGATGCCATTCTTGCGCCTATCTCCATTTCGGTGCTCCATTCTAGCCTGCGTAGACGGTGAAGTGGTGTAAGAGGAAGACGTAAAACTGGACGATATGAAATTAACCCTTAAGACCTTATGGGGCAATAAACAGATAACATTGACATTCTGGGTCCTACACATCTCATCCAATCATATGCAACCGATCGAGTTGTTGAAAATCGGTCTCTTGTGACCAAAAGTCTTAAGCGACGTTCTTCGCGATCTGTAGTCCTACGGGGACGTCCAGATACAGGACAACGTTGTTACACCCCTTTCTCGGACCATTTGGACCAACATCTCAATACCGTTGTAACATTTCGGTTTACACGACGAGCAATTTCTCTCCGGCCTCTCTTATGCCAATAATACGGCCACGTTCAAGATCAGCCAATTGGGAAAAATGTTGATGTTGACGTACTCTTGGCATTGTTCCCAAGTTCAGAACGAAATTGAAAATTGACAGTTAATTACACACTGATTGGCTTATTTCTTCAAATTTATTGTTACTAAGCGCAAAGGAAAAAACAAAAAAAAAACTACTAGCTAGATTTTATTCAAATTTTAATCGTATGTTTGTTCTAATGAAAGACACCGTTGACGAAAATTTCAATAAAATCGTTTAACGTGTATGGATTAATATATGGCGAAATGTCAATTCGAAAATATGTTGAACGGACAGGCAATCGATACTTCGGTTACGTAGATTTTGGCATTGATTTAGGAAGTGATTCTCTACCTGGGGCGAAAGAAGCGCTAGGGTTCCAATTAGTAGCTCCAAATTGCCGATGGAAGCTCCGTATTGGATATTTTTTACTAAATACCCTTAAATCATTAGAGAACGCAAACCTGATATTAGAATGTCTTCAACGTGTTAGCCAATATTAATGTATCGTCTCTCACGCTTGATAGCACAGCAACACATTTTTACGTAGCATCAGAATTGGTTTTCACATCCATTCACCAATTAAAGGGTACATATCAACTTGATCCGTGTCATATGGTGAATCTGGTCAGAAACACACTTGCGGGTTGACATCTTCATGCAGACAAAGACGGATGACAAATTAAATTGGATTTTTTGCCATATTGCTAAAAATTTTTTCAGGTTTTTCATTCAATCCACACCACATCCCGTTATAAACAAAAGTGGTGTCAGCGGTCTTAGAAAAATCAATAGCAGTTACAACCCATTTGCGTCTATGAATAGCGATATATTGAATCAACATCCGTTAAATAGTCATATCTTACAAATTACATCTTTAGTTTTTAGAGTTTATTTTACCATATGTGTTCACCACCAAAATGAACATATACATCAGATTAAGACTAGAGTAAGACAGTTGTGTACCAATTTAGTTCGGTTCAAACACCAATAAGTTTTATTAAAATGGCTTTGTGTTGTTTCTGCCCCATAATGAACTTTTGGTTGCCTATCCTATCTGGACAAAAGGGGCCTATAGCTAAACCTACAATAAGTGAAGTCTATTGGTGGTGAGTTTCTGTATAATGCAGCCTCATGAAGAAATCGACGAGAACTCATTTAACCAACCAGTCTAAGATAGTTTATGTGTTGTACGTTGAAACTTTTGAAAACCGTATATTAAGCATAAACAAGAATTTTGTATTTCTTCAAATCATGGTAAAATAAACAAATCTCATATAAAGCATCACAATAATGAAACATAGAAAGAACAAGGGTGTTGCAGACATAATTTTTTTGTTTACGATTTAAAAGATATCGATTTTGGTATATTAGCTTAAGATTACAAAAAAATCCGTTGACACTGTGATGCGTGAGAGGACAACCGTAATCCTTGGTCAATCATCACCCGTAAGTTTTTTCAACGAAATTCTATAAATATTTTTCAACTCTATATTTAAAGGTTTACAGAAAATTTCAGCCTCAGATGGTTAGAATGAGATGTACATTTGCGTATCGTCGGTGCTGGAGTACTACACAGTAATTTTGTAGTTAAATACGTACAAAGAAAATAAAAGGGGCCCTACGGTAGATCCCTGCGGAATACCAGCTTTAACTAGCAATGGGTCAGATATTGCATTGTTTAGTACTACGAATTTTCGTCCACCAGAAAGAAAATTTTTAAGTAATTCAGCTACTAAAGGAATTAAGCCTATGTAACTCAATATTCATAGAGAATTTCATGATTTAGCATATCAAAAGCCATCGTGTAGTCAATAGGACAAAAATTAGAAGTTTTATTTCTATTGCTTCGCTTGAATTATGCAAATTTTTTGTAACTTTGTGCCTTCTAAATATAAAAATTTTGTAATTACACCAAATAACTAGATTTTCTTCGTTAGAAAGTAAAGTGTTTCAGAGATCCCTGTTTTATTTATACAACTCAATCGGTATGTTATGTATATTTATTATCATTCGGTTAATTCCCTTAACCATCATTACCTTACATTAGTAGTAAAATTCAAAGTGGCATACTTCTGTTGGTGGGAATAGCGCGTATTAATGACGTCTATCACGTGCACATTAGTTTAGTCGTAGCCACCGTTACGAAGGAGGCCTTGACGTAAACTCATGAAACTAGTATGACGTTACGATAGTGATCTTTGCCCTGTTTGAGAGTTCATTAACTAAATCTCTATTGTTACTTTGACGTATCGGGACTTATATAATCCGCTTTTCGTGTTTTTATGAGACAGTCGAATTTTATGTTAAAATAAGTGCAATGATAATGTTAACCAGCATGAAAATCTTTGAGTTGTTTATTTCATTAATACTTAATTCTTTCTAATAATATTTACGAATGGGATGTGTGAATTTGTTTTGGAGCTTATACATTTGAATTTGTGGTTTTGTTTTAACTCTGTTCTTCATTTCAGTGACACCGAAAATTTCTAGAGCTGGTTACTACATTTGTGGTGAGTTTTTGTTATTAACCTTGTTAATAGTTAGGAAAACTGCTTGATCTACATCACTACCACAGATTTTGTACTAAATTTGAATAATTTTTCCGAAGCTGAAGCATGCCAAATTAGCGAATATTTAAAAAATTTAACAAGAGAAACATTAAGACAGCCTCTTGCGTTATTCACCTGTTCAGCCGTTTTTAATATTAAATGCTCATTTCTGATAAATACAAGTTTCTATCACTATTAGAAAGAGGAAATCAAAGAATTACTTTACGTGAATTGATTATATCTAAATTAGAAATATGCGCTGATGCACTAGACGAGGAGCTTTTACATAGTTATGAACATTTTTACATGGAGCTCGGATTACCGGGCCTGCACAAGGACCAGTGACGTGGATATATATATATATATATATATATATATATATATATATATATATATATATATAATGAAATAAGAGTAAAAGTAAAAATGTTCTCCGCTCACAAATCGTTATAACTAACTGGAGATACCAACCATTCACCATAAATAAAACCTTCGACTCAAATCGGTAGATTAATATAGAGCCAGTCCTTTGATTTGCTTGATTACCACAATTTTCTGCTAGCTTACTTCCACTGAACATCAATATAAAAGATTTGCAATGTAACACTAATAAAAATGATCCCGGACGCCAAGTTATTTTTAATAATGCTCGGAATAACTAAACCGAGTTCTATACTAAAAATTTTATCAAAATGTAAAATAATAAAAAATATACAACTATGTTTATTAACCGTTAATATGATATGGTTAAATAAAATATATCTTAAAAATAGCCTTAAATTACTAAAAAAATCATTAAACATCAAATACCTGTTCGTAAAATCTTGTACAAAAATTTTTTAATAACCTCTGGTATCTAAACGATTACGGAAATTTCAACGTAGGTGATTTCATCCTTGCCAAAATATTGCGCAATGTCTTGTAATAATGCTTTACGTAGTAAGCCACACCCAAACTGCAATTATCCTTATAAATTTTCTTCTTGAAATTGAATAATCCGTTTAATGCATTTTCTTCAAATTTTCAAATAAAAATTGCAATCATAAAATGAAAGCATACGCAACAGTAAAATTAAATGTTTACTTAAAATGTAATAAAAGTGTAAATAAAAGTAAAATAAAAGTGAACTAAAATAGATATCTTACCATCAAATTAATGGCACTTGCACAAAATTTAGGTGAAAACCACAAAAAGCTTTCTGTTTCTCACCACATTCATCAGGAAGTGAAAAAAATTGGTCGTTTGAAATTAGACGAGGTAGTCGTGCGCGAAAGGATTTGCGCAAAGAATTAAGTCACGATGACTAAATAAAATGATCAGTAAAATAATTTGAAGCAGGAATATAAACCTTTAAGAAACATACACACTTAAGAAGATATGCACTTAAATTACACCAAAATGCAAATTAAGTTGCCTACCTCATACCTATATTTCAATAATTGAAATTTTTCTTACATTTACAACTGAACGAATGAAAGACATTAAATTACGGTACAACTCAAAATGGTTGTTAAATATATATATATATATATATATATATATATATATATATATATATATATATATATATATATATATATATATATATATATATATATATATATATATATATATATATATATATATATATATATATGATATAGACGAGGTAGTCGTGCGCGAAAGGATTTGCGCAAAGAATTAAGTCACGATGACTAAATAAAATGATCAGTAAAATAATTTGAAGCAGGAGTATAAACCTTTAAGAAACATATACACCTAAGAAGATATGCACTTAAATTACACCAAAATGCAAATTAAGTTGCCTACCTCATACCTATATTTCAATAATTGAAATTTTTCTTATATTTACAACTGAACGATATATATATATATATATATATATATATATATATATATATATATACATATACACAAGGTGATTCTAAAATAGGTGGCCAAAATTAGGGAGCTGATGCAGAATAGCAATGCAAACAAAAAAGTTCCTATCAACTTGGGTCGTAAAACGCACCATTACGGAGATACAGGGTGTTTAATTTTCAATTTGATAAGTTAATTTATTTAATGCATCCGTTAGTTTTCAGTAAATAGCTTTGAAATTTGTAGCATTGCCTATAATTCTTATGCCGAATAACGTGATTTATCTAATTTCAATATATCGTCCAGATGGCGCTAGTTGCCGCATATTTTTGTGGTTAAAAATGACGTAACTTTTTTCTAACAAAAAGTATCAACTTTCCAAAGGCACGATTGGATTCTGCGAACAATATTGCATAAAAAAGGTATACCTTAAATTGAGCACGCTATCTGTAACCATTTCCGAATAAAACTCAATTTCACATTTCAATCCTCAATTATTGGTATTATTACAATTCGGAGAAGTCAGTAGAATATTATTGAAATAAATGATTATAAACAGATTTAACAGAAAATATGAATAAATTACCGATAATGATATCATTTCAATTCTCCTGTATACACTGTTGCAGTCTTCTCATAGTTGAAAATACTGCACGATTTAGTCTTTGCTGTTGTACTATTTCATTGAAAGCGTCTTCAATTTTCTGGCGCAGTTCCTCAACAGTTTCGATCAACTGAGCATATACTTTATTTTTCACTTGTCCCTAAACATTGAAATCCATAGGATTGAGATCTGGTGACCTAGGGCTCCAAATTAAAGGAGCCTCATTGCTTCGGCCTATCCATTGATTTGGAAAATTTTCGGATAGCCATATACGATACTGTCGACTAAAATGGGGAGGGGCCCCATCGTGTACATACCATAGGGCACGCCTTCTCACTAAAGGAATGTCTTACAAAAGTTTATGAAGTAGATTGGATAAAAAATTGTGGTACGTTTCTCCGGTTAAATTGTCTTTGAGAATGCGGTAGCCTAGATGTTCAGTCCCAAGTGTTGCAGCCCAGACATTAATTTTGAAAGAATGTTGGTAATGAGTAGTTTTTCTGGCATGCGGATTCTCATCGGCCCAAACATGTTCATTATGCATGTTAAACGCTCCGTTTCTGGTGAAAGTAGCCTCATCGCTAAAGATGATATTTGAAAAAAAGTTGGGGTCCTGTTCATGCCTCCTCAGGAGCAATCCACAGAATCTCATGCGTATGGGTCTATCACCTGGCAAAATATCCTGGACTTGACGGTAATGGTACGGATGCAATTGTTGTTATTTTGCAACTCTCCAAACAACTGGTTGTGACACTTGAATTTGTAGTGACACACGCCTAGTACTAACAGTGGGATTATCTTCAATAATATTCAAAATATTCTCCTCATTTGCAACTGATCTCACCGTCCTTCGTCTTCCCCTATCAGTAGTCTGAGGCTTCAAAGTTCCACTTTCAGGTAAGCGGCGTTCAGTAGACGGAAATGTTTTATAATTAGGCAGATTTATTCTGGGATATTTTCACTGTACCGTCTCACAGCAGCCCATGCACTTCCAAGACATCAACATACTCATAAAATGTGTAGAGCGGCATTTTAATTTAACAACGATACAAAACACAATATCAAACAATTTAAACATTAATGACAAATAGCGAAATATTAGCAAGCTACTGTCAGTGCCTACTTTTTTTACGTTTCAGTGCCATACGAATGCGAATGTATGATTGGATTACACACGAATAAGGTCCACGTAATGCAAAATTTCATTTTTATTTTAACGGTTGTAGATATCGCGTTTTATAAGATGATTGAAACTGTTGAGGAACTGCGCCAGCGAATTGAAGACGCTTTCATTGAAATAGTACAAGAGCAAAGACTAAATCGTGTAGTATTTTCAACTCAATCCAATTCAATTCAAGAATCCAATCGTGCCTTTGGAAAGTTGATACTTTTTGTTAGAAAAAAGTTACGTCACTTTTAACCACAAAAATATGCGGCAACTAGCGCCATCTGCACGATACATTGAAATTAGATAAATCACGTTATTCGGCATAAGAATTATAGGCAATGCTACAGATTTGAAAGCTATTTATTGAAAACTAACGGAAATATTAAATAAATTAACTTACCAAATTGAAAACTAAACACCCTGTATCTCCGTAATGGTGCGTTTTACGAACCAAGTTGATAGTAACTTTTTTTTTGCATTGCTATTCTGCATCAGATCTCTAATTTTGACCACCTATTTTAGAATCACCTTGTGTTATATATATATATATATATATATATATATATATATATATATATATATATATATATATATATATATATATATATATATATATATTTATTTCACCGTAATACAACCGAATAATTTGCTGGGAATCCGATTGTGACGTCGCAAATCTTTGTTCGCGGTTTCTATCATAACGGTGGCTAGGTTTATTATAAAGCTTATATAGGAAATTTAGCGAAATAGCACAGTTGCATCCTTATTTGAATAACTATTATTCATGTTAAATACGGAAAAATTCCTAACTTACTTAAATTTAGCTGTTACTATTTCTCTGCTTTAATAAAATTGTCACTGTTAAATCTCTTTATTTGCTTACTTTGTGCTTTGTGACAATGAAGATAAGATATGGGTTTTTTTATTTACGCATAGCAGAGCGTAGTTGAGGAAAGTGTTATTGAAAATAGGATTTGAATGCCAGAAAGTCAGAGTTTTAACATAATTATGCCACATTGTAAGCGAAAGAGTCAGTTTCTCAGAAGTTATTTAGATTACGAGGGCTGAAATATGTACCAATCTGTTTACTTCGATGAAACTTGTGTATTTAAGGATTGAACTATGCGTTGTTCTGTGAAAACAACCAAAGTAGAAAGAAAAATGTGTATATTTTATAATCTTATGAACTTGTTATTTCTCATTAATCATAATTTTAAAAACGTCTAAAAATTGGTGAAGAGAATCATTTGTAATTGCTTTTAAAGAAATATGTTAAAAAACTCATAAGTAAGTACCTATTTGTATTGATGTAGTTTTGTGAATTCCTAAACACTGAATGCCTAGTTGGAAATTCAAAGACGTATTAGCCCTTCACTGCTTGATTTTTTATTCTTTTCTCGAAAAAAATTATATTGTCTCCGATAGTACCAAAGGCTTCATGAAAAATAAGTAAAAAAGTATTTTCCAAAATTTATATAAAAAATTTAAAAAAACATAGTCATGCTTACAGACAGATTTATATTTAAATGTGGAAGTTCCGAAAACTATTTTTATTTCTATTAAAAGATAGCTCCACGATACACTTTGGACATAAAATATGTGAGTATCCCTTACACTGTGGATATTTCCATCTTATTTTTTTATCTCACCAAGAGTGATGAACTCCATAAGTGCGTAGATTCCTGACTGGGCCAATTTGGGCTGGTTCTTTATTTTTCTTTAGTTGTAAAGCTTGTTCAACTCCAGATGATGGTCTGCCTTTTTTTGCAATAACGAATTTTTTTCCTGTCACACACAATGCTTCTGCCAGTTGCGCCCTAAATTGCGACTAAATGATGTTAGATTTGGAACCTGTTTATTGTTCTAGTACATTTTTATATAATATCTAAGCATTTGCCACAGTTATGTTTAATAGGTGGGAGAATATTCTAAAATACCACTTTTCACTTCTTTGGATTATCTTTAAGCGTCATAAATTACTATCTAATAAGTAGACTGCCCATGTGACGATTATACTCCTTTACAATAAAAGGGCAATCTATTGCTTTGGATTTTTTTCCTTTTTACCATATCTTTTTACATTCATTTTAGGAATTTCACCAGCAAAAGTCGACAACAAGTTAACCAATTTGTTATCTTTCCATACTACAGATGCGATTTCCACCCCATGACATGTACCCACGAATTCCATGGTAGTGCCTCTTTGAAAGTTCTTCATTGCCTTTTCATCTGGTGCTTTGCAGTTTGAAATTGTGTTTCTTCGCACTGTTCCTAAGGCGTAAATTCTTGCTTTGAAAGATAAAGAAGAAGTAGGCAAGAAGTGTAATTGTTCTCAAAGTATAGGTGGTAGTTCATATTTCGGAGTACAAGCCTTGATAATGGAATCACCACATTCCCAGTGGTTGCGAGGTTTGATTTAGGTACTGGCTTCTTTAGATCATCACTTTCTTTGCTGGTATATAATTCGCTGTTGTAGTCATATCCTAAACTACCACATAATACAAAAAAAAATATATATCCCCATTTATGTAGTTTATTTGGAAGATATTGTTTCAGATAGTGACCAATAAGTACTGTTCTAAAGGGACTCCGTTTGCTCTATTGAAACTATCTATTATAGGTCTCATTTTATGTATTCTGTCATGGTTAGGATCGCTCGTAGTAATGCGTTATCATTACTGTTAAAATGCAAGAATTGCCTATTTTTTTCATGTCTGTTGGCAGACATTGTAATTTTTATTTTCTCAAGTCCAATTTCCTCTGACCAGTAAGCTCTAGTGTTTGGCATATGAACAAGTAGCATATACAAAGTAACACCTATAAAATGTTTTACGTCATTTCTTGTTAGACTTAGAGGCTCACTTTGTTCCTTTGCATACTATACAGTTATGACTATTCCAAAATTTTGTCCAAAATGTTATTATCAAAGAATAACGAGAAAAATTCATAAGGACTTTCTAATGCCAAAATATTTGGTAATTGTAAATCGCCTAAGAATTGTAGGCGCCAAAATCAAGTTTCTCTTCCTACACTTGATTTCTAATTAAGAAAACGAAGAAAAATTAAGAAAATGGTATCATATACACACCTTTGCCATTGAAACAAACTGCGTTAGTCA
The DNA here is from genome assembly GCA_036346205.1 of Vesta saturnalis. Classification (NCBI taxonomy): domain Eukaryota; kingdom Metazoa; phylum Arthropoda; class Insecta; order Coleoptera; family Lampyridae; genus Vesta; species Vesta saturnalis. Next base: position 3,190,148 of record JARFJB010002098.1, on the reverse strand, counting down.
CACGAGGTGCAGCAACAATCTTTCCCTCAAAAATATTCACATCATTTAATTCAGTGTTGCTTTGGTTCAATTGATTCATTTTGCTCTTCTTCATTATTATCATAGTCAAATAAATGTTGAGACAATTCTTGACAAGGTAAAAAGTCTGGATCGGCGATGCTATCATCGTCATCAAAATGCAACTTATACTCGTTCTTCGAAAGATTATTTAGAATATCTTCCAAATCCTTGTCAGAAAGCAATTTGCTATGAAACGATGGTCGCATTCTAAGCTGGATCAAAAAATATCTAAACCTTAATGCATGATATTGTTTAAAAACAACTACAGACTAACATGGATGTACAATTATCTCACTAAAACAGGTGGTAAACTATGAACAGAAGTCAATTTGTCGATGCACAAATTCCAATCTGACACCTAGTTCCATCTGTCGATATATATATATATATATATATATATATATATATATATATATTTAATTAATAAAGTAATTTAATTTTTATCTATCTTTAGAAACAAACGAATGAAAGGGCTGAAACGATTTTGGAGAATTTTACTTTTTTACAAATATCCAGCAAGCCATGCATTTTGTTAAATTAACAAAGGCGTATCTGGATTAGTCTTCTAAAGAAGCGAATCTTTTCCCAGTTAGGTAAATGTGTAACTGTTATGACAGATATAAATTGGCATATATATATATATATATATATATATATATATATATATATATATACAGGGTGCCAATTTTAACTTGTTTACCATTGGTAAATTCTTTATTTTTGAAGTTACAAATTAGGTAAAATGGAGGAAGTATCAGGACTTTTTATGGGCATTGCAAATCTCGAATTCAGTTATTTGTTCCACTTCCGGTTTAACAGTAATTTGCAACAACTTTTGATTTGTAAATGGAACACCCTGTATTTTTTTGAATTCTTTGTCTACTCCTACATTATTTAAAACTGACATTACTCCGTAACGCCTTTTCAAGCAGCGAAAATCTACGCCAGGTAGATTTCTGTTTGGGTAACGTTGTGCATACAGTTTTAGCGCTTCTCTGGAGTTCTTCCTACACAAAGGTAAACTGGTAACATGTCAACCTTTTCATTATTTGAAAAATACGCTGTTGACACTAGCAATGTGACGTGAATGGATTTTTAGTTTTTGTTTATAAGTGTACATTGTTTCAAGGAAATCGCTATTTTAATTAAATCAAGAAAAATAGTAAGTGAAATATCTCGCTAAGGAGTAATTTTAGGTATACATATGTGTGATATTATTTTAAACATAAAATTTCTTTCAATTTGCAACCGATCAATAAGTTATTGTTAAAAATCTCAGGCCAGATATTAATTTTTTGGGGATACTGAGTTCGCGTACTAATATTCACTCGAGGTTTTTCTTGGGCCTAATTGCAAGTGTTTTGAACATTTGGTTCGTTATTGAGTGTAAAAGTACACTCGCCTGTAAAACAAAGTGTAGACAGAAAGGGACGACCACCATTAGCACGCTCTAGTATTTCTTTACAGAATGCACTCCTATGCCCCTCATCAAAATCGAAAATCTCTTGATGACACTGGGCCGTGCGGGGGTAATATTTGTGTTCAACAGCAACGTTCTTCAGTGTAATCAACTAATTTTATTTGTCGATTTCCTGCGATATGATTAGTTTTAACGATAAAAAAACTGTTATTTACCAACCCTATATTCTGATTCGACAGAAATATTTCCATACCCTTCAAATTTCTGCATAGAATGGTGGATGGTACTTAAAAACATCTGTTAACAAAATTAACTGCAAACAAATCTCTAACACTCCGTAAGCTAACACTACTGCAAAGGGTGTTTACCATGTAAATTCTTTCTTCATGGAACATTAATAACCTGGACGATATTATTAAACAACGCTAAATACTTTTTCAAATTATTTGACACACTTGAAAAATTTTTTGAAATCAAGGCATATCATATTGAAAAAACGACAATTACCTACTTCAACATCAATTTGTCTTAAACTAAATATTGGGCCCAAGTTTACCCTTTCTAAAACACGTTCTTCAGTGTATAATTTTTAATTTTAGTGTCTTAACTATAAAAAAAATGTTATTTAACACTCCTAGATTCTGATTCGACAGAAACATTTCCAGATCTTTCAAATTTCTGCACATAATGGTAAATGGTACTTACAGACCACTAACATCACTGTAAAAGGTTTTTACCATGAAAATTCTTTCTTCATTGCAGTAGTTATTGATTTTAAGGTTAATAACATGGACAACAACATTAATCAACGGTAAATACTTTATGAATTATTTGACACATTTATCACAAATTGGAAATCAAGGCATATCGTATTTAAAAAAACGCCAATTACTTATTTAGTGCCTTAAATTAAATATTTCATCTTTTGGCCTTGTAATTAGCACATTTGGATGTGCAATTACTTTACATTTATTGATGTCATTCGCTTTTCTGTCGGTTGAATTGGCGAGCATGAATCTGCAAAAACGTTCATTCCAATGTTAAATCCCTATGCTCGGGTTTGAGAACGGACACCCGGACATCAGCTATGGTGCATTCAAAATGAAATCGGTTTTACAGGTACACTACAAATTTGAGGTTCAACTTAAGAAATTATAGGTGTTCACATACATGTTCGGATCGACATCCTTTTTTCAATAATTCCGTGAACCATTTACTTCCAAAAATTATGAACATTTTAAAAAAATTCTGAATTTTTTGATTATGAAATTGCATTTAGAAAAGTATTGCACAGAAATCATTTACATAATTAACCCTATTTGTTAACATGTGAATGAATGATTTTAATTCTTTGTATACATAACAGTTTTACACTATAAATCTAAGGTTAAAGATATGGAGAATAGAAAAGAGATGAAATAAATGAACCAATGTATCAGATATAAAAGGACCTTAATTAAAATGTAATTGATTTTTTTCTCTTTTTTTACGTTGGAGGGTTATTTACAAGAGGAGAGTACAAACGAAACTGAATTCCCAAATTCCTATGTAGAAGCCTTTGTGCCAAACATTGTTGAATTATAATTGTTGATATATAGGGTATTATTACTTAAAAATGATAAAGTTGTTTGGACTTCTATTAAACTTATCGCATTTGTAATCATTAAAATCTACCCCTTTCAGTATTTCAAACTAACAAAAATCGTTAATTAGGTATTAACGTATCAAAAGCACTGTTTAAACAAGAATTACAGAAATGTTTTCTTTGAACAGGGTAAACATCATTAATATATTCGTAGAATTAGGTACATAAGTCTCGTTTCATTAAACATTTTCATACAAATTTTAGGTAGCACTAAGTACTACCTAGCTAATTTTACAAACTGAGTAAGTACTAAAAATAGATTTAATGATTTCTTCAATTAAATATTGAATTAAGAGTTGAACCAGGATGACAAGGAATTCTTGCTTCTAAACATAAATTAATACTTCACAAATTTACCAGGTTAATGAATAACTGTGTTCAATAGTTTTTTTCAATTTTATAATTTTTCGCTTAACATTCACAGTACGCTCTGCGCCAAATTTAAGCATAGATACGTTTTTACATAATTTTAGTTACAGTGTATAATTTTAATCCATTTTATTCTGCTTAGTTTTGGTAATTATTTTTGAATGTCAATCAAATTTCCTTTTAATGTTCAAATAAAAGGCATCCACGCAACACCTTCAACGCAGTTGCTCTGTGTGCTGCCTACATTCGGTTACTAACATTAAAAGAATGTAATAATCACTTTTATACGTTTTCAAATAAAAATTTTAGTCTAGATTAAAGTCTCGCCAAGCAATCTTTATTTTGGGCCACTAAAACATCCAACTCTCTAGTTATACAAATACAATTATTGTATATATTAAATGTTTCAAAATAATTTGGCAGAAGTTAGTATACGTATAAGATTACGTAAAAGTAATGATCAAAGCAGGCCGTCTTTACCATTTAGTGCGGCTTTTCCCTCTCCTATTATAAGAACAACTTTGTTTTTTATTAAATTGCACTATTTACGTCGTTTAGTGTTTGCAAACAAACGAATCAAACTTTTGCTATTGGCTCAATAACTTACTACTTATTATTGTATGAAAATGCAAACGTTCACGATTATCACTCATAATTAAAATACTTATTTTTTTGGTGTGAAATTGTTTATTTTTATAAATTTTCTATAAATTTAAACGTATCGATAACATATAAAGTTATCGTTTGCAGTAAATAAATATATGAAATATGAAAACGCAAATATGGGGTTTATTTATTTGACATTGAACAAATATAGGTTAAATATTTGCGTTTTCAGATTTCACAGATTTATTTAAGATCATAAGTAATTTTTTTGAACTATAATGATTTACTGAAGAACACAAATGTAGTTGCTATCAAACCGCTCAAATTTGTAAAAAATTAACAAAACATACGATTTGATATCCGAACAATAAGTATTTTAATTACTATTAGTATGTCTGGAAAATACAACATCCTAACAGACTTCACACACACACCCACGCACACACACACACACACACGCACATGCACACGCACACGCACACGCAACACAAGCACACGCACACGCACACGCTCACGCGCACGCGCACGCGCACGCTCACGCGCACGCGCACGCACACGCGCACGCGCACGCACACGCACACGTACACGTACACGCACACGCACACGCACACGCACACGCGCACGCGCACGCTCACGCGCACGCAACGCACTCGCCACGCACGCACCGCACACGCACGCACAGCACCGCACGCACACACGCACGCACACAGCACACGCACACGCACGCACGACGCACACGCACCGCACACGCACACGCACACAACGACACACGCACACGCACACGCACACGCACACGCACGCACAGCACGCACGCACACGCACACGCACACGCACACGCACACGCACACGCACGCACACGCACACGCACACGCACACCACACGACACGCACACGCACAGCACACGCACCGCACGCACACGCACACGCACACGCACGCACCGCACGACCGCACAGCACACACGCACACGCACACGCACCGCACACGCACGACGCAACGCACACGCACACGCACACGCACGCCACACGCACACGCACAGCACACGACACGCACAGCACACGCACACGCACACGCACACGCACACGCACACGCACGCCACGCACACGCACGCACACCACGCACACGCCACGCACAGCACACGCACACGCAACGCACACGCACACGCACAGCACACGCACGCACACGCACAGCACACGACACGACGCACACGCACACGCAACGCACGCACGACGCACACCACACGCCACGCACACGCACACGCAGCGCACAGCCACGCACACACGCACGCACAGCACGAGCACGAGCAACGCACAAGCACGCGCACGAGCACGAGCACGAGCACGACACGAGCACGAGCACGAGCACGAGCACGCACGAGCACAGCACGGGCACGAGCACGAGCACGAGCACGACGCACACACGACACGACACGGCACGACAAGCACGGCACAGACGAGCACGAGCACGAGCACGAGCACGAGCACAGAGCACGAGCACGACGACACAGCACGAGCACGAGAACGATCACGAGCACGAGCACGAGCACGACACGAGACACGAGCACGAGCACGAAGCACGAGCTACAGAGCGCGAACGAGCACGAGCACGAGCACGCACGAGCACGAGCACGAGCACACGAGCACGAGCACGAGCACGAGCACGAGCACGAGAACGAGCACGAGCACAGACCGAGCACGAGCACGAGCACGAGCACGAGCACGAGCACGAGCACTAGCATTTTTTTGAACTATTATGATTTACTGAAGAACACAAATTTAGTTGCTATCAAACCGCTCAAATTTGTAAAAAATTAACAAAACATACGATTTGATATCCGAACAATAAGTATTTTAATCATTAGTACGGAAATACAACATCCTAACAGCTCACACACACCACGCACGCACACACACACACACACACACGCACACGCACAGCACAGCACACGCACAGCACACGCACACAGCAGCACGCCACGCACGCGCACGCGCACGCGCACGCACACGCCACGCACACGCACACGCACGCACACGCACACGCACCGCACGCGCACGCCACGCCACGCCACGCCACGCACACGCACACGCACACGACGCACACGCACACGCACACGCAGCACGCGCACGCCACGCGCACGCACCGCACCGCACACGCACACGCACCACGCACGACGCACACGCACCACACGCACGCACACGCACACGCACACGCACACGCACACGCACACGCACACGCACACGCACACGCACACGCACACGCAGACGCACTCGCGCACGCACACACGCACGCACACACACACACGCACACGCACACGCACGCACACGCACACGCACACGCACACGCTCACGCACACGCACACGCACACGCACACAATCACGAACACGCACACGCACACGCACACCCACAAGCACGCGCACGCGCAAGCGCACGCGCACAAGCACACGCACACGCACACGCACACGCACACGCACACGCACACGCACACGCACAACACGCACGCTCGACCATGCGCACGCACTCGCGCACGTGGACGCGCACACGCACGCGCACGCGCACGCACACACGCACGCACCACACACACACACACGCACACGCACACGCACACGCACACGCACACGCACACGCACACGCACACGCACACGCCACGCACACGCACGCCACGCACACGCACACGCACACGCACACGCACACCCACGCACACGCACCACGACAGCACACGCGCACACGCACCGCACCGCACAGCGCACGCGCACGCACAGCACACGCACAACGCACACGCACACGCACACGACACGCACACGCACACGCCACGCACGACACCGCACGCAGCCACAGCACACGCACACAACACGCACACGCAGCACGCGCACGCCACCGCAAGCGCACGCGCACAGCACACGACACGCACACACACAGCACACGCACGCACACGCACACGCTCACGCGCACGCGCACGCTCACGCGCACGCGCACGCGCACGCCACGCCACGCACACGCACACGCACACACACAGCACACGCACACGCACACGCACGCGCACGCGCACGCCACGCACGCACCGCACACGCACACGTACACGTACACGCACACGCACACGCACACGCACACGCACGCGCACGCACCACGCGCACGCACACGCACACGCAGCACACGCACACGCACGCACGCACACACACGCACACGCACACGCACACGCACACGCACACGCACACGACACGCACACGCACCGCACCGCGCACACGACGACACGCACACGCACGCCGCAACGCACGCACACACACGCACACGCACACGCACACGCACACGCACACGCACACGCACAGACGCCACGCACACGCACCGCACATGCGACGCACGCCACGCGCACGCACGCGCACGCCACACGCACCCACACACACACGCACACGCACACGCACACGCACACGCACACGCCACGCACACGCACACGCACACGCATAAACACGAACACGCAACGCACACGCACACGCACACGCGCACGCAAGCGCACGCACAGCACACGCACGCACACGCACCGAACACGCCCGACCAGC
>JARFJB010002098.1:3172500-3177500 GCA_036346205.1 Vesta saturnalis | reverse complement strand
ACAGCACGACGCACGACCGCACCGCACACGCACGCCACGCACGCCACGCACGACACGCACACGCACGCACACGCACGACGCACACGCACGCACACGCACACGCGACGCACACCACGCAGCACGACGCACACGCACACCGACACGAGCACGCACGCACACGCACACACAGCAGAACAACGAGCACACCACACGCAATGAAAAACACGACCGAAGACAAACGAACACACACAGACCACACCACGCACACCCACCACCACGCACCGCACAACAGCACACACACGCACACGCACCGCACGCACACGCCACCACGCCACGCACGCACCCACGCACCCACGCCGACACGCCGCACCCCACGCCACCGCACACCCACCACACACGCACACCACACACACGCACACGCACACGCAACCACGCCACGCACGCACACACGCACCCACACCACGACACGCACACCACACCACCACCACCACCGCCAGCACACGCACGCACACGCACACACACGACACGCACACGCACACCACACGCACACGCACACGCACACCCAGCACGCACACACGCACCACACCACACGCACGCACACGCACACCACCACACACACGCACCGCCACGCACAGCACCGCACACGCACCACAACACACACGCACACGCCACCAGCACGCACCGCACCCGCACGCACAGCGCACAGCGCCCCCAACCGACGGCAGCAGCGGACGCCGAGGACGGCACGCGCGACGGGACAGGGACGCAGCGCGCACACGCACGCACAGCACACGCACGCACACGCACACGCACGCACACGCACACGCACACGACACGCACACGCCACGCACGCACACGCACACGCACGCACACGCACGCAGCACGCACAGCACACACGCACGCACGCACAGCACGCACACGCACACGCACGCACGCACACGCAGCACGCACACGCACACGCACACGCCGACCACGCACGCACCACGACGCACCGCACGCACACACACACACACGCGACACGCACACGCACACCACACGCACAGACACGCACACGCACACGCACCACACGCACACGCACACGCACACACGCACACGCACACGCACACGCACACGCACACGCAGCACGCACACGCACGCACAGCACACGCACACGCACCACACGCACGCCACGCACACGCACACGCACACGCACGCACACGCACACGCACGCACGCACGACACGCACACGCACACGCACGCCACGCACACGCACCGCACACGCCACCCACGCACACGCCACGCACACGCACACGCACACGCACACCACACCACACCACACACCACACGCACGCACACGCACACGCACACGCACACGCACACCCACACGCACACGCACACGCACAGCACACGCACCGCAACGCACGCGCACACACACACACGCACCACACACACCACACGCACACCACACGACACGCACACGCACACGCACACCACGCACACGCACACCCACGCACACCACGACACGCACACACACGCACACGCACACGCACCGCACACGCCACGCAACGCACACGCACGCACACGCACGCGCACGCCACGCACACGCACACGCACACGCACGCACACGCACACGCACACGCACAGCACCGCGCACGCACGCACACGCACCGCACGCACACACGCACGCACACACGACACACACGCACGCACACGCACGCACGCACACAGCACACGCACACGCACACGCACACGCACACGCACACACGAACACGCACACGCACACGCACACAGCACGCGCACGCCACACGCACGCACCGCACAAGCACACGCACACGCACACAGCACACGCACACGCACACGCACACGCACACGACACGCGACACGCGCCGACATGCCACGCACGCGCACTGACGCACACGCACCGACGCACGCCACGCACACACACACACGCACGCACCACACGCACACGCACACGCACACGCACACGCACACGCACACGATCACACGACGACGGCACGCACACACGCACGCACACACACCACACGCAACGCACACGACACGCACACGCACACGCACGCACGCGCACGCCACGCACACGCACACGCACACGCACACCACGAACACGCCACGCACACGCACGCACGCACACGCACACAGCACGCAACACGCGCACGCACGACCATGCGACGCACGCGCACGACGCGCACACGCACGCGCACGCACGACACACCACCACACACCACGACAGACGACCGCACACGCACGCACGCGCACGCCACGCACACAGCACCAACACACACACAACGCACAGGCACACCACACACCGCACACGCACACGACACGCACACCACACGCACGCACACCACCGACACGCAACCACGCCAGCACACACACGCACGCCACACCACCACGCACACCACACACCACCACACACAGCACCGCACACCACACCACACGCACAGCACACGCACACGCACACGCACACGCACACCACACGACACGCCACACGCACCACCACACGCACACGCCACCCACGCACACGCACACGCACACGCCACGCACGACACCACACGCCACGCGCCACCACCCACCGCACACGCACGCACCCACACGCCACGCACACGAGCACGCACAGCGCGCACGAGCACACACAGCACACGCACGCACACGCACGCACGACGAGCCACGCACACGCACACGCACCACGGCACACGCACGGCACACCACGCACGCGACGCGCACAGCCACCGCACAGCGACCACAACACAGCACAGCACAGCACACGCACGCACGCACAGCACGCAGCACGCACGCACGACACGACACGACACAGCCGGCACGAAACGACACGAGCACGAGCCGAGCACGGCACGAGACGAGCACGCACAGCACGAGCACACACAGCACGACACGACACGACGCACAGCACGAGCACGAGCACGAGCACGAGCACGGCACGAGCAGCACGAGCACGGCACGGCACGAGCACGACACGACACGGCACGAACGAACACAACGAGCACGAGCGACACACGACGCACGACCACACACGCACAACGCAGCACACACGACACACGCACACGCCACGCAACACGCACACACACGCACCACACACGCACACGCACGCACACAAACGCAACACGCACGCACCGCACGACACGCACGCACGCACCACACGACGCACACGCACCGCACGCACCACGCAGCACACGCACCACGCCACCAGCACCACACACCACACACACACACGCACAGCACACCACACGCACACGCACACGCACACGCACACGCACACGCACAGCACACGCACACGCACACGCACGCACGCACACGCACACGCACACGCACACGCACACGCACACGCACACGCACGACACGCACCGCACACGCACGCACAGCACGCACGCGCACACGCACGCGCACGCACACGCACACGCCACACACACGACGCACACGCACACGCACACGCACACGCACACGCACACGCACACGCACACGCACACGCACACGCACACGCAACGACACGCGCACGCACGCACACGCACACACGCACGCGCACGCGACGCACGCGCACGCACACGCACACGCACACGCACACGCACACGCACACGCACACGCACACGCACACTGCACGCACACGCACACGCACACGCACGACGCACGCGCACGCGCACGCACGCACACGCACACGCACACGCACACGCACACGCACAGCACGCACGGACGCACGACAGCACACGCACACGCACACGCACGCACACGCACAACGCACACGCACGCACGCACGCACACGCACACGCACGCCACACGCACACGCACGCACACGCACCGCACACGCACACGCACACGCACGCAACGCACACGCACACGCACGCACACACACGACGCACAGCACACGCACACGCACACGCACAGCACGCACACGCCACGCACGCACGCGCACGCACGACCGCACACGCACGCACGCACACGCACACGCACCGCACACGCACACGCACGCACGCACGCACGCAGCACACGCACGCGCACGCTCACGCACACGCACACGACGCACACGCACACGCACACGCACACGCACACGCACACAGCACACGCACACGCCACACACACGCACACACACCAACACACACGCACACCACACGCACACGCACACGCACACGCCACACGCACGCACACGCACACGCACACGCACACGCACGCCACGCACACCACGCCGCACCGCACACACACAGCACGCCACCACCGCACGCACGCACACGCACGCACACCACACACGCACGCACGCACACGCACGCCACCACACGCACACACACCACCGCACGCCACCCGCACCGCACCACCGCACGCAGCACGCCACCCACGCGCACGCGCCACGCACACGCGCACGCAGCACGCACACACACGCACGCACACGCACGCACACGCACACGCCACGGCACCCACACGCCACGCACACCCACACGCACCACACGCACACCACACCGCACCACACACAGCACACGCACACACACCACGCACACCACACCACACACACCACCACACCACACACCACGCACACACGCACACACACACCACCACACCACCCACACCACACAGCACCACACGCACGCACGCACGCACACGCACCACACACAAGCACGCACGCACACGCACCACGCAACGCACCGACGCACACGCACCACGCACACGACACGCACACGCGCACGCACCACGCACCGCACGCACGCACACGCACACGCACCAGCACGCACGCACACGCACACGCACGCGCACGCCACGCACCACGCACCACACACGCACACCACGCACACGCACCCACGCACACACCGCACGCAACGCACACGCACAGCACACGCCACGCACACGCACACGCACACGCACACACGACACGCACACGCACACGCCACGGGCACGACACGCACGCACACGCACAACCGCACACGCACGCGCACGCACAACCGCACGCACACGCACGCACGCGCACGCACACCGCACGCACGCACGCACGAGCACGACCACACGCACACCGACACGAGCACGAC
>JARFJB010002098.1:3160000-3165000 GCA_036346205.1 Vesta saturnalis | reverse complement strand
ACGCCACACATACGCACTCGCACGCGCACGCACAACACGCGCAACGCACGCACAAACACACGCACACGCACACACAACACGCACACGCACGCTCACGCGCACGCGCACGCACACGCGCACGCGCACGCACGCACGCACGTACACGTACACACAACACGCACGCTCACGCGCGCGCACGCACGCGCACGCACGCGCACGCGCACGCACGCGACGCACACGCACGTACACACGCGCACGCACGCACGCGCACGCACGCTGCCGCGCACGCACACTCACACGCACGCACACACACACACACACGCATGTCTGGAAAATACAACACCTAACACTTGCACTCACACGCACACACACACACACGCACGCACACGCACACACACACACACACGCAACACGCACACACACGCACGCTCGCGCACGCACGCACACGCACGCTCGCACGCACACGCGCACGCTCACGCGCACACACACGCACGCACACGCACACGCACACGCACGCACACGCACACGCTCACGCACACGCACGCACGCGCACGCGCACACGCACACGCACGCACGCACGCACACGCACGCGCACGACACGCACACATGCACACGCACGCACGCTCACGCACGGACACGCGCACGATTACAGCACGCACAGGCACGATACAGCACTTACGAGCACGGGCGCACGCACCACGAGCACGAGCACAGCACAGGCACAGGCACAGCGCGAGCACGCACATGAGCACTAGCACGGGCACGAGCACGAGCACGCGAGCACGAGCACGAGCACTGCACACGAGCACAGCACGGGCTCTAGCGCAGGCACAGGCACAGGCACAGCAACACGCGGGCACACAGGCACGTGCACAGGCACCGCAGGCACGGGCGCAGGCACGAGCACACGAGCACGAGCACACACGCACGAGCACGAGCACACGAGCACGACACGAGCACGAGCGCACGAGCACGGCACGGCATGCACACGCGCACGCACGCACGCACGCACACACGCACGCACGCACGCACGCACGCACACAAACCCACACCTAAACCCACCCCCACAGACACCTACATATGGTTATGTAGGCTAGAAGTTAAAAAATTATTGTGTCCAAATATAATTATATAATTAATTAAACAGATTTGAAAGTATATTAAATATATGGATTGAAGTTTGTAAACCATATATTATGTTTTAATCAATCTCGAAAATATCCATTTAAATTATTTAAATACCATCATACGACAGCAATATCAAAATAGGTTTGATCAAATTCTATAAATTAATGATTAATAGTGTTTGGGAAACTGATGGAAAATGTACGGAAATATGTAAGCATACGTTTAATAACGGACTGGGATATCCGCTATGTGATTGTGCTGACCCATCTGTATTTTCGCAATTGATAATGGCATGGTAATTATTCAGATAAGTAAGTTACATGTTCATTTAATTAAACACATATGTGCAGGTTTAGTGTTTTAGATATTTCAAAAACTTTTTGCACAATTTTCATTAACTTCTGTATTACAAGTGTTTTGTAATTGTAGTTTCGTACTAGGTTACTTGATCGACCTATTTCCACAGTGTTTACTTTTATAGGGCGACGTTTCGGAAGCAAACTCTGCTTTAGTCATCAGACTTAGTCCCGAGAAGGACTGTTTTCGCACTTGCGTTGAATTTATATTATATATTACGATTTCATTTAGTAAAGTGCTTCAGAAAAATGATAATATATGAATTCGACCCAAGTGCGAAAACTGCCTTTCGTAGGACTAAGCCTGATGACGCAAGCCGAGTCCGCTTCTAAAACGTCGCGTTATAACAGCAAAAACTGTCGAAATTTTTATTATGGTTCCACAATAATAGCTTAATGACAGACGGGAATTATAAATTATGTTAGAATTTGTAAGAATTCGTGGAAAAATATATCCTTACACTGTAATGAAAGGATTGTCAAAAAATCAATAGGTTCTACATAAGCAAGTGCCAAATCAATCACGATACATTATTATGAACATGTTTTGTTTGATGGAAAAGTATAAAATTGGTATCAATGTTTGATCAGAAAATATTAATTCTGCTTATAGAGACGCTTCATTTTTTTAATTAAGATATTCTTTTTTTTTTTTTATTATGATATGCAATTATTTACAACTAGCCGCGAGGCTAACAAGCAAATTTGATGTAGTACTTAACTAATCTAATCTACATGGACATGAGGAGGGAATGACGCCCACTGGCGATACCCTGCAAATATTAACATAATAATAATTAATAATTAATTCTACTTCGTAAGATCCAACGTTTTAAGTCTCTTTAGTCTCCGAGTGGAATTAGTATTGTCTAGTAAATTGAGCACTAACACATTAGGGTGTTTTTATTCGGTCGATATAGGTGGTAGTACGTCTTTTAACTTCATCTTTGATCCATGGGATTTTAGATCCTCATGAAGTGTCTTATTGCTGATGAACCATTCCGCACTCGTCATTGCACGAAGAGTTTTACTTTGGAATCTTTGCAAAATTTCAATATTTGATGTTTTGCACTACCCATAAGTGGATGCCATATGCACACTGGAACTAAAACTGTTTTGTACACTAACACTTTATTTTCTAATGCTAATTTAGATTTTTTCCTAGGAGCCAGTACATCTTTTCACCATTGCGTCTAGTTGCTTTCGTTTTTTGTTATGTGGGTTTTCCATGTTAAACGTCTGTCAAGGTTCACGCCGAGATATTTTGCTTCGTTTTCGTGGGGTTGTATACCATTGAGTGTAACTGGAGGAGCAGAGTTGTGTTTTGTAGTAAACGTGATAGCTGTAGATTTGTCCTCGTTGATCCGTATTCTCCAGGTGTGTAACCATTTTTGTATGTTGTCCAGACAATTTTGTAGGATTGTCGACGCACTTCATTAGAATGGGAAACTAATAACGCGATATCGTCAGCGAAGGTAGCCGTTGTTACGTTGTCATTGCATGGTAGATCAGCTGTAAAAATTTGATATAAAGTTGGTCCTAGAACGCTGCCCTGAGGAACGCCTGCCTTTTGAATATAATCCAGACTGACTTTCGCCGTATTTTACCTGATAATACCTGTCATTCAAATATGATTTAAGTAGAAGATAGTACTGGTGTGAGACTGTTTGATTTTGTATAGTAAGCCAGCGTGCCAGAGGTCGAACGCTTTGCAGACGTCGAGAAAACCGCAACACAGTACCTTTGTTCTTCAAAGTCATTTTCGATTACATCTACAACTCTGTGAATCTGTTCTAATGCTGGTGTTGTTGTCGAAATTGATCTGTGGTATAAGCGCTTCTTCTTCGATTATGGTTGTCATTCTCTTTAGTATTAGTCTCTCAAATACTTTTGATAGTATTGGTAGCAGCGTTATCGGCCTATAAGACGTAACTTCGTGTTCGGGCTTGCCCGGTTTCAGTATTAGTATAATTTGGCCAAATTTCCATAGCATTGGGAAGTATTGCATTCTTAAGCAGCGTTGAAAATTTGTAGTGTGCACATTATAGCTTTGTGTGGCAATTCCTTCAATGGTTTGGCAGTGATTAGGTCATACCCGGGCGCCTTTTTTGCTGTTTAGATGCAGAATTTCAGTTTTGATTTCTTCAGGGTGAAGGGTTGTATTGGTGGGTTTAGTTGTAGAGGAGCTCGTAAGTAATCAGTAATCTCTTGTTCCTCTTCAGGAGTAGTAGCTATGGGATGCGGTCTGAATATCGTTGATAGATGTTCTGCAAAACTGTCGCTTTTTCAGCATCTGTTCTTGCCCATGAGCCGTCAGCCTTTTAATCGGTGGAATAGGAGTTCGGACATTTTTAATTTCTTTGTCGTCTTCCAAAGTGTGTAGTTGTTATCTGCAGAAGGGACAAAGAACTAACAAATTCATTAAATGTTTCATTTTCCAGTCTCTTAAAGCTGTTTTTAACTCTCTGGTTAGTCTATTTAGGTTATTTTTGTCTATGGGGTTTCTCGTCTGCTGCCAGATTCGTCTGGCTCTTCTTTATCGGCAATTTTAATTTTAATATGCAATGGGTAATTTTCAATAACTACTGGTTTATTGTGCTCAAGCGGTGTTGCAGCAGCTGCGTTTGAATGTTTTGTTAGTTGGTCTACCGCAGTGTCAATTTCTTCTTCTGTTTTTAGCGAGACTTTTAGTGTTATTGCGTCTGTTAAGTACTCCTGAAGAGGTCCCAGTTTGTGTGTGTGTTGTAAAGGAAGGATTTTTTGCTTTATAATAATAGAGGTGCTGATGGTGACTATCATAGCTGAATGGTCTGACAGAAGATCAAAAGACGTTTCTGCTTTACAGTATCTTGAAGAGTCCTTTTAACAAAGAAATCTACAGTATCAGGTACTTTACTTAGGTCAGTCGGCCAGTAAGTGGGCTCCCCAGTGAACAAATAGTTGTAGTTGTTTGCCAGAAGCCTTTGTAATTCACGTCCTTTAGTGGTTGTTAGCCTCGAGCCCCAGGTTTGATTTTTGCGTTATAGTCACCGCCGGCTATGAACCTGTTGCCTAAATTTTGAAAAATGCCTCGTACTGATTTTTTCACAGAGTGCCTGGGCGGACTGTATATCGATGCAACTGTTAGTGAGCCACTTGAACCTTGGACGTTGATTATAGTACCTTGGATATAGTCAGTTGCAAATGCTTCCATAACGTGGTGAGCTATTTTATTGTTTATAATGCCGAGCCACCGTGAGCTGTTCCGTCAGGATGGTTGGTGTGGTATGTGTATAATTGTGGATATTGAAATAGCTCCTTTCCGTGAAATGAGTTTCGGAGATCAATAAGATGTCAATTTTATGTTCTTTTAAGAATAGTTCGACTGCGATGCTGTGCTAACCCATTTGCATTCAGGACGCTACTCGAAGAGAATCCATATTGGTTTGGTAACTAACGTGCTGAGCAGATTTAACATCATGCTGTTTTGGTTCATTAATTGATTAAACATAGTTTCGAACTTAGATAGGAATGTGACAGCGAGATGTCATTACTGTT
>JARFJB010002098.1:3147500-3155000 GCA_036346205.1 Vesta saturnalis | reverse complement strand
TGGTGTGTGAGTGTGGGTTGGTGGTTGTGGTGGGGTGTGTGGTTGGGTGGTTGGGTTGGTTGGTGTGGGTTTGTGGGTGTGGGTGGGGGGGGGGGGGGTTTTTTTTTTTTTTTTTTTTTTTTTTTTTTTTTTTTTTTTTTTTTTTTTTTTTTTTTTTTTTTTTTGTGTGGTGTGTTGGGTGTGTGGTGTGGGTGGTGGGGGGGGGGGGGGGGGGTGGGTGTGGGTTGGTGTGTTTGGGGTGCGGTGGTGGGGGTGTGGGGGGGTGTGGGTGTGCGTGGCGTGTGGGGCGTGTGCGTGTGGGGGTGGTTGGGTTGGGGGGGGGGGGGGGGGGGGGGTTTTTTTTTTTTTTTTGGGTGTGGTTGTGGTTGGTGGGTGTGGGGGGTGGTTTTGGTTGGTGGGGGGGGGTTTGGTGGGGTGGTTGGGTGGTGTGGTGTGGGTGGGGGGGGGGGGGGGGGGGGGGGGGGGGGGGGGGGTTTTTTTTTTTTTTTTTTTTTTTGGGTGTGTTGGGTGGTGGGGGGGGGGGGGGGGGGGGGGGGGTTTTTTTTTTTTTTTTTTTTGGGGGGGGGGGGGGGGAAATTTTTTTTTTTTTTTTTTTGGGGGGGGGTGGTTGGGTTGTGTGTGGTGTGAATGTGGTGTGTGTGCGTGTGGGTGGGTGGGGGTGGGTGGTGTGGGGTGTGGGTGTGGCGTGGGGTGGTTTTCTTGGGCGTGGGGGCGTGTGGGTGCGTGTGTGGGTGTGTGGTGTGGGTGCGTGGTGGTGTGTGGTGTGTGGTGGTGGTGGGTGGGTGTGAGTTGTGGTGGTGAGTGGTGTGGTGTGGTGTGGGTGTGTGGTTGATTGTGGTGTGTGAGTGTGGTGGTGTGTGGTGTGTGGTGTGTGGTGTGTGGTGTGAGTGTGTGGGTGTGGGTGTGGGGTGTGGTGTGTGTGTGAGTGTGTGTGTGGGTGTGAGTGTGTGTGGTGTGTGTGGTGTGTGGTGTGGTGGGTGTGTGGATGCGTGGTGTGGTGGAGTGTGTGGGTGTGGTGTGTGGTGTGTGGTGTGGTGTGTGAGTGTGGAGGTGTGTGGGTGTGGGTGTGGTGTGTGGTGTGTGGTGTGTGGGTGTGAGTGTGTGGTGTGAGTGTGTGAGTGTGTGGTGTGTGGTGTGTGAGGGTGTGGTGTGTGGTGGTGTGGTGTTTGTGTGTGGTGTGTGTGTGGTGTGTGTGTGTGTGAGTGTGTGTGTGTGTGGTGTGGTTGGTGGTTGTGGTGTGGTGCGTGTGGTGTGTGTGTGTGGTGTGGTGTGGTGTGTGTGTGTGGTGTGTGGTGGGTGTGGGTGTGCGTGTGTGGTGTGGTGGTGTGGTGTGTGTGTGGGTGTGGAGTGGTGGTGTGTGGTGTGGTGGGGTGTGGTGTGCGTGTGGGTGTGGTGTGTGTGTGTGGTGTGGGGTGTGTGGTGTGTGTGTGTGAGTGTGGTGTGGTGTGGTGTGGTGGGTGTGGTGTGTAGTGTGTGGTGTGTGGTGTGTGGGTGTGGTGTGGTGTGGGTGTGTGGTGTGTGGGTGTGGGCGTGTGGTGGTGGGTGTGGTGGTGGTGTGAGTGTGTTTGGGTGGTGTGGTGTGGTGGGTGTGGGTGTGTGGGTGGTGTGGTGTGGTGTGGTGTGTGGTGTGTGGTGTGGTGTGTGTGGGTGTGGTGGTGGGTGGAGTGTGTGGGTGTGGTGGTGGTGTGAGTGTGTGGTGTGTGGTGTGTGGTGTGTGGTGTGTGAGTGTGTGAGTGTGTGAGTGTGTGAGTTGTGAGTGTGTGCGGTGTGGGTGTGGTGTGTGGTGTGTGGTGTGTGGGTGTGAGGTGTGTGGTGTGGCGTGTGGTGTGTGGGTGTGGGGTGTGGTGTGTGAGTTGTGGTGTGTGGTGTGGTGTGTGGTGTGTGGTGGGGTGTGGGTGTGGTGTGTGAGTGTGTGGGTGTGGGTGTGGTGTGGAGTGTGTGTGGTGTGGTGTGGTGTGTGTGTGTGGTGTGGTGTGGTGTGTGTGCGTGTGCGTGTGCGTGTGGGGTGCGTGGGTGTGTGGTGTGGTGTGTGTCGTGGCGTGTGTGGTGTGTGGTGTGTGTGGTGGGTGGTGGGTGTGGTGTGGGTGTGGTGTGTGAGTGGTGAGTGGGTGTGTGGTGTGTGTGGGTGTGTGAGTGTGAGTGTGTGAGTGTGTGGGTGTGAGTGTGGTGTGGGTGTGTGGTGGCGTGTGGGTGTGTGTGCGTGGTGTGTGGGTGTGTGTGTGTGGGTGGTGTGTGATGTGTGTGGGTGTGAGTGTGGTGTGTGGTGTGTGTGTGGGGTGTGTGAGTGTGTGATGTGTGTGTGTGGTGTGTGGGGTGAGTGTGGTGGTGTGGTGAGTGTGGTGTGTGTGTGTGTGAGTGTGTGGGGTGTGTGGGTGTGGTGTGTGGTGTGTGGTGTGTGGGTGTGGGTGGGTGTGTGGTGTGGAGTGTGAGTGTGTGGAGTGTGTGGTGTGTGAGTGTGGAGGGTGGTGTGAGTGGTGGTGTGGTGGTGTGTGGGTGTGTGGTGTGTGTGGTGTGTGTGTGTGAGTGTGTGTGTGTGGTGTGTGTTGGTGTGTGGGTGTGGTGTGGGTGTGTGGTGTGGTGTGTGCGTGTGTGAGTGTGGTGTGTGCGTGTGGTGTGGAGTGGTGTGGTGTGTGTGTGGGTGTGGTGGGTGTGAGTGTGTGGGTGTGTGGTGTTGAGTGTGAGTGTGGGGGTGTGGTGTGTGAGTGTGGGTGTGAGCGTGTGGTGTGGTGTGGGTGGTGTGGTGGTGTGGTGTGTGGGTGGGTGGTGTGGTGTGTGTGTGTGGTGTGTGGTGTGGTGGGTGTGTGGTGTGGTGGTGGTGGGTGTGTGAGGGTTGCGTGCGTGGGTGGTGTGGTGGTTTGTGTGGTGTGTGGGTGTGGTGTGAGTGTGGTGGTGTGGGTGTGGTGTGTGGTGGTGTGGTGTGGTGTGTGTGTGTGTGTGAGTGTGTGTGTTGTGTGGTGTGTGGTGTGTGGGGTGTGTGTGTGGTGTGGGTGTGAGTGTGGGGTGGTGTGTGAGTGTGTGGTGTGTGAGTGTGTGTGAGTGTGTGGTGTGGTGTGGGTGGGCGTGTGGTGGCGTGTGTGGTGTGTGGTGTGTGGTGTGTGGTGTGGTGTGGTGTGTGTGGTGTGGGTGTGTGGTGTGTGAGTGTGGTGGGGTGGTGTGTGTGGTGTGTGGTGTGGTGTGTGGTGTGTGGTGGTGTGAGTGTGTGTGGTGTGAGTGTGTGGTGTGGGTGTGCGGTGGTGTGGTGTGTGTGCGTGTGGTGTGTGGTGGTGGCGTGTGGGTGGTGCGTGGTGGTGTGGGTGTGGGTGTGCGTGGTGGTGTGGTGTGGGTGTGTGGGTGTGGAGTGTGGTGGGAGTGTGTGAGTGTGGAGTGTGGGTGGTGGTGTGGTGTGGTGTGGGTGTGGTGTGGCGTGTGGGAGTGGTGGAGTGTGGTGTGTGGTGTGTGGTGTGGGTGTGGTGTGTGTGTGAGTGTGTGAGTGTGGTGTGGGTGTGGTGTGGTGAGGTGGTGGTGTGTGAGTGTGTGGTGTGTGTGGGTGGGTGTGGGTGTGTGGTGTGGGTGGTGTGTGGTGTGGTGTGTGAGTGTGTGAGTGTGGTGAGTGTGTGAGTGTGTGGAGTGGTGAGTGGTGGTGTGTGGTGTGGTGTGTGAGTGTGTGGGTGTGTGATTGTGGTGTGGGTGTGAGTGTGGAGTGTGTGAGTGTGGAGTGTGAGTGTGTGGTGGTGTGGAGTGTGTGGGGTGTGGAGTGTGTGAGTGTGAGTGTGTGGGTGTGTGGGGTGTGAGTGTGTGTGTGGTGGTGTGGGGGTGTGTGAGGTGTGTGAGTGTGGGTGGTGGTGTGTGATTGTGTGGTGGTGGTGTGTGTGTGTGGTGTGTGGTGTGTGTGTGTGTGTGTGTGTGTGTGGGTGTGATTGTGGGTGTGAGTGTGTGGAGTGTGAGTGTGTGGTGTGGGGTGTGAGTGTGTGAGTGTGTGAGTGTGGAGGTGTGAGTGTGGAGTGTGTGAGTGTGTGGTGTGAGTGTGTGAGTGTGTAGTGTGTGTGTGAGTGTGTGGTGTGGGTGTGTGGGTGTGTGGGGTGGCGTGTGAGCGTGGTGGTGGTGTGTGTGGGTGTGTGAGTGTGTGGTGGTGAGTGTGGTGTGGTGTGGTGTGGTGGTGTGTGGTGTGTGAGTGTGTGGTGGTGTGGTGGTGGTGTGTGTTGTGGGTGTGTGTGTGGTGGGTGTGAGTGTGTGTGGTGTGTGTGTGGTGTGGGTGCGTGGGAGGGTGTGGTGTGTGGGTGTGGTGGTGTGAGTGTGGTGGTGGTGTGTGGGTGTGGTGTGTGTGTGTGTGTGTGTGTGTGTGTGTGTGGTGTGTGTGTGTGTGGGTGGTGTGGTGTGTGTGTGGTGTGTGGTGTGTGAGTGTGTGTGTGTTGGTGGTGTGGGTGGTGTGGTGTGGTGTGAGTGTGGTGTGTGGTGTGGTGTGGGTGTGGTGTGGTGTGTGGGTGGGTGTGGTGTGGTGTGGTGTGGGGTGTGTGGTGGTGTGGTGTGTGGTGTGGTGTGGGGTGGTGTGTGAGTGTGGGGTGGTGTGGAGGGTGTGTGGGTGTGTGGGTGTGGTGTGTGGTGTGTGGTGTGTGCTGTGTGTGTGTGGTGTGCGTGGCGTGTGGTGTGGTGGGTGCGTGTGGAGTGGTGCGTGGTGAGTGGTGTGGGTGTGTGTGTGTGGGTGGTGGTGGTGTGTGGTGTGTGTGTGTGGTGTGTGTGGTGGTGGTGTGTGGTGTGGTGGGAGTGTGTGTGTGTGTGTGTGTGGGAGTGGGTGTGTGTTGGTGTTGTGTGGTGTGTGGTGTGTGGTGTGTGGTGTGGTGTGTGGGTGTGTGGTGTTGGGTGGTGTGTGAGTGTGGTGTGTGAGTGTGGTGTGTGAGTGTGTGGTGTGGTGTGTGTGTGTGGTGTGTGGGTGTGAGTGTGTGGTGTGGTGTGGTGTGTGTTGTGTGGTGGTGTGGTGTGTGGTGTGGTGTGTGTGTGTGTGTGTGTGTGTGTGTGTTGTGGTGTGTGGTGTGTGGTGTGGTGTGTGGTGTGGTGTGTGGTGTGTGGTGTGTGAGTGTGTGGGTGTGAGTGTGTGGGTGTGGTGTGGGTGTGGTTTGTGGTGTGAAGTGTGTGTGGGTGTGGTTGTGGGTGTGTGGGTGTGTGTGGGTGTGTGAGTGTGGTGTGGTGTGGGTGTGTGAGTGTGTGAGTGTGGGTGTGGGTGTGGGTGGTGGTGTGGTGTGTGAGTGTGTGGGTGTGGAGTGTGAGTGTGTGAGTGTGTGAGGGAGTGTGTGAGTGTGTGTGGTGTGTGGTGTGTGGTGTGTGGTGTGTGGTGTGTGGTGTGGAGGTGGGGTGGTGGTGTGGAGTGTGGTGGTGGTGTGGTGTGTGAGTGTGTGGTGTGTGTGTGGTGTGTGTGTGTGGTGTGTGAGTGTGGTGGTGTGTGGGAGGTGTGAGTGTGTGGAGTGTGTGAGTGTGTAGTGTGTGAGTGTGAGTGTGTGAGTGTGGTGGAGTGTGAGTGTGGTGGAGTGTGTGAGTGTGTGAGTGTGTGGTGTGAGTGTGTGGTTGTGTGGTGTGTGGTGTGAGGTGTGGTGGAGTGTGGGGTGGTGTGAGTGTGTGAGTGTGTGAGTGTGGGTGGGTGTGAGTGTGTGAGTGTGTGAGGTGTGGTGTGTGGTGGTGGTGGTGTGAGTGTGTGAGTGTGTGGAGTGGTGAGTGGTGAGTGTGTGTGTGTGTGGTGGTGTGTGAGTGTGGTGTGGTGTGTGGTTTGTGTGGAGTGTGTGGAGTGTGTGGTGTGTGTGTGGGTGTTGGTGTGTGGTGGTGGTGGTGGGTGTGTGTGGTGTGTGTGGTGTGTGGTGTGTGTGTGGTGTGTTGTGTGTGTGTGGGTGTGGAGTGTGTGGTGTGTGGTGTGTGGGTGTGGTGTGGTGAGTGTGAGTGTGTGGTGGTGAGTGTGGTGTGTGAGTGGTGTGGGTGTGGTGTGTGGTGTGGAGGTGTGTGGTGTGTGGTGTGTGGTGTGTGAGTTGTGAGTGTGTGGTGTGTGGTGTGTAGTGTGTGTGTGGTGTGTGGGTGTGGTGTGGTGGTGTGCGTGTTGTGTGGTGTGTGGTGGGAGGTGTGGTGTGGTGTGTGTGGTGTGGTGTGGTGTGGTGGTGGTGGTGAGTGGTGTGTGGTGGTGTGGTGTGGTGGTGTGAGTGTGGTTGTGAGTGTGTGGTGGTGGGTGTGTGTGTGTGTGGTGGTGTGTGGTGTGTGTGTGGTGTGGTGTGTGAGTGTGTGGTGTGTGGGTGTGAGTGTGTGGGA
Source organism: Vesta saturnalis (assembly GCA_036346205.1). Classification (NCBI taxonomy): domain Eukaryota; kingdom Metazoa; phylum Arthropoda; class Insecta; order Coleoptera; family Lampyridae; genus Vesta; species Vesta saturnalis. The sequence goes on along the minus strand of JARFJB010002098.1, from coordinate 3,148,739 downwards.
GTGGGTGTGAGTGTGTGTGTGGTGTGTGTGTGTGGGAGTGTGTGAGTGGTGGCGGGAGTGTGGAGTGTGGTGGTGTGGGGTGGTGAGTGGTGGTGGGGTGGTGGTGTGTGGTGTGGTGTGTGGTGTGGTGTGTGTGGTGTGTGGTGTGTGGTGTGTGGGTGTGGTGTGGTGTGTGGTGTGTGGTGTGGTGTGTGGTGTGTGGTGTGTGGTGTGGTGTGGTGTGGTGTGTGGTGTGTGGTGTGAGTGTGTGGTGTGTGGTGTGTGGTGGAGTGTGTGGGTGTGGGTGGTGTGGTGGTGGTGTTGTGTGAGTGTGTGAAGTGTGTGAGTGTGTGTTGTGGGTGGTGCGTGGCGGTGGTTGAGTGTGGCGTGGTGTGGTGTGGGCGTGTGTGTGTGTGGTGTGTGTGTGGTGTTGGGTGTGAGTGTGGGTGTGTGGTGTGGTGGTGGTGTGGGTGGTGTGGTGTGGTGTGTGGTGTGTGGTGTGTGAGTGTGGTGGTGTGGTGTGCGGTGTGGGTGGTGGGTGTGGTGTGAGTGTGGTGGGGTGTGGTGTGTGTGTGTGGTGTGGCGGTGGTGTGCGGTGTGTGGGTGTGTGTGGTGGCCTGTGTGAGTGTGTGTGGTGTGTGTGGTGTGGTGTGTTTGGGTGTGTGGTGTGTGGTGTGGTGGTGGTGTGTGGTTGGTGGTTGTGGTGGTGGTGGTGGTGTGTGTGTGTGTGGTGTGTGGGTGTGTGGTGTGGGTGTTGTGTTGGTGTGTCAGTGTGTGAGTTTGTGTGAGTGTGGTGTGTGGTGTGTGGTGTGGTGGGCGGGGTGGAGTGGTGGTGTGGTGGTGGTGAGTGGTGTGGGAGTGTGTGTGGGTGTGGTTGTTGGTGTGGTGTGTGGGTGTGGGTGTGTGTGTGTGTGTGTGGTGTGTGTGTTGTGTGTGTGTGTGTGTGGTGTGTGTGGTGTTGTGGTGTGTGGTGTGTGAGTGTGGGTGGTGTGGGGTGTGGTGTGTGGTGGTGTGAGTGTGGTGTGTGGTGTGGTGGTGGTGGGTGTGGTGTGAGTGTGAGTGTGTGGTGGTGGCGTGTGGTGTGGTGGCGTGTGGGTGTGGGGTGAGGTGTGTGGTGTGTGGGTGTGGTGTGTGGTGTGGTGTGGTGTGTGGGAGTGTGGTGTGGGTGTGTGGTTGGTGTGGTGTGGGGTGTGTGGCCTGTGGTGGTGGGTGGTGTGGTGTGTGGGTGGTGCGTGGGCGTGGTGGTGTGGTGTGAGTGTG
>JARFJB010002098.1:3140000-3142500 GCA_036346205.1 Vesta saturnalis | reverse complement strand
GTGAGTGTGTGTGTGTGGGTGTGTGGTGTGTGAGTCTGGTGGGTGTGAGTGGTGTGGGTGTGTGAGTGTGTGGTGGAGTGAGTGTGGAGTATGTGATTGTGGAGTGTGTGGTGTGGAGTGTGTGTGTGTGTGCGTGGGGTGCGTGCGTGCGTGTGTGTGGTTGGTGGCGCGTGCGTGCGTGTGCGGAGTGTGGCGTGCGTGTGTGTTTGTTGTTGTGGTGTGAGTGTGTGGGTGTGTGGAGTGTGGAGTGTGTGAGCGTGGGTGTGTGGGAGTGTGTGAGTGTGTGGTTTGTGATGTGTGTGTGTGGGTGGGTGTGTCTGTATGTGTATCTGTGTGTGAGTCTGTGTGTGTGTGTGGTGCGGAGCGGCGTGGGCATGCAGTGTTGTGGGCGTGTGCGTGCGTGCGTGAGTGCGTGTGTGCGTGCGTGAGTGTGTGTGTGTGTGTGTTTCTGGTGTGTGTGTGTGTGTGTGTGTGTGTGTGTGGGATCTGTGTGTGTGTGGAGTGTGTGTGTTGTGTGTGTGGGGAGTGTGAGTGTGTGTGTGAGAGTGTGGGAGTGTGGAGGTGTGTGTGGGTGTGTGAGTGTGGGTGTGGTGTGTGGTGTGAGTGTGTGAGTGTGGGTGTGGAGGTGTGTGGAGTGTGAGTGTGTGAGTGTGGAGTGTGTGGTGTGTGAGTGTGTGAGTGTGTGAGTTGTGAGTGTGAGTGTGTGAGTGTGAGTGTGGTGGTGGTGTGGAGTGTGGGTGTGAGTGTGAGTGTGTGTGGTGTGTGGGAGTGTGGAGTGTGAGTGTGGAGTGTGTGAGTGTGGGGTGTGAGTGTGTGTTGAGAATGTGGGTGTGAGCGTGTGAGTGTGTTGGTGTGTGGGTGTGTGAGTGTGTGAGTCTGTGAGTGTGTGAGTGTGGTGTGGGGTGTGTGGTGTGTCAGTGTTTGAGTGTGTGAGTGTGCAGGTGTGTGGGTGTGTGGTGTGGAGTGTGGGTGTGAGTGTGTGGTGTGCAGGTGTGAGTGTGAGTGTGTGTGTGAGTGTGTGAGTGTGGAGTGTGTGGGTGGTGTGGAATTGGTGCGCGCGTGCGTGTGGAGCGTGCGTGCGTTGGTGCGTGCGTGGTGTGTTTGTGTGTGTTGTTTGGTGTGTGTTATGTGTGTTTGTGTTGTGTGTGTGTTGTGTTTGTTTGTGGTGTAGTGTGTGTGTGTGTGTGTGTGTGTGTGTGTGTGTGTGGGTGTGGTTGCGTGCGAGGTGCGTGCGTGTGCGTATGCGTTGTGCGTGCGTGTGCGTGTGTGTGTGTGTGCGTGTGTGTGTTGTGTTGTGTGTGTGTGTGTGGGTGTGTTGAGTGTGTGTTTGTGTGTGTGTGGGTGTGTGTGTGGTGCGTGCGTGTGCGGCGTGCGAGGTGGCGACTGTGTGCGTGCGTCGTGCGTGGTGAGTGTTGGTGGTGGCGCGTGCGTGAGTGCGTGTGTGCGTGTGCGTGTGTGTGTGTCTGTCTGTCTGGTGTGTGTGTGTGTGTGTGTGTGGTGTGTGTGTGTGTGTTGTATGGTGGGTGTTGTGTGTGTGTGTGTGTGTTATGTGTGTTTGTGTGCGTGTGTGGGTGTGTGTGCGCGTGTGGCGTGCGTGTGGTGTGCGTGTGCGTGAGCGTGTGCGTGTGCGTGTGTGTGTGTGTTTGTGTTTGTGTGTGTGTGCGTGTGCGTGTGCGTGTGGCGTGGTGCGTGCGTGGGATGCGTTCAGGGTGCATGCGTGCGTGGGTGCGTGTGGGGGGTGTGTGGTGCGTGCGTCTGTGAGTGCGTGTGTGTGTGTGAGTGTGTGAGTGTGTGAGTGTTTGAGTTCGTGAATGTGTGAGTGTGTGGGTGTTTGAGTGTGTGAGTCTGTGTGAGTGTGAGAGTGTGAGTGTCTGAGTGTGTGAGTGAGTGAGTGAGTGAGTGTGTGAGTGTGTGAGTGTGTGAGTGTGTGAGTGTGTGAGTGTGGTGTGTGTGTGTGTGTGTGTGTGTGTGTGTGTGGGTGTATCAGTATGTGTGTCTGTGTGTGAGTCTATGTGTGAGTGTGTGCGTGCGAGCGAGCGTGCGAGCGTGGTTTGTGCGTACGTGTGCGTGCGTTCGTGGTGGGCGTGCGTGGTGTGTGTGTGTGTGTGTCTGTCTGTGTGTGTGTGTGTGTGTGTTGTCTGTGTGTGTGTGTGTGTGTGTGTGTGTGTGTGTGTGTACGTGTGTGTGTGTGTACGTGTGTGTGTGTGCGTGTGAGTGCGTGTGCGTGTGTGTGCGTGTGCGTGTACGCGTCGCGTGTGCGTGTGCGTGTGCGTGTGTATCCGTGCGCGCGTGCGCGTGCGTGTGGGAATGCGTGTGCGCGTTCGCGTGGTGTGCGTGTGCGTGTGCGTGTGCGTGTGCGTGTGCGTGTGCGTGTGGTGTGGCGTGTGCGTGTGCGTGTGGCGTGTGCGTGTGCGTTCGTGTATGCGTGTGCGTGTGCGTGTGGCTTGTGCGTGTGTGTGCGTGTGCGCAGGCGTGTGGTTTGTGGCGTGTGCGAGTGCGT